>CM042175.1:7363408-7376578 GCA_023376005.1 Doryteuthis pealeii
GGTCTGGTTCAACCACTCAAGCAGTTGCAGATTAAAAAGTGGACACTACGCCATCGTCTTCAGTAGATGGAAAGATGCCACACGTATCTGCACCAGAGATTGCCATTCAAAAATTGGTCTGTTCAACCACTCAAGCAGTTGCAGATTAAAAAAGTGGACACTACGCCATCGTCTTTAGTAGACGGAAAGATGCCAACACGTATCTGCACCAGAGATTGCCATTCAAAAATTGGTCTGTTCAGCCACTCAAGCAGTTGCAGATTAAAAAAGTGGACACTACGCCATCGTCTTCAGTAGATGGAAAGATGCCAACACGTATCTGCACCAGAGATTGCCATTCAAAAATTGGTCTGTTCAGCCACTCAAGCAGTTGCAGATTAAAAAAGTGGACACTACGCCATCGTCTTCAGTAGACGGAAAGATGCCAACACGTATCTGCACCAGAGATTGCCATTCAAAAATTGGTCTGTTCAGCCACTCAAGCAGTTGCAGATTAAAAAAGTGGACACTACGCCAACACCATCGTATAATACTATTTTTACTTAATAAGAATGGACAAGAAAAATAATCTGGGTGATGAAAATCTGTCTGATGATTGTGCTTAAACAATTCATGAAACAGCCTGTCTGAAAAAAAAAGTTGATTTTGAGACGATAATACATCAGTATATATGCTCCTAACTGGTAGAGCTCCCTGAAAGAGAATTTAGACGATGTTCACCGCCTACGCTTAAGCAAGGATCTTCTATTAAACGAATATGAGATCACTGGTTACCTTGACATATATACCTATGTATGTATTTATTAGTTAAATTCTCATTCGCTTTTAGGTGCTGATAACAGCCCCGAGGTTACGAAATCTGACTGATGATAAATTGGTTGGGTTTCGATCCCGGCTGGAGGTAGACTTCGAAGTCTAATCACACTGAGGAGACGTGATTCAAAATAGATGATTTATATTATATATATATATATATATATAATATATATATATATATATATATATATATATATGAGGTTAAGTAAACAAACATGTGTTTTATTTTTATATGGCTTTAAGCCGACAATTTTTGGAGGATATGTGCTTAATTGAAGTCATACCTAATTTTGAAAATTAATTAGTTAATAATTAATGAATTTAGGCGGGCATATATGTTCAAAATGTAAGGCTACACAAATTGAGAAAATGTCAATCCCTGAATAGGTCGAAATGTACATTCATTTTCTCGATTTGTTTAGCCTTACATTTGAACTTATATACCCGTCTAAATTCATTAATTATTAACTAATTAATTTTCAAAATTAGGTATGACTTCATATATATATATATATATATATATATGGTAGACTTTTAACTCTTTCCTTCTACAAATATTACACACATATATATATATATATATATATATATATATATATATATATATATATATATATATGTTATGTATGTTAGAATATATTAATAATTTGAAGGCAATTACAATGAGTATAAAAAAAAAACACAAAAGATGTTATTTTTGTTTTTTGTTTTTTATTTTTTATACGCATTGTAATTTCCTTCAGATTATTAATATATTCTAACATACTTAACAATGCTTCAAGCAAATTACCTATTACTTATATATATATATATATATATATATATTATATATAATATGCAAGTATACACAATAGGAACCAAAACCAACACGTGTTATTTGTTAACCTGAAGATTAGAGACGCATACTAAATACAAATTTATTTTCAAATGTGTTTTTACTACGGCGGATCCAGTAATTGAAACATGCAGAAATTACCAAATGTTAATAAATCATCCCCATTTCTTCATTTTTCAACACACTACACAAAAACACACACACAAACGTTCACATAATGAGTGGTAAAAAAAAAGATTTATCAACACACTACACTAAAAAAAAAGTTTTATCAACACACTACACTAAAAAAAAGATTTATCAACACACTACACTAAAAGATTTACCACAACTACACAAAACAACAACACACTACAACTAAAAAAAAAAGATTTACCAACACACTACACAAAACAACAACACACTACACTAAAAAAAAGATTTATCAACACACTACACAAAAACAACACACTACACTAAAAAAAGATTTACCAACACACTACATAAAACAAACAACACACTACACTAAAAAAAAAGATTTACCAACACACTACACAAAAACAACACACTACACTAAAAAACAGATTTACCACACACTACACAAAAACAACAACACACTACACTAAAAAAAAGATTTATCAACACACTACACAAAAACAACACATTATCTAAAAAAAGATTTATCAACACACTACACAAAAACAACACATTATACTAAAAAAAAGATTTACCAACACACTACACAAAAACAACACACTACACTAAAAAAAGATTTATCAACACACTACACAAAACAACAACACACTACACTAAAAAAAAAGATTTACCAACACACTACACAAAACAACACACTATACTAAAAAAAAGATTTATCAACACACTACACAAAACCAACAACACACTACACTAAAAAAAAGATTTACCAACACACTACACAAAAACAACACACTACAGTAAAAAAAGATTTATCAACACACTACACAAAAACCAAACAACACACTACACTAAAAAAAGATTTACCAACACACTACACAAAAACAACACACTACACTAAAAAAAGATTTATCAACACACTACACAAAACCAACAACACACTACACTAAAAAAAAGATTTATCAACACACTACACAAAAACAACACACTACACTAAAAAAAAAGATTTACCAACACACTACACAAAAACAACACACTACACTAAAAAAAAAAAGATTTACCAACACACTACACAAAAACAACACAACACACTAAAATAAAAAAAAAAAGATTTTTCAACACACTACACAAAAACACACAGAAACGTTCACATAATGAGTGGTAAAAAAAAATCAACACACTACACAAAAACAACACACTACACTAAAAAAAAAGATTTACCAACACACTACACAAAAACAACACACTACACTAAAAAAAGATTTACCAACACACTACACAAAAACAACACACTACACTAAAATAAAAAAAAAGATTTTTCAACACACTACACAAAAACACACACAAACGTTCACATAATGAGGGGTAAAAAAAAAGATTTACCAACACACTACACAAAAAACAACACACTACACTAAAAAAAAAGATTTACCAACACACTACACAAAAACAACACACTACACTAAAATAAAAAAAAAGATTTTTCAACACACTACACAAACAACACACTACACTAAAAAAAAGATTTACCAACAACACTACACAAAAAACACACACTACACTAAAATAAAAAAAAGATTTTTCAACACACTACACAAAAACAACACACTACACTAAAAAAAAAGATTTACCAACCCACTACACAAAACAACACACTACACTAAAATAAAAAAAAGATTTTTCAACACACTACAACAAAAACACACACAAACGTTCACATAATGAGTGGTAAAAAAAGATTTACCAACACACTACACAAAACAACACACTACACTAAAAAAAAAGATTTACCAACAGACTACAAAAAACAACACACTACACTAAAATAAAAAAAAGATTTTTCAAACACACTACACAAAAACACACAGAAACGTTCACATAATGAGTGGTAAAAAAAAGATTTACCAAACACACTACACAAAAACAACACACTACACTAAAAAAAAAGATTTACCAACACACTACACAAAAACAACACACTACACTAAAAAAAAGATTTACCAACACACTACAAAAAAAACAACACACTACACTAAAATAAAAAAAAAGATTTTTCAACACACTACAAAAACAACACACTACACTAAAAAAAAAGATTTACCAACACACTAACAAAAACACACACACTACACTAAAATAAAAAAAAGATTTTTCAACACACTACACAAAAAACAACACACTACACTAAAAAAAAGATTTACCAAACCCACTACACAAAAACAACACACTACACTAAAATAAAAAAAAAGATTTTTCAACACACTACACAAAAACACACACAAACGTTCACATAATGAGTGGTAAAAAAAAGATTTACCAACACACTACACAAAAACAACACACTACACTAAAAAAAAAGATTTACCAACAGACTACACAAAACAACACACTACACTAAAATAAAAAAAAGATTTTTTCAACACACTACACAAAAACACACAGAAACGTTCACATAATGAGTGGTAAAAAAAAGATTTACCAACACACTACACAAACAACACACTACACTAAAAAAAAGATTTACCAACACACTACAAAAAAACAACACACTACACTAAATAAAAAAAAAAAGATTTTTCAACACACTACACAAAACACACACACACACGTTCACATAATGAGGGGTAAAAAATGAAAAAAAGATTTATCAAATTTTGTATGAATTTATTTTAGGTTTAAATTTCAGATACATTAAGATTTTTCAGAGTTAATAAAAATATTCTAAATCGAGATCAATGTTTTTGTTTTTACACTTCTGTATTTATTCAATAACAGCTGGGCCAAATGTCTTGCTCAGCGACAACATCCTCTTCCGGTTTGAAATATGTCTAACTTCCGGCTGTCTTTACCATTGTGTGTTGGAACGGCTCTTCAGGTAAGTAGCGATCTTGGGGTGAGAAGAAACACGGGTCCTCAGGGCCATCAGTTTGGGGTAGTTGCTGAACATGGACTGGTTCTCCATGAAGGGTTTCTCCAAGCAGCAGTAGCACATCATATCACACCACATCATCTGCAAGAGGAATAAAAGATTTTTACTCAAAGAATAATATGATCGTAATTAATTGTATAAATTTATCCCAAAAAATATTAGTAAAACTAGCAAATATAATAAGCAAATTCAGCAAACTAGCATAAAAAAGAATACAAAACTAGGTACGATTAGGTGGGAAGGGTGATCCACTGGGAATTGTGCAAGAAATTCAAGTTTCTCCATGCTACTAAAAATGGTATATGCACAAACTGGAATCTGTCCTAGAGAATGATTTTTATGAAATTCTTTGGGACTTTAAGATACAGACGGATCACCTAATCTCGGCTATGAGACCAGACAACAACTAGAAAAAACAACAAAAAACAACAAAAACAGAAATGGGTAGAAAAACAATTATAATCATACCTTAAGTGATAAATTAGGAAGATATCACATGAAAAGATATGGACATGGTTAAAAAAGGAATGCAATACGATTATATTATTTCCTTGGGTAAACATCTTTTATTCCTATTGCATTCCTTTTTTAACCATGTCCATATCTTTTCATGTGATATCTTCCTAATTTATCACTTAAGGTATGATTATAATTGTTTTTCTACCCATTTCTGTTTTTGTTGTTTTTGTTGTTTTTTCTAGTTGTTGTCTGGTCTCATAGCCGAGATTAGGTGATCCGTCTGTATCTTAAAGTCCCAAAGAATTTCATAAAAATCATTCTCTAGGACAGATTCCAGTTTGTGCATATACCATTTTAGTAGCATGGAGAAACTTGAATTTCTTGCACAATTCCCAGTGGATCACCCTTCCCACCTAATCGTACCTAGTTTTGTATTCTTTTTATGCTAGTTTGCTGAATTTGCTTATTATATTTGCTAGTTTTACTAATATTTTTTGGGAATAATTTATACAATTAATTACGATCATATTATTTCTTTGAGTAAAAATCTTTTATTCCTCTTGCAGATGATGTGGTGTGATATGATGTGCTACTGCTGCTTGGAGAACCCCTTCATGGAGAACCAGTCCATGTTCAGCAACTACCCCAAACTGATGGCCCTGAGGACCCGTGTTTCTTCTCACCCCAAGATCGCTACTTACCTGAAGAGCCGTTCCAACACACAATGGTAAAGACAGCCGGAAGTTAGACATATTTCAAACCGGAAGAGGATGTTGTCGCTGAGCAAGACATTTTGGCCCAGCTGTTATTGAATAAATACAGAAGTGTAAAAACAAAAACATTGATCTCGATTTAGAATATTTTTTATTAACTCTGAAAAATCTTAATGTATCTGAAATTTAAACCTAAAATAAATTCATACAAAATTTGATAAATCTTTTTTTCATTTTTTACCCCTCATTATGTGAACGTGTGTGTGTGTGTTTTTGTGTAGTGTGTTGAAAAATCTTTTTTTTTATTTTAGTGTAGTGTGTTGTTTTTTTGTAGTGTGTTGGTAAATCTTTTTTTTTAGTGTAGTGTGTTGTTTTTGTGTAGTGTGTTGGTAAATCTTTTTTTTACCACTCATTATGTGAACGTTTCTGTGTGTTTTTGTGTAGTGTGTTGAAAAATCTTTTTTTATTTTAGTGTAGTGTGTTGTTTTTGTGTAGTCTGTTGGTAAATCTTTTTTTTAGTGTAGTGTGTTGTTTTTGTGTAGTGTGTTGGTAAATCTTTTTTTTACCACTCATTATGTGAACGTTTGTGTGTGTTTTTGTGTAGTGTGTTGAAAAATCTTTTTTTTTATTTTAGTGTAGTGTGTGTTTTTGTGTAGTGGGTTGGTAAATCTTTTTTTTTAGTGTAGTGTGTTGTTTTTGTGTAGTGTGTTGAAAAATCTTTTTTTTTATTTTAGTGTAGTGTGTTGTTTTTGTGTAGTGTGTTGGTAAATCTTTTTTTTTAGTGTAGTGTGTTGTTTTTGTGTAGTGTGTTGAAAAATCTTTTTTTTTATTTTAGTGTAGTGTGTTGTTTTTGTGTAGTGTGTTGGTAAATCTTTTTTTTTAGTGTAGTGTGTTGTTTTTGTGTAGTGTGTTGGTAAATCTTTTTTTTAGTGTAGTGTGTTGTTTTTGTGTAGTGTGTTGGTAAATCTTTTTTTTACCACTCATTATGTGAACGTTTCTGTGTGTTTTTGTGTAGTGTGTTTGAAAAATCTTTTTTTTTATTTTAGTGTAGTGTGTTGTTTTTGTGTAGTCTGTTGGTAAATCTTTTTTTTTAGTGTAGTGTGTTGTTTTTGTGTAGTGTGTTGGTAAATCTTTTTTTTACCACTCATTATGTGAACGTTTGTGTGTGTTTTTGTGTAGTGTGTTGAAAAATCTTTTTTTTATTTTAGTGTAGTGTGTTGTTTTTGTGTAGTGGGTTGGTAAATCTTTTTTTTTTAGTGTAGTGTGTTGTTTTTGTGTAGTGTGTTGAAAAATCTTTTTTTTATTTTAGTGTAGTGTGTTGTTTTTGTGTAGTGTGTTGGTAAATCTTTTTTTTTAGTGTAGTGTGTTGTTTTTTGTGTAGTGTGTTGAAAAATCTTTTTTTTATTTTAGTGTAGTGTGTTGTTTTTGTGTGTAGTGTGTTGGTAAATCTTTTTTTTAGTGTAGTGTGTTGTTTTTGTGTAGTGTGTTGGTAAATCTTTTTTTTTACCCCTCATTATGTGAACGTTTGTGTGTGTTTTTGTGTAGTGTGTTGAAAAATCTTTTTTTTTATTTTAGTGTAGTGTGTTGTTTTTTGTGTAGTGTGTTGGTAAATCTTTTTTTTAGTGTAGTGTGTTGTTTTGTGTAGTGTGTTGGTAAATCTTTTTTTTAGTGTAGTGTGTTGTTTTTGTGTAGTGTGTTGATTTTTTTTTACCACTCATTATGTGAACGTTTCTGTGTGTTTTTGTGTAGTGTGTTGAAAATCTTTTTTTTTTATTTTAGTGTAGTGTGTTGTTTTTGTGTAGTGTGTTGGTAAATCTTTTTTTTTAGTGTAGTGTGTTGTTTTTGTGTAGTGTGTTGGTAAATCTTTTTTTTAGTGTAGTGTGTTGTTTTTTTGTGTAGTGTGTTGATAAATCTTTTTTTTAGTGTAGTGTGTTGTTGGTTTTGTGTAGTGTGTTGATAAATCTTTTTTTAGTGTAGTGTGTTGTTTTTTTGTGTAGTGTGTTGGTAAATCTTTTTTTTAGTGTAGTGTGTTGTTGGTTTTGTGTAGTGTGTTGATAAATCTTTTTTTACTGTAGTGTGTTGTTTTTGTGTAGTGTGTTGGTAAATCTTTTTTTAGTGTAGTGTGTTGTTGGTTTGTGTAGTGTGTTGATAAATCTTTTTTTAGTATAGTGTGTTGTTTTTGTGTAGTGTGTTGGTAAATCTTTTTTTTAGTGTAGTGTGTTGTTTTTGTGTAGTGTGTTGGTAAATCTTTTTTTAGTATAATGTGTTGTTTTTGTGTAGTGTGTTGATAAATCTTTTTTTAGTATAATGTGTTGTTTTTGTGTAGTGTGTTGATAAATCTTTTTTTTAGTGTAGTGTGTTGTTGTTTTTGTGTAGTGTGTTGGTAAATCTGTTTTTTAGTGTAGTGTGTTGTTTTTGTGTAGTGTGTTGGTAAATCTTTTTTTTTTAGTGTAGTGTGTTGTTGTTTTTATGTAGTGTGTTGGTAAATCTTTTTTTTAGTGTAGTGTGTTGTTTTTGTGTAGTGTGTTGATAAATCTTTTTTTAGTGTAGTGTGTTGTTGTTTTTGTGTAGTGTGTTGGTAAATCTTTTTTTTTTAGTGTAGTGTGTTGTTGTTTTTGTGTAGTGTGTTGGTAAATCTTTTTTTTAGTGTAGTGTGTTGATAAATCTTTTTTTTAGTGTAGTGTGTTGATAAAACTTTTTTTTTAGTGTAGTGTGTTGATAAATCTTTTTTTTTACCACTCATTATGTGAACGTTTGTGTGTGTTTTTGTGTAGTGTGTTGAAAAATGAAGAAATGGGGATGATTTATTAACATTTGGTAATTTCTGCATGTTTCAATTACTGGATCCGCCGTAGTAAAACACATTTGAAAATAAATTTGTATTTAGTATGCGTCTCTAATCTTCAGGTTAACAAATAACACGTGTTGGTTTTGGTTCCTATTGTGTATACTTGCATATATATATATATATATATATAAGTAATAGGTAATTTGCTTGAAGCATTGTTAAGTATGTTAGAATATATTAATAATCTGAAGGAAATTACAATGCGTATAAAAAATAAAAAACAAAAAAACAAAAATAACATCTTTTTGTTTTTATTTTTTATACTCATTGTAATTGCCTTCAAATTATTAATATATTCTAACATACATACATATATATATATATATATATATATATATATATATATATATATATATATATATATGTGTGTGTAATATTTGTAGAAGGAAAGAGTTAAAAGTCTACCATATATATATATATATATATATATGAAGTCATACCTAATTTTGAAAATTAATTAGTTAATAATTAATGAATTTAGACGGGTATATAAGTTCAAATGTAAGGCTAAACAAATCGAGAAAATGAATGTACATTTCGACCTATTCAGGGATTGACATTTTCTCAATTTGTGTAGCCTTACATTTTGAACATATATGCCCGCCTAAATTCATTAATTATTAACTAATTAATTTTCAAAATTAGGTATGACTTCAATTAAGCACATATCCTCCAAAAATTGTCGGCTTAAAGCCATATAAAAATAAACACATGTTTGTTTACTTAACCTCATATATATATATATATATATATATATATATATATATATATATATATATAAATCATCTATTTTGAATCACGTCTCCTCAGTGTGATTAGACTTCGAAGTCTACCTCCAGCCGGGATCGAAACCCAACCAATTTATCATCAGTCAGATTTCGTAACCTCGGGGCTGTTATCAGCACCTAAAAGCGAATGAGAATTTAACTAATAAATACATACATAGGTATATATGTCAAGGTAACCAGTGATCTCATATTCGTTTAATAGAAGATCCTTGCTTAAGCGTAGGCGGTGAACATCGTCTAAATTCTCTTTCAGGGAGCTCTACCAGTTAGGAGCATATATACTGATGTATTATCGTCTCAAAATCAACTTTTTTTTTCAGACAGGCTGTTTCATGAATTGTTTAAGCACAATCATCAGACAGATTTTCATCACCCAGATTATTTTTCTTGTCCATTCTTATTAAGTAAAAATAGTATTATACGATGGTGTTGGCGTAGTGTCCACTTTTTTAATCTGCAACTGCTGCTGAACAGACGAATGGCAATCTCTGGTGCAGATACGTGTTGGCATCTTTCCGTCTACTAAAGACGATGGCGTAGTGTCCACTTTTTGCAACTGCTTGAGTGGCTGAACAGACCAATTTTGAATGGCAATCTCTGGTGCAGATACGTGTTGGCATCTTTCCGTCTACTAAAGACGATGGCGTAGTGTCCACTTTTTTAATCTGCAACTGCTTGAGTGGCTGAACAGACCAATTTTTGAATGGCAATCTCTGGTGCAGATACGTGTTGGCATCTTTCCGTCTACTAAAGACGATGGCGTAGTGTCCACTTTTTTAATCTGCAACTGCTTGAGTGGCTGAACAGACCAATTTTTGAATGGCAATCTCTGGTGCAGATACGTGTTGGCATCTTTCCGTCTACTAAAGACGATGGCGTAGTGTCCACTTTTTTAATCTGCAACTGCTTGAGTGGTTGAACAGACCAATTTTTGAATGGCAATCTCTGGTGCAGATACGTGTTGGCATCTTTCCGTCTACTAAAGACGATGGCGTAGTGTCCACTTTTTTAATCTGCAACTGCTTGAGTGGTTGAACAGACCAATTTTTGAATGGCAATCTCTGGTGCAGATACGTGTTGGCATCTTTCCATCTACTAAGACGATGGCGTAGTGTCCACTTTTTTAATCTGCAACTGCTTGAGTGGTTGAACAGACCAATTTTTGAATGGCAATCTCTGGTGCAGATACGTGTTGGCATCTTTCCGTCTACTAAAGACGATGGCGTAGTGTCCACTTTTTTAATCTGCAACTGCTTGAGTGGTTGAACAGACCAATTTTTGAATGGCAATCTCTGGTGCAGATACGTGTTGGCATCTTTCCGTCTACTGAAGACGATGGCGTAGTGTCCACTTTTTAATCTGCAACTGCTGAGTGGTGAACAGACCAATTTTGAATGGCAATCTCTGGTGCAGATACGTGTTGGCATCTTTCCGTCTACTAAGACGATGGCGTAGTGTCCACTTTTTTAATCTGCAACTGCTTGAGTGGTGAACAGACCAATTTTTGAATGGCAATCTCTGGTGCAGATACGTGTTGGCATCTTTCCATCTACTAAAGACGATGGCGTAGTGTCCACTTTTTTAATCTGCAACTGCTTGAGTGGCTGAACAGACCAATTTTTGAATGGCAATCTCTGGTGCAGATACGTGTTGGCATCTTTCCGTCTACTGAAGACGATGGCGTAGTGTCCACTTTTTTAATCTGCAACTGCTTGAGTGGCTGAACAGACCAATTTTTGAATGGCAATCTCTGGTGCAGATACGTGTTGGCATCTTTCCGTCTACTAAAGACGATGGCGTAGTGTCCACTTTTTTTAATCTGCAACTGCTGAGTGGCTGAACAGACCAATTTTTGAATGGCAATCTCTGGTGCAGATACGTGTTGGCATCTTTCCGTCTACTAAAGACGATGGCGTAGTGTCCACTTTTTTAATCTGCAACTGTTGAGTGGCTGAACAGACCAATTATTGAATGGCAATCTCTGGTGCAGATACGTGTTGGCATCTTTCCATCTACTGAAGACGATGGCGTAGTGTCCACTTTTTTAATCTGCAACTGCTTGAGTGGCTGAACAGACCAATTTTTGAATGGCAATCTCTGGTGCAGATACGTGTTGGCATCTTTCCATCTACTGAAGACGATGGCGTAGTGTCCACTTTTTTAATCTGCAACTGCTTGAGTGGCTGAACAGACCAATTTTTGAATGGCAATCTCTGGTGCAGATACGTGTTGGCATCTTTCCGTCTACTAAAGACGATGGCGTAGTGTCCACTTTTTTAAATCTGCAACTGCGCGAGTGGCTGAACAGACCAATTATTGAATGGCAATCTCTGGTGCAGATACGTGTTGGCATCTTTCCGTCTACTAAAGACGATGGCGTAGTGTCCACTTTTTTAATCTGCAACTGCTTGAGTGGCTGAACAGACCAATTATTGAATGGCAATCTCTGGTGCAGATACGTGTTGGCATCTTTCCGTCTACTAAAGACGATGGCGTAGTGTCCACTTTTTTAATCTGCAACTGTGCGAGTGGCTGAACAGACCAATTATTGAATGGCAATCTCTGGTGCAGATACGTGTTGGCATCTTTCCGTCTACTAAAGACGATGGCGTAGTGTCCACTTTTTAATCTGCAACTGCGCGAGTGGCTGAACAGACCAATTTTTGAATGGCAATCTCTGGTGCAGATACGTGTTGGCATCTTTCCGTCTACTAAAGACGATGGCGTAGTGTCCACTTTTTTAATCTGCAACTGCTTGAGTGGCTGAACAGACCAATTTTGAATGGCAATCTCTGGTGCAGATACGTGTTGGCATCTTTCCGTCTACTGAAGACGATGGCGTAGTGTCCACTTTTTTAATCTGCAACTGCTGCGAGTGGCTGAACAGACCAATTTTGAATGGCAATCTCTGGTGCAGATACGTGTTGGCATCTTTCCGTCTACTAAAGACGATGGCGTAGTGTCCACTTTTTTAATCTGCAACTGCGCGAGTGGCTGAACAGACCAATTATTGAATGGCAATCTCTGGTGCAGATACGTGTTGGCATCTTTCCGTCTACTAAAGACGATGGCGTAGTGTCCACTTTTTTAATCTGCAACTGCTTGAGTGGCTGAACAGACCAATTATTGAATGGCAATCTCTGGTGCAGATACGTGTTGGCATCTTTCCGTCTACTAAAGACGATGGCGTAGTGTCCACTTTTTAAATCTGCAACTGCTTGAGTGGCTGAACAGACCAATTATTGAATGGCAATCTCTGGTGCAGATACGTGTTGGCATCTTTCCGTCTACTAAAGACGATGGCGTAGTGTCCACTTTTTTAATCTGCAACTGCTTGAGTGGCTGAACAGACCAATTATTGAATGGCAATCTCTGGTGCAGATACGTGTTGGCATCTTTCCGTCTACTAAGACGATGGCGTAGTGTCCACTTTTTTTAATCTGCAACTGTGCGAGTGGCTGAACAGACCAATTTTGAATGGCAATCTCTGGTGCAGATACGTGTTGGCATCTTTCCGTCTACTAAAGACGATGGCGTAGTGTCCACTTTTTTAATCTGCAACTGCTTGAGTGGCTGAACAGACCAATTTTTGAATGGCAATCTCTGGTGCAGATACGTGTTGGCATCTTTCCGTGTTGGCATCTTTCCGT
>CM042175.1:7376678-7386678 GCA_023376005.1 Doryteuthis pealeii
AGAGAGTATAAAACACACCCTGCCTTTTTTTTAAAACCTTTTTCTTGATCAGTATTGGGGTTATGTATATGAAGGTTTCCCGAACTTTCCTGAAAAGGTCGGCTAACCAAATATTTTTTTAATTAAATAATTTTTCATGTTTAATCTTTTTATTCTCTTTTTTTAGTTTATATAAGTTGTCGGGCGCTCTTAAGATTACTCAGGGCGTTGGAATTTTTTCCTGCGTGTAGTAGGTACTGATAAAATTTCGACAAAATATTCCTTTTACATCAAAAATAATCCAATCTTGTATTATTTAAATAGCCTCGATTTCACTTTAAATATTATTTCTATCTATATAGAAAAATATATAATAATGTCACCATCTACATTCTTATCGATCATACGCTGTGAGATTTCCACGAAAATAAATTCAAGGAGGGATGGAGTCCCTAAGTAGTGGGTGTGTATATAATGCTTAGAATAATCCAAGGTTATATACCGTACATCACTTATCTGCAACACACCGGGGTTTGGCGGAAACTGTGGTCAATTGGTCCCGGAAATATATTAACCTTCTTTGGATCACAACCGGAGTGTGAGAGGGAGGGAGTGTGCTGCCACGGCAACAGCTCAATATACCCTCCATATATATATATACTGACTATAGGGTGTAGTGAAGGCTAATGTAGTTCGTTAACAAAAACCTTGACACTCACTCTGTTCCTGCTCGTAGACGGAATGGGATTGCCAACGACTAATTACTAATATTCGTTGTGAACGAATTCATGTTGTTTTCAATGAATGATACTGTATTCAGTTTTGATTATGAAAACTAGATACACTCAATATACATAATTTTCCATGTTCTAGTATATCATTTAGGAGAAATACGTTTCTAGTCAAATAATAGAACACATCATCATCTAATGACTACACACGAGAACCGAGTCATTATGAAGATTTAATCCGCGGCAGTGGTAAGAGAGAGAGTAAAATATATGTAAAAATGAATATATCTCATATGTTAAAACTTTTCACAAAGCCAGTGAAAAGCAGCATTAAGGAATTTTTTCCAGCTGCTCACGATTATTTAATAGCGAACGTGTTTTTTCGCAGTCGTTGAGTGGAATAGACTGTAACTATATTGAGTGGATTGTAACGTACTGACTAAATAATTAACCATATAATTATAGCTTATCCATGTTGTTTATATAAAAAATCTATACTCGATGGGTGTGGTTAGTGAGGAGTGAATCATGCGACCGAGAGAGTGACTGCACATCAACACTACACTCAACTCATACTATCTTATTTTAATTATTTAATTATACATTTATTTAAGAATTGATCACCGGTTACAGCGAGACTAATAATCTATATACACATCGAGAGTCACACGCTATCGCAGATTTCCGTGCAGCATCCACGAATTACGACATAGCAGAGCAGATGATATGGTATTTGCCGGGAGCGGCTCATACTGACAGGGCCCATGTGCGTGAGTGGATTTTCATACAGACGAAACGTCGCTTATGAAGTTCGTCCTTAGCTTTCCAAGAGTGTCCATCTACTAGACAATATATGAATTCCGCATATATTATTCACGATAAGGTTGTGTGATTTTGTAGATTTTGGAGCGAATGTACTTAAATCATTTTCCTATGATGGTCGTTGGTTTCATGATTTTGATTAAGACCAGGTGTAAGAATATATATAGCACTGGCAGCATTCTCGTGCACAATAGATCAATAGTAAGTATATATTAAATATTCTTTATGTCTTAACCTACTTACTGTATCTTCACTCTATATTCTGTCTTCTTCTGTACTGTCCTGTCTGTCATCTTCACTATTAATCTCTAACACCTATCTATGATACCTTGATCCTACACAACTCTTTCTTAATAGGGGGAGATTAGTAAAATATTATAAATTGAGATTTGTCGATAAAAATCTGGGAAATTAGGCGGTTTAAAATTATATCTATTATTAATTTTCCGACTACTCTGGAAGTTTCCAATCTCTTAACAAGTAAGTTTGTAATCATATGAGATATTATATAAGTGCAATGATAGCTTATCTTTATTCTTGACACATTTACTATACTATTACACGAGTCTGTCAGCGTAACATCAGATTAGAGCCATAAATACTAGCCATCTCATAATGACTCTCAATTTTAATAAATACTAAGTCTTAAGCATATAGCCCTCTTTGCGTGCATCTACCACTTCTATAGAGAGTTTTGTTAAAGAATGTAGATATGAAAATTAGGCAGATTTAGAATAACCGACTCACCCTGAAACGTCCGTTTTTTTCCAGTGGTAGTACCTCATGTAATCGTGCATGATTTAATAGAAGCAATCATTATTTTTACAAAACACTCGACATTCATATAATCGTATGGGATTAGTTATTATCTACTATAGAACTTTTTTTCTCGTAGATGTATGTCATTCCAATGTATTTTTAAGTAAAATCAATTCCCATGCATTTTATAGTAAAAATCATTTTCCAGTGCATTTTTATAGTAAAAATCATTTCCAATGTATTTTTTTAGTAAAAAATCATTTCCAATGCATTTTTATAGCAAAAATAATTTCTAATGTATTTTTATAGTAAAAATCATTTCAGTGCATTTTTATAGTAAAAATAATTTCCAATGTATTCTATAGTAAAAATCATTCCAATGCATTTTTTAGTAAAAATCATTTCTAATGTATTTTATAGTAAAAATCATTTCCAATGCATTTTTATAGTAAAAGTCATTTCCAATGCATTTTTTATAGTAAAAGTCATTTCCAATGTATTTCTATAGTAAAATCATTGTCCAGAGCATTTTTATAGTAAAAATCATTTCTAATGCATTTTTATAGTAAAAAACATTTCCAAAGTATTTTTATAGTCAAAATCGTTTCAATGCATTTTATAGTAAAAATCATTTCCAATGCATTTATAGTAAAAATCATTTCCAATGCATTTTTATGTAAAAAATCATTTCCATGCATTTTTTATAGTAAAAATCATTGTCCAGAGCATTTCTATAGTAAGCATTATTGTCCAATGCAGTTTTTATAATAAAAATAATTTCCAATGCTTTTTGTAGTAAAAATCATTTTCCAATGCATTTTATAGAAAAAATCATTTCCAATGCATTTTCATAGTAAAATGCATTTTTTATAAGTAAAAATCATTGTCCAATACATTTTACATTAAAAATCATTTCCAATGCATTTCTTATACTAAAATTATTTCCAATGATTTTTGAATGTAAAAATCATTTAAATGCTAGGATATATTATATAGGTAAGTCTTGAAAGATGTAGATATGAATTTATCAAAATATCAGACTTACCCTGAAGCGTCCGTTTTTCCAGTGGTAGTACCTCATATAATCGTGCATAATTTTCATAGAAGCAATCAGCGATGTAGTCACACCTCATCATGTCCATGCTGTTCTTGGGGTAAAAACCTGAAAGTAATGATTACAAAATGACTGAGATATAAAAAAAAAATATTTTTTTAAATTCCAACACTCTCATCTACCTACGTTGATCAAATAAAGATTTCGCTTCAAAGTTCAGTGAAGGGTTCGACCAGAAGGGTCCCGAATCCGACAAAAAACACTTGAAGAAGGCTGGAGAGCATATCGGCTGAAAAGTTGTGTATATAAGAAGATGAAGACAAGATAAGAACAATAGTCCGAATAATTCAAATATATGAATTATTTAAAAAATTCAAAAGGAATTTTAAGAAAGTCGCTCTTGATATAAGAGTTAATACCGTTTAAGTGACAATCATTGCAGGTTCAATCCCGACTACGGGCGAAAAATAAAACATAGAATACTTAACATAGCTTAACACCCAATGGATGAAAGTGTTCGGTTCAAAGTTGAGATTTTAGTAATGTTGTTGTCTGGATGTATTCCGTATAAGAATTCTAGTTCTTTTATTTGTTAATGTTTTGTTCCGGGTACTCATATAACCAATAGGAGAACTGTCTATTACACTTTCTTTCTTTATTATTTTCTTCATATTTCTCGAACACGACTAGTTGGTTTGTAGCTTGGTTTAATGGCATATAACCTGTTTTGGTTATTTGATGCCAAATCTTAAACATAAACACGTAAAAAACACACACACATATATACATATATCATAGTGTGTATGGATATTATTATATATTATATTTATATATATATATAATATATATATATATATACACAGGATAATATACATACACATTATAATATATATAGAAAGAGTTTGTATGTATATATAAACACACTCACGTATAAAACACACACACACACACATATATACATATTATAATATACATACACACTACAATATATATAGAGAGAGTTTGTATATATATATATATATATATATATATATATACACTAACTCACACACACCACACACACACAACACACAATATATATATATATATATATATATATATATATATATTATATATGAGGAAGAATGAATAAAGAAAAGAAAGAATGGAATGGATAATAAAAGAAGAATTTAATTAATATCACTTACACATGTGTTTCGGTCAGTTCATCTGTGTGAAAATATTTCGTACACAGAGAAGATTCGACTTTCATCAGAGTGAAATTTTATTTTGAATGAAAAAATTCATTGGGGAAACAACGGAGAACCTTGTTCGAATAGAATTTTTTTGAAAATCATATCTTCTCTGTGTACGAAATATTTTCACACAGATGAACTGACCGAAACACATGCGTAAGTGATATTGATTAAATTCTTCTTTTATTCCATTCCATTCTTTCTTTTCTTCATTCATTCTTCCTCATATCGTCGGATTCAATTCCAATTTCCATTTTTACACACCCACACACACACACACACACACACACACACACATATATATATATATATATATATATATATATATAATATATCAACACCTGATCCTCTTGCAGGTTATTAAGTTTTACCCATTGATCTCCAACACGACCTGACATCGTGTGTTCCTATCAAACGATAGATTTGTTAATTGCAAACGACAAAGACAGAAACTTCAAATAACATCCTTGCCCTGCGGCCTTGTAAAGCAGGCCTACCAGCTATGCAAAGTTAGAGTGCGCACGCCACCTCGTGGTCGGACTTGGCACACGACAAGGCATCAGTATTCGCAGCTCAAAATAGATTCTTCAAGTATCACACGATCAAAAACATCAGCAGGAGAGCGACTGGAATGTGGAGTCATCTGCGCACATACAGTCTGTTTGGATTGGTCTAGTTTGGTTTGTTTTACGGCATATCAACCCCAATGGGTCATTTAATGCCGACAAAGTTTTGAAATAAATCAATTCTTAATGGATAATCACATTTTGTTTATAAACTCATGTTTTTCTAATTAACCCATATATATAGTGATATATTTTTGGTTACACAATCTCCATTATGATAAGACTACCAACAAAAACGGCCTCCGGGTGGTGTAAAAAATTAATTTTTGAAAGATATTGGCAGAAGGGTTGGTGGTTAAAAATTATTGGTTTGGTTTGTTTTGTTTTACGGCATATCAACCTCAGTGGGTCATTTAATGCCGATAAAGTTTTGAAATAAATCAATTCTTAATGGATAATACAATTTTATTATAAATACATTTTTCTATTTAACCCATAGATGGGACCCTAACAGGTACTACCACTCCGGGTCAGAGTGGACCAGGCAGCAATGGTGTTGAAGGGGTGCTCCACATTCCCCGAACCTCCAAAACTGTAACCTCACCATCAGATAGAGTTTAACGTCATTCCCAGGATATGTAGACCCCCAGCCACCGCCTTCTAGCACCCATATGATAAAAAGTGGTTGGGGCCTGCCATAAGGACAATCGTGTTGGGGCAATCATATAGGTGCTAGGGCTTGACATGACATGATTTATAAAAATCCTTGTATGTGTATACATGTTCCTCTAGTCTTACTTTCAGGGGCAGCATTTGCAGCTCAAATTAGATTCTTCAAGTATCACGTGATTGAAAACATCGGCAGGGGAGAGACTGGCATGTGGAGTTATCTGCGCACACATTCTGCAGTAAAGTCGGCTGATTCTTTGAGACGCCTACTTCTCCAGTGTACTTCCCTATGTATAATCCTATCTTCCTTCCATCCCATAAGGGCAGATGGTTCCCTTTTCATTCCATCTATAGTCAGCTATTCCCTGTATTCATCTTTTTTTTTACTAAAAAAAACTCCCGCATAGAAACTTATAAAAATCTTTTGATATTATTATTCAGACTCTTATCTTTATATAAAAAAAGTAAAAATCGTTTTTTGTGAGTTCATTGTGTTCATATTTTATAAAATAAGATAGAGAGTAGACCCCGTAAAAATATTTTCCCAATCAATTTTTGGAAAAAAAACTATTTTAAACATATTTTCATCAAAAGTTAAGTAATTGTGGACATTTTCGTGAAAATTGGATCATTAATTCCTTTTTCATAAAATTCTTAAAAAAAGACGGATCACCTTATCCCAGCCAGGAGACCAGACCTAATGTTGATTAACAAAAAAAGAGAACTTGTCAACTGGTAGGATTTGCAGTTCCAGCAGATCACAGGGTGAGGATGAAAGAAAACAGAAATGATAGACAAATACCTGGATCTTGTAAAAGAATTGAAAAAGCTGATGATTAAAATATGTTTCCTGAATATACAGAATTGTTACAAGAAAAGTTGCTCACCATATTCCCTGGCCAAGTACCTGGCAATGGCCATGGTCTCAGGCATCCTCATGCCACCTTCCATCTCCAAGACAGGGACACACATGCAGGGCATATCTGAAAAACAAGCAGAAATATATCATTCAAGTTTTGACATCGAAAGCAGAAGCGATAAAAATAATATTCATTTATTTATTTGATTGCTTTTATGTCTACTTGGGTATCTCCCTTTGTTGCATATCATGCAACGGAAGAGGAATGTCAAGAAAAATAAAAGAGAGAGATAAAAAAATATATATTTAAAAAAAGGGAGAACGGAAGAGAGGCCTTCCGGTCAAGAAGCAGGGAGAAGATGAAGAAATATATATATTAAAAAAAGGAAAACGGAAGACTCCTCTTCCGGTGAGAAGGCGGAGAGAAGGTAAAAAAAGGAAGTCTGTCCGTTATCAGATCAAAAAATAAGAATGCGTGGGCATATTTATCGTATATAAAGGCTAGCAGATTCGAAGGGCAGCAGTCAGTCCCCAGCGAGCAGCCGTGAACGTAACCACGTCACCTCTCATCATCAACCACCCTCGGAAGTTCATTGTGAACACTCGTCGCCCCTCACCACCCACACACCGAAGAAAATAAAGACAGGTCATATTTTTATATACACGTGTCTGTGGTTTTATTGAAGTCCAGTAGTCGGCTATACAACACCTTTTCACTATATTCTAACATTATATTTTATAGTCTGCAAAACAATTCAACCTGTTTTCTGTTTTAATCAGAAAGTTTTTACAGTTATTTCTCTGAATGTTTGAGATGAGGCTTGATTATTAGTATAATCTGCGTTATTCGGACTATTGTCCTCATCTTCATTGTTATCTATACAACGTTTCGGCCGATATGCCCTCCGGCCTTCTTCAGGTATTTCTTGTCAGATTTGAGAACCTTCTCAGACTCGGGAACCTTCTTTTCAGACCCGGGAACTTTCTTGTCGTATTCGGGAACCTTCTTTTCGTAATCGGGAGCCATAACGGAACTTTGAACCTAACCCTTTATTTAGTCCATGGGGGTATCCTGTTCTCATTCCGCTAACCATAGCTGGGGTAGGAGTTGTGTTCCCGAGAAGGTTCCTGAGTCCGACAAGAAATACCTGAAGAAGGCCGGAGGGTATATCGGACAAAACGTTGTACAGATAACAATGAAGATGAGGACAATAGTCCGAATAACGCAGATTTTTACAGCTAGTTTAAAACCAATATATCGTTGTATAGAACTTGTCATATTCTTTCTTTTTGTTGCACATAAAATATATTTTTCTCTACCCCACTCGTCAAATCTATAATCATCTTCGAATAACATCAAAGCCTTTAAAAGATATAACGGCCTCAATGGTGTTGTAGAATCTTAATCTTATTATAATGGAGACTCTGTGTTTGACTGTATGTAAATGAAACTATATTACTACTCTAGTCACAATTCTCTTAATTACTGATGTTTCCATGATTTTATTTTTATCTAAACCTCATTTATTAATAAGATTGTTTTACATTATTAATACTCTTCATCATATCTACATACTAATAACATGCAATTGTATTTATATATACAACAAAATAACAGTTAACAGTGTGAACGGGAAGCCTACTTTGCAAATTGGATAAATCTTAAAAGAAATCCATTAACAAGAAAAAATAACAGTTTTATTCTTTACTTCCTATTTTAACTTAATATTCACATCCGGAGGGTGCATTTATGTGCTCGTATATATATATATATATATATATATATATATATATATATATATATATATATATATATATATATATTACATTATTATTACGTTATTACAAATATTTTACTGACGCTGCCGCTGTCAATAACAACAAAGACAAAGGATCCGTTAAACAGGAGCGACATTCATTTGAAAAAGGGAATCTAACGATCCCGAAAATTTATGATAACAAATCATAAAAAATAAGTGAATCCAATACTCCATAACATCGAGTTCCTTCATTTATTTTTTAAATGCTTCATAATAACGCCCAACTTCAACATAAAAAACATATATATATATATATATTATATATATTATATATATATATATAAAAATAATAAAATTATTAAATAAAAATATTAAATTAAATTAAATTAAATTAAATTATTAAATTATATAACATACTTAACAATGCTTCAAGCAAATTACCAATTACTTTTATATATATATATATATATATATTATATATATATATATATATATATATATATATATATATATATATATGTGTGTGTGTGTGTGTGTGTGTGTGTGTGTGTGTGAGGTAATCCAAATGACTGATAAGTAGGGGATCATCGAAATATCACTGTACAACCATCACTGTACAACCATATGCTCTTGTAGGTGCAAACATATCTACGCATACAAGGATTTTTATAAATCCCTAAAAAAGCTTACTCTTCCATCACTGCCGTCTTTCATTGCTGAATTTTACTTATTTAACTATTTAGATAAATTAGGAAATAAAGAATAAAATTACACTTATTTTTTCTTGTTAATGGATTTCATTTAAGATTCATTGGAGAGATTTTTGCTTATATTCATTAAAATAAAACCAAACAGTTAGAAATCAATAATACTAAGCACATATTTAATAAAATCACATTTTTAATATCAATATGCAAATTAGCCTTCCCGTTCACACTGCAAACCACTATTTTTTGTATATATAAATACAATTGCATGTTATTTGTATGTAGATATGGACAACACTAATAAAAAGGTGAAGCAATTTTATTAATAATTGAGGTTTAAATATAAATAAAATCACGAAGAATGTGATGAAAATAACTATGTTAATTGTGACTCGATTAGTAATATAGTTTCGGTTACAGACAGAAAAACACACAATCTCCATTATAATAAGATATATATATATATATATATAAATATTATAAAATATTAAAAAATAAAAAAATAAATTGAATTAGATATAAATAAACAAATAATAATAATGTTACGTAACCGTTCGTCACGGTACCAAATAGATATATTATGTTATATACTTCTTACGTCTTACTCTGGTCTATTCTTCCGGCCGTCTTCTGATCGTCTAGTCTTCTATCTTGGTCTGTATATCTTCTATCTTCTATCTTGGTCTGGTCTTTCTTATCTGGGTTCCGTGTCTGGTTCTGCTGGGGACCATTTCTTATCAGAAGCCTTGTGTCATTGTTAGCTTTTAGTAATAACAACAAGACTTCGATTTACTTTTGATGTTCTTTTATTCCGGAACCCCAGACCAGACAACTGCGCGCGGAGAGTCACATCTTGCTA
>CM042175.1:7389178-7401678 GCA_023376005.1 Doryteuthis pealeii
ATAAAAAAATAAAAATAAAAATTTGGTGAAGTAATTAATTCACTGAGTTTTTTAATGTTGACAATTTTTTTTTACCAATGGGATCCAAGCACTGCAACACAGATGGAAGAAGTGCGAAGACCGCTAAGAAAGCTGAAAAATAAACATTATTTGGTCTCATTCCATGAGAGTATATTGGTCAGTCTATGAACTTTTCAGCCGACCCTCGTACATTATCTTATGAAGTTAATATTGTTCGATAAAAAAAGTTCATTACATTCTTAGACCCTATTGCCCTTATGGCAAGCCCCAGCCCCTTTTTATCATATGGGTGCTAGAAGGCGGTGGCTGCGGGTCTATATGTCCTGGGAATGACGTTAAACTCTATCCGATGGTGAGGTTCCAGTTCTGGAGGTTTGGGGAATGTGGAGCACCCGTTCATCATCATTACTCCCTGGTCCACTCTGACCCGGAGTGGTAGTACCTGTTAGGGTCCCATCTATGGGTTAAATAGAAAAATGTATTCATAAAAAAATTGTATTATCCATTAAGAATTGATTTATTTCAAAACTTTATCGGCATTAAATGACCCACTGAGGTTGATATGCCGTAAAACAAAACAAACCAAACTAAACCAAGTTGTCATAGATCATCATAATTATCTTGGGGACAGGCCGATAATAACAATTTATTCATATCAAGAGGAATCTTTATAATTCTAAGTAATAAATTTACTTTGATGAAAGAGAAAGATAAGAAAAGGAACTATAAATGATACAATAGATACATGCAATGTACGAGGAATCATTTGTTTGGTTTGTTTGGTTTGTTTTGTTTTACGGCATATCAACCCCAGTGGGTTATTTAATGCCGATAAAGTTTTTAAATAAATCAATTCTTAATGGATAATACAATTTTTTTATGAATACATGTTTCTATTTAACCCATAGATGGGATCCTAACAGGTGCTACCACTCCGGGTCAGAGTATCCGTTTTCGATTTTTTGCAATTGCTGTTGCTAGGTGGAAGAAACCTGGCCTTTATTTCACAACTCCGGAGTTTGCAATGAGTGCCGATATATTTCTGCAAAACTGGAGCTAAAAATTGTGGATGTACTTAATCGGAGAAGTCGTGTTCACATTTAAGAATATATCAAAATCTTGTGGGTGATTCTGTTTTATATACATTTGATTATCTTATTATAATGGAGATTGTGTGTTTGTCTGTCTGTAACTGAAAAGATATTACTACTCAAGTCACAATTCCCTTAGTTATTTACATCAGATTCTCCACGATCTTATTATTATTAGGTTGTTACAAAAATAATGGCCGATTTCAAATGCATACATTTATTGTTGAAACATTAACAGTAGAAATGTTAAAATTAGTCGAAATCCGAGCCTTGGGCAGCTATGCATCTCTGCCATCGATCTACGAGGTCATTTATTCCGCGTTGGTAAAAAGTTATTGGCTGTGATGCAACAAAATCTTTAAATGATGATTCCACCTCTTCTTTAGATCTAAAAGTTTTACCATTAAAAATGTGCTTAAGTGCCTAAAAAAATGATAATCAGTAGGTGAAAGATCGGGAGAATAGGGAGGATGTGGTAAGGTATCGTATCCCAAGTCTGTGAGTTTCTGTACAGTCAACCTTGCAACATGTGTCCGTGCATTATTGTGGAGGAGAATTGGACCACGTCGATTCACTAATGCAGGTCTTCTTTTCTACAAGCAAGCGTGCATATCAGCGAGTTTATTGCAGTAAATCTATGCAGCAATGGTCTGATTGGTTTTCAAAAAGCCCTAGTGGATAACACCTATTGCAGACCACCAGACGGTCACCATAATCTTTTGCTGGTGCAACTTTGGCTTTGGGAAGTGTTTGGGGGATGCATCACGATCTAGCCATTGACGTGATCGTTTACGGTTGTCGTAAAGGATCCACTTTCCGTCACAAGTGACTATTCGGCCAAGAAATGAATCATTGGTGTTACGCAAACAGAGCATCGAGCACACTTCAAAGCGCCTCAGTTTTTGGTGCTCATTGAGCTCATGAGGAACCCATTTATCGAGATTTTTCCCCTTTCCAATACTCTTTAAATGGCGTGAAACTGTTGCAATGCTGACACCAAGTGTCTGAGACATTTCTCTGACACTTTGTCGTGGATTTTGCTCAACAACTGCCTGCAATTGTTCATTGTCAAGACTGCATATCCATCCTCTACCTTCTTCATTTTCAAGACTCTCATCTCCACTGCGGAATTTCTGGAACTACCTTCGTACAGTCCGATCACTTGTGGATTCATCTCCCCATGTTTTGTTGATATTGGCTGCAGTTTCTGAGGCATTGTGCCCAAGCTTGAAATCATGCAACATAAGAAGTCGAAGGTCATGTTTAGGCATGTTCATCTTTGAAGGCTCCAATTTTTCAAAAATACTGTCTATCTGAAAATAAATTAACTTTTATTTTTGAGCACACATTAATTATTATATATGCAAAAATTTATCTGAAATAAACAACAAATTCTATGTTAAAATGACATTTCAAAACCGAACACTTCAATCGGCCATTATTTTTGTAACGACTTAATATTTAAACCTCAATTATTAATAAAATTATTTTACATTATTAATACGGTTGACCATAGCTACATTGTATTTACCTCGTACCCCACTTGTACGGGTTAGGCACAAGGCCCTATTAACGTGGGACCACCCACAAACCGAAGCTCATGGGTGGCGGGTGAAAAATTGCGTCGATCCCGTCGGCATTCCCCCTCAAGGGGGGCGCCTGAGGCACTAGGCAATAAACCCAGCCCTGTCCCTTTAAATCGAGGGGGCAGGTATTGCCTGGGGGGATAGCCCTCTAGGATCGACGCTATTAACTTGTAAAGATCCAGGGCCGGAGCCACTGGACCCCCGGCATTAACCAGATCTACATACTAACATGCAATTGTATTTATATACAACAGAATAGAGGTTTACAGTGTAAACACGAAGGCTAATTTGCATACTCATTATAAATTTTTTTAATAAATTTATGCTTGGTATTATTGATTACTAATTGTTTGGTTTTATCTTAATGAATGTGAGCAAAATTCTCTTCAATAAATCTTAAAAGAAATCCATTAACCGAAGAAATAATTGTAATTTTATTCTTTACTTCCTATTTTAACTAAATAGTTAATTTAGGAAAATTTTGCAATGAAATACTGCAGTGATGTAAAAGTAAGTTTCAGCTGTTCTCTTTTTCGATTATACCCCCCTTCTGTTTCAAATTCTTTTAGCAGCATTCTTATTTAGTTTCATTAGCCTTTCTAATTTGATATAATATTTTTTTACATTGAAACTTCATTACTTGCACTCTGTTTCAAATCTTTTTATCTGTGTTCTTATTTAGTTTCCTTAGCCTTTCTAATTTGATATAATATTTTATTACATTGAAACTTCATTACTTGCACTCTGTTTCAAATCTTTTTATCTGTGTTCTTATTTAGTTTCATTAGCCTTTCTAATTTGATATAATATTTTATTACATTGAAACTTCATTACTTGCACTCTGTTTCAAATCTTTTTATCTGTGTTCTTATTTAGTTTTATTAGCCTTTCTAATTTAATATAATATTTTATTACATCAAAGCTTAAATACTTGCACTCTGTTTCAAATCTTTTTATCTGCATTCTTATTTAGTTTCATTTGCTTTTCTAATTTAATATAATATTTTATTACATTAAAACTTAAATACTTGCACTCTGTTTCAAATCTTTTTATCTGCGTTCTTATTTAGTTTCATTAGCCTTTCTAATTTAATATAATATTTTATTACATTAAAACTTAAATACTTGCAGTCTGTGTATTCGATTAGCCCAGATGGTGTATATTTTTGCTAGTAATCATAATTATTTATATATGATTTGGTTTTAGTATTAACTGTGTTATTCGGACTATTGTCCTCATCTTCATTGTTATCTGTACAACGTTTCAGCCGATATGCCCTCCAGCCTTCTTCAGGTATTTCTTGTCGGACTCGGGAACCTTCTTCTCGTAATCGGGAGCCATCATGGAACTTTGAACCCAACCCTTTATTCACTCCACGGGGGTATCCTGTTCTCATTCAGCTAAGCATAGCTGGGGTAGAGGTGTTAAGTTGTGTTAATTATTATTCTATGTAACTGCTGCCCTTGATCAGGATTGAACCTGCAATCTAGAGATAACTGTCACTTAGAACTGTCTTAACCTAACTCCTTTATCCAAGATAGTTCCCGATTACGACAAGAAAGTTCCCGTGTCCGACAAGAAATACCTGAAGAAGGCCGGAGGGCATATCGGCCGAAACTTTGTACAAATAACAATGAAAATGAGGACAATAGTCCGAATAACGCAGATAATACTAATCACCAAGCCTCATCTCAAACATTCAGAGAAATAGTACCCTGATCTTTTCCGGTTTCTTGGGATGGTGTAGCCCTTGATGAGTAATGTACCACACGTTACCCATATATACACAAAACATAGAAGCGTGGGTAAAGTCATGGGAAATGGACTCGTTGCCCCGAGTTCAAATCTTGGACGTGGAAACTGCATTTTCACTTAGCGCTAATACCCTTGGGAAGGGTATAAATCTTACTGATTTGGTTTTGTTTAACAACAAATCAACTCATTGGAATTTATTGAATGACAAAATTTAATTATTAAAAAAAAATATTTGATTATGTTGATACCTCTCTATTTGGGGTGAGACATATTTAACAAATCCTCATGGGTTATCTTATAAGGAATTCTGATTTATTTTTATTTGTGATCATAAGTAGTTATATATACGAGCAAAAAACTGGAAGTGCGTGGTGTAATGGTTAAAGACATGGGAAATGGACTCGTCGCCCCGTGTTCAAATCCTGGATGTGGTAATTGCATTTCACTTAGCGCTAATACCCTTGGGAAAGGTATGAATCCTAATCCCCCTCCAGCTATGGATAAATAGTAGGGCAGATCGGGCTCTTTAACCTTGGTTAGGCAACTGGTCTAGGAGAAGGAAAACTCTGAATTTAAACCTGCTGAACTCCACTTAAGAAATTGACTTTGTGTCACATCCTGCTCGTGAGGAGGGATTGGTAAATATATATATATATATACTAGCAAAAAAGAAACACCGCAGGGCGGTGTAGAAATAGGTTTTTAAAGGTATTGCTTGGGATGAGGAATTAAATAAATAAAATAAAACGTTTAATATCTAAAAAAAAAAAAATTACTTGCTTAAAAATTACTAAAAATTAAAATCACTGGACCATATGACCTTTAGGCACCCCTTTTTGATCTCGATTCAGAAGGACATGTTTTTCATTTACACCGTCAATATCCGGTTGTTTGTTCGGGGTTAGAGTTAGGGGTTAGGGGTTAGTTTTATAATTAAAAAAAAAAATAAATGAAAAACATGTCCTTTCTTAATCGAGATAAAAAGGGGTGCCTAAATGTCATATGGTCCAAATTACTCCACTCCACTGAGATATTTGTTTTATTTTATGACTGTAGGAACCTCCAAAACGTTTCTAAAAAAATCTGATTTTATTATTCGGACTCTTGTCCAAATAATTCCAGCTATGGGCAAATAGTAAGGCAGACTGGACTCTCTAACCTTGGTTAGGCAACCAGTCTAGGAGAAGTAAAACTCTGTATTCAAACCTCTAAAATCTCCGCTTGTAGTGGTCACTACTAGAATAGACTCAGGCCTAATTAGTGATCTATTTCAATTTAAAAAAATCTTATTTGTGGGTATAATTAGTTTGGCCTCGCCGATTTTTTTTTAAGTGGACACATTCTTAAACCATAGACGACTTTTACATTTGGCGAGATCTTTGTTTTTATTTAGTCATTTTCCTCCAGAAAGATTATTAGATAAGAATAATTACTCTTTTTTTGTTGTTGTTCTTTGTTGTCCTAACATGTACATCAGTTGAATCAGTGCTTTTCGTTTACCTGCTATATGGTGAATTAGTAGAAGTCACCCGACCGGTAGGGAAACCACGCCTGCGCATTAGATATGTCTGCAAGAGGGAGATGAAGACATGCCACATCGACACCAACACATGGGAGGCTTTTGCAAAAGACCGTACGACCTGGCGACTCCTTGTCAAACAAGGAACGAAAAAGGAGTGAAAAAGAGAGGAAAGAAGCCGTCACGGAAAAGAGAGCCAAAAGGAAGGAGGGACAACAGCAACTGTGCTTTAAAGATGTCTGTAAGAGAAACATGAAGACATGCCACATTAACGCCAACACATGGGAGGCTTGTCCAGAAGACCGTACGACCTGGCGGCTCCTCGTCAAACAAGGAACGAAAAAGGAGTGAAAAAGAGAGGAAAGAAGCCTCAACGGAAAAGAGAGCCAAAAGGAAGGAGAGACAACAGCAATTGTGCTTTAGAGATGTCTCTAAGAGAAACATTAAGACATGCCACATTAACACCAACACATGTGAGGCTTATGCAAAAGACTGTGCGACCTGACGACTCCTTGTCAAACAATGAATAAAAAGGAGTGAAAAAGAGAGGAAAATGAAGGAGAGACAACAGCAACTGTTTAAGAATGTCTTTAAGAGAAACATGAAGACATGCCACATTAACACCAACATATGGGAGGCTTGTGTAAAAGACCGTGCGACCTGGCGACTCCTCGTCAGACAAGGAAAGAAAAGGAGTGAAAAAGAGAGGAAAGGGAAGGAGAAACAACAGCAACTGTTTAAAATGACTTTAAGAGAAACATGAAGACATGCCACATCGACACCAACACAGGGGAGGCTTGTACAAAAGACCGTACGACCTGGCAACTCCTTGTCAAACAAGGAACGAAAAAGGAGTGAAAAAGAGAGGAAAGAAGCCGCCACGGAAAAGAGCCAAAAGGAAGGAGAGACAACAACATCTGTGCTTTAAAGATGTCTCTAAGAGAAACATGAAGACATGCCACATTAACACCAACACAGGGGAGGCTTGTGCAAAAGACCGTACGACCTGGCAACTCCTTGTCAAACAAGGAACGAAAAAGGAGTGAAAAAGAGAGGAAAGAAGCCTTTACAGAAAAGAGAGCCAAAAGAAAGGAGAGACAACAGCAACTTCCCGTAAGCCTCACCGTTTGTTTGCAACACTGCACTAGAGATTGCCATCATAATTGGTCTGTTCGCCACTCGCGCATTTGCAGATAAAAAAATGACACTACGCCATCGTCTTTAGTAGACGGAAAGATGCAAACCATCGTATAATACTATTTTTACTTAATAAAAACAATGCGGACAGAAATATCTGTGCGATGGTTAATTACATTCATGAAACTGCCTGATCTGATAAGAAAGTATGATTTTGAGTGGTTGTTGTTGTTGTTGTTGTATGTTGTTGTTGGTGGTGGCTGGTCGGTGTTGCATCATTTTCAAAAGTAAAAACTCATTTCCAATGTTTTATAGTAAAATCATTCCAATGCATTTTTTATAGTAAAAATCATTTCCAATGCATTTTATAGTTAAAAATCATTTCTAGTGCATTTTTATAGTAAAAATAAAATTCAAGATAATTGATAGTTTGTGTTAAAATTACATTGGAAATGATTTTTACTATAAAAATGCACTGGAAATGATTTTTACTATAAAAATGCATTGGAAATGAATTTTTTACTATGAAAATACATTGGAAATGATTTTACTATGAAAATACATTGGAAATGATTTTTACTATGAAAAATACATTGGAATGATTGACATAAAAATGCACTGAATGACTAAAAAAGCAGAATGATTTACTATAAAAATGCATTGGAAATGATTTTTACTTGAAATACATGGAAATGATTTTACTATAAAAATGCATTGGAAATGATTTTTACTATGAAAATACATTGGAAATGATTTTTACTATAAAAATGCACTAGAAATGATTTTTACTATAAAAATGCATTGGAAATGATTTTTACTATAAAAATGCATTGGAAATGATTTTTACTATAAAAATACATTGGAAATGAGTTTTACTTTTGAAAATGATGCCAACACCACCACCACCACCAACAACAACAACAACAACAACAACAACAACCATCTCAAAATCATCTTTCTTCTCAGACAGGCAGTTTCATGAATTGATAGATTTACATCGCCCAGATTATTTTTCTTGTCCATTGTTATTAAGTAAAAATAGTATTATACGATGGTTTTTGCATCTTTCCGTCTACTAAAGACGATGGCGTAGTGTCCACTTTTTTTTATCTGCAACTGCGCGAGTGTGCTGAACAGACCAATTATTGAATGGCAATCTCTAGTGCAGTGGTTGCAAACAAACGGTGAGGCTTACGGGAGTTGCTGTTGTCTCTCCTTTCTTTTGGCTCTCTTTTCTGTAAAGGCTTCTTTCCTCTCTTTTTCACTCCTTTTTCGTTCCTTGTTTGACAAGGAGTTGCCAGGTCGTACGGTCTTTTGCACAAGCCTCCCCTGTGTTGGTGTTAATGTGGCATGTCTTCATGTTTCTCTTAGAGACATCTTTAAAGCACAGATGTTGTTGTCTCTCCTTCCTTTTGGCTCTTTTCCGTGGCGGCTTCTTCCCTCTCTTTTCACTCCTTTTTCGTTCCTTGTTTGACAAGGAGTTGCCAGGTCGTACGGTCTTTTGTACAAGCCTCCCCTGTGTTGGTGTCGATGTGGCATGTCTTCATGTTTCTCTTAAAGTCATTTTAAACAGTTGCTGTTGTTCTCCTTCCCTTTCCTCTCTTTTTCACTCCTTTTCTTTCCTTGTCTGACGAGGAGTCGCCAGGTCGCACGGTCTTTTGCACAAGCCTCCCATATGTTGGTGTTAATGTGGCATGTCTTCATGTTTCTCTTAAAGACATTCTTAAACAGTTGCTGTTGTCTCTCCTTCATTTTCCTCTCTTTTTCACTCCTTTTTATTCATTGTTTGGCAAGGAGTCGTCAGGTCGCACAGTCTTTTGCATAAGCCTCACATGTGTTGGTGTTAATGTGGCATGTCTTAATGTTTCTCTTAGAGACATCTCTAAAGCACAATTGCTGTTGTCTCTCCTTCCTTTTGGCTCTCTTTTCCGTTGAGGCTTCTTTCCTCTTTTTTCACTCCTTTTTCGTTCCTTGTTTGACGAGGAGCCGCCAGGTCGTACGGTCTTCTGGACAAGCCTCCCATGTGTTGGCGTTAATGTGGCATGTCTTCATGTTTCTCTTACAGACATCTTTAAAGCACAGTTGCTGTTGTCCCTCCTTCCTTTTGGCTCTCTTTTCCGTGACGGCTTCTTTCCTCTCTTTTTCACTCCTTTTTCGTTCCTTGTTTGACAAGGAGTCGCCAGGTCGTACGGTCTTTTGCAAAAGCCTCCCATGTGTTGGTGTCGATGTGGCATGTCTTCATCTCCCTCTTGCAGACATATCTAATGCGCAGGCGTGGTTTCCCTACCGTCGGGTGACTTCTACTAATTCACCATATAGCAGGTAAACGAAAAGCACTGATTCAACTGATGTACATGTTAGGACAACAAAGAACAACAAACAAAAAAGAGTAATTATTCTTATCTAATAATCTTTCTGGAGGAAAATGAAACTAAATAAACAAAGATCTCGCCAAATGAAAAGTCGTCTATGGTTTAAGAATGTGTCCACTTAAAAAAAATCGGCGAGGCCAAACTAATTATACCCACAAATAAGATTTTTTAAATTGAAATAGATCACTAATTAGGCCTGAGTCTATTCTAGTAGTGACCACTACAAGCGGAGATTTTAGAGGTTTGAATACAGAGTTTTACTTCTCCTAGACTGGTTGCCTAACCAAGGTTAGAGAGTCCAGTCTGCCTTACTATTTGCCCATAGCTGGAATTATTTGGACAAGAGTCCGAATAATAAAATCAGATTTTTTTAGAAACGTTTTGGAGGTTCCTACAGTCATAAAATAAAACAAATATCTCAGTGGAGTGGAGTAATTTGGACCATATGACATTTAGGCACCCCTTTTTATCTCGATTAAGAAAGGACATGTTTTTCATTTATTTTTTTTTAATTATAAAACTAACCCCTAACCCCTAACTCTAACCCCGAACAAACAACCGGATATTGACGGTGTAAATGAAAAACATGTCCTTCTGAATCGAGATCAAAAAGGGGTGCCTAAAGGTCATATGGTCCAGTGATTTTAATTTTTGTAATTTTAAGCAAGTAATTTTTTTTTTTTTAGATATTAAACGTTTTATTTATTTATTTAATTCCTCATCCCAAGCAATACCTTTAAAAACCTATTTCTACACCGCCCTGCGGTGTTTCTTTTTTGCTAGTATATATATATATATATTTACCAATCCCTCCTCACGAGCAGGATGTGACACAAAGTCAATTTCTTAAGTGGAGTTCAGCAGGTTTAAATTCAGAGTTTTCCTTCTCCTAGACCAGTTGCCTAACCAAGGTTAAAGAGCCCGATCTGCCCTACTATTTATCCATAGCTGGAGGGGATTAGGATTCATACCTTTCCCAAGGGTATTAGCGCTAAGTGAAATGCAATTACACATCCAGGATTTGAACACGGGGCGACGAGTCCATTTCCTGTCTTTAACCATTACACCACGCACTTCCAGTTTTTTGCTCGTATATATAACTACTTATGATCACAAATAAAAATAATCAGAATTCCTTATAAGATAACCCATGAGGATTTGTTAAATATGTCTCACCCCAAATAGAGAGGTATCAACATAATCAAATATTTTTTTTAATAATTAAATTTTGTCATTCAATAAATTTCAATGAGTTGATTTGTTGTGTAAACAAAACCAAATCAGTAAGATTTATACCCTTCCCAAGGGTATTAGCGCTAAGTGAAATGCAGTTTCCACGTCCAAGATTTGACTCGGGGCAACGAGTCCATTTCCCATGACTTTACCCACGCTTCTATGTTTTGTGTATATATGGGTAACGTGTGGTACATTACTCATCAAGGGCTACACCATCCCAAGAAACCGGAAAGATCAGGGTACTATTTCTCTGAATGTTGAGATGAGGCTTGGTGATTAGTATTATCTGCGTTATTCGGACTATTGTCCTCATTTTCATTGTTATTTGTACAAAGTTTCGGCCGATATGCCCTCCGGCCTTCTTCAGGTATTTCTTGTCGGACACGGGAACTTTCTTGTCGTAATCGGGAACTATCTTGGATAAAGGAGTTAGGTTAAGACAGTTCTAAGTGACAGTTATCTCTAGATTGCAGGTTCAATCCTGATCAAGGCAGCAGTTACATAGAATAATTAACACAACTTACACTCTACCCCAGCTATGCTTAGCTGAATGAGAACAGGATACCCCCGTGGAGTGAATAAAGGGTTGGGTTCAAAGTTCCATGATGGCTCCCGATTACGAGAAGAAGGTTCCCGAGTCCGACAAGAAATACCTGAAGAAGCTGGAGGGCATATCGGCTGAAACGTTGACAATAACAATGAAGATGAGGACAATAGTCCGAATAACACAGTTAATACTAAAACCAAATCATATATAAATAATTATGATTACTAGCAAAAATATACACCATGCAAGTAAAGTTTAATGAAAACTATTATATCAAATAGAAAGGCTAATGAAATAAATACAAACAGAAAAAGATTTGAAACAGACTGCAAGTATTTAAGTTTAATGTAATAAAATATTATATTAAATTAGAAAGGCTAATGAAACTAAATAAGAACGCAGATAAAAAGATTTGAAACAGAGTGCAAGTATTTAAGTTTAATGTAATAAAATATTATAAAAAGAAAAGCAAATGAAACTAATAAGAATGCAGAAAAAGATTTGAAACAGAGTGCAAGTATTTAAGCTTTGTGTAATAAAATATTATATTAAATTAGAAAGGCTATAAAACTAAATAAGAACACAGATAAAAAGATTTGAAACAGAGTGCAAGTAATGAAGTTTCAATGTAATAAAATATTATATCAAATTAGAAAGGCTAATGAAACTAAATAAGAACACAGATAAAAAGATTTGAAACAGAGTGCAAGTAATGAAGTTTCAATGTAATAAAATATTATATCAATTAGAAAGGCTAAGGAAACTAAATAAGAACACAGATAAAAAGATTTGAAACAGAGTGCAAGTAATGAAGTTTCAATGTAAAAAATATTATATCAAATTAGAAAGGCTAATGAAACTAAATAAGAATGCTGCTAAAAGAATTTGAAACAGAAGGGGGTTAATCGAAAAGAAGAACAGCTGAAACTTACTTTTACATCACTGCAGTATTTCATTGCAAAATTTTCCTAAATTAACTATTTAGTTAAAATAGGAAGTAAAGAATTAAATTACAATTATTTCTTCGGTTAATGGATTTCTTTTAAGATTTATTGAAGAGAATTTTGCTCACATTCATTAAGATAAAACCAAACAATTAGTAATCAATAATACCAAGCATAAATTTATTAAAAAAATTTATAATGAGTATGCAAATTAGCCTTCGTGTTTACACTGTAAACCTCTATTCTGTTGTATATAAATACAATTGCATGTTAGTATGTAGATCTGGTTAA
>CM042175.1:7406678-7424178 GCA_023376005.1 Doryteuthis pealeii
TGCACGCGTGTATGTGCGTATTAAAGAGCGTATTTGTGTTTGTGGCCATGGTGATGTATAATATTTGTGTTGGATGTAATATAAATCAATTTAATCATTTATTATTATTATTATTATTATTATGTTACATATTAATTGGATCCCTATTACTTTTTAGGTAGTATAGAAATCCTTATGCGATCAGTACAGCGATGGCCTTGAGAGTGAGTGACAATGTTTGACCTCACTCTGATCTTGCGATCTGGGATGATCGTGAGAATCGGAAGCGAATAGAAAGCCCTTCCGTTTAAGGAGTAAGACTCAGTTAGTTGCAGTGACAGTTGGGGTTAGAGTTGCAGAGTTGGCGATTATCAGTTGCAGAGTTAGAGCTAGCATAGATGTGACTCTCCGCGCGCAGTTGTCTGGTCTGGGTCCGGAATAAAAGAACATCAAAAGTAAATCGAAGTCTTGTTGTTATTACTAAAAGCTAACAATGACACAAGGCTTCTTGATAAGAAATGGTCCCCAGCAGAACCAGACACGGAACCCAGATAAGAAAGACCAGACCAAGATAGAAGATATAGAGATATCAGACCAAGATAGAAGACTAGACGATCAGAAGACGGCCGGAAGAATAGACCAGAGTAAGACGTAAGAAGTATATAACATAATATATCTTATTGTTACCGTGACGAACGGTTACGTAACATTATTATTATTTGTTTATTTTATATCTAATTCAATTTATTTTTATTTTTAATATTTATAAATATTATATATATATATATTTATATCTTATTATAATGGAGATTGTGTGTTTTTCTGTCTGTAACCGAAACTATTTACTAATCGAGTCACAATTAACATAGTTATTTTCATCACTTCTTTTCGTGATTATTTATTATTTAAACCTCAATTATTAATAAAATTGCTTCACCTTTTTATTAGTGTTGTCCATATCTACATACAAATAACATGCAATTGTATTATATATTACAAAAAAATAGTGGTTTGCAGTGTGAACGGGAAGGCTAATTTGCATATTGATATTAAAAATGTGATTTTATTAAATATGGCTTAGTATTATTGATTTCTAACTGTTTGGTATTTTAATGAATATAAGCAAAAATCTCTCCAATGAATCTTAAATGAAATCCATTAACAAGAAAAAATAAGTGTAAATTTTATTCTTTATTTCCTAATTTATCTAAATAGTTAAATAAGTAAAATTCAGCAATGAAAGACGGCAGTGATGGAAGAGTAAGCTTTTTTAGGGTTTATAAAAATCCTTGTATGCGTAGATATGTGCACCTACAAGAGCATATGGTTGTACAGTGATGGTTGTACAGTGATATTTCGATGATCCCCTACTTATCAGTCATTTGGATTACCTCACACACACACACCACACACACACACACACACACATTATATATATATATATATATATATATAATATAATAATAAATATTATATATATATATATATATATATAAAAGTAATTGGTAATTTGCTTGAAGCATTGTTAAGTATGTTATATAATTTAATAATTTAATTAATTAATTTAATTTAATATTTATTATAATAATTTATATTTTTATATATATATATATATATATATATATATATATATATATTATTATATATAATGTTTTTTATGTTGAAGTTGGGCGTTATTATGAAGCATTTAAAAATAAATGAAGGAACTCGATGTTATGGAGTATTGGATTCACTTTTTTTTTATGATTTGTTATCATTAATTTTCGGGATCGTTAGATTCCCTTTTTCAAATGAATGTCGCTCCTGTTTAACGGATCCTTTGTCTTTGTTGTTATTGACAGCGGCAGCGTCAGAAAATATTTGTAATAACGTAATAATAATGTAATAATATATTATATATATATTATATATAAATATATATATATTATATATATATATATATATATATACGAGCACATAAATGCACCCTCCGGATGTGAATATTAAGTTAAAATAGGAAGTAAAGAATAAAACTGTTATTTTTTCTTGTTAATGGATTTCTTTTAAGATTTATCCAATTGCAAAGTAGGCTTTCCCGTTCACACTGTTAACTGTTATTTTGTTGTAATATAAATACAATTGCATGTTATTAGTATGTAGATATGATGAAGAGTATTAATAATGTTAAAACAATCTTATTAAAAATGAGGTTTAGATAAAAATAAAATCATGGAACATCAGTAATTAAGAGAATTGTGACTAGAGTAGTAATATAGTTTCATTTACATACAGTCAAACACAGAGTCTCCATTATAATAAGATTAAGATTCTACAACACCATTGAGGCCGTTATATCTTTTAAAGGCTTTGATGTTATTCGAAGATGATTATAGATTTGACGAGTGGGGTAGAGAAAAAATATATTTTATGTGCAACAAAAAGAAAGAATATGACAAGTTCTATACAACGATATATTGGTTTTAAACTAGCTGTAAAAATCTGCGTTATTCGGACTATTGTCCTCATCTTCATTGTTATCTGTTACAACGTTTTGTCCGATATACCCTCCGGCCTTCTTCAGGTATTTCTTGTCGGACTCAGGAACCTTCTCGGAACACAACTCCTACCCCAGCTATGGTTAGCGGAATGAGAACAGGATACCCCCATGGACTAAATAAAGGGTTAGGTTCAAAGTTCCGTTATGGCTCCCGATTACGAAAAGAGGTTCCCGAATACGACAAGAAAGTTCCCGGGTCTGAAAAGAAGGTTCCCGAGCGTCTGAGAAGGTTCTCAAATCTGACAAGAAATACCTGAAGAAGGCCGGAGGGCATATCGGCCGAAACGTTGTATAGATAACAATGAAGATGAGGACAATAGTCCGAATAACGCAGTTATACTAATAATCAAGCCTCATCTCAAACATTCAGAGAAATAACTGTAAAACTTTCTGATTAAAACAGAAAACAGGTTGAATTGTTTTGCAGACTATAAAATATAATGTTAGAATATAGTGAAAAGGTGTTGTATAGCCGACTACTGGACTTCAATAAAACCACAGACACGTGTATATAAAAATATGACCTGTCTTTATTTTCTTCGGTGTGTGGGTGGTGAGGGGCGACGAGTGTTCACAATGAACTTCCGAGGGTGGTTGATGATGAGAGGTGACGTGGTTACGTTCACGGCTGCTCGCTGGGGACTGACTGCTGCCCTTCGAATCTGCTAGCCTTTATATACGATAAATATGCCCACGCATTCTTATTTTTTGATCTGATAACGGACAGACTTCCTTTTTTTACCTTCTCTCCGCCTTCTCACCGGAAGAGGAGTCTTCCGTTTTCCTTTTTTTAATATATATATTCTTCATCTCTCCCTGCTTCTTGACCGGAAGGCCTCTCTTCCGTTCTCCCTTTTTTTAAATATATATTTTTTATCTCTCTCTTTTATTTTTCTTGACATTCCTCTTCCGTTGCATGATATGCAACAAAGGGAGATACCCAAGTAGACATAAAAGCCATCAAATAAATAAATGAATATTATTTTTATCGCTTCTGCTTTCGATGTCAAAACTTGAATGATATATTTCTGCTTGTTTTTCAGATATGCCCTGCATGTGTGTCCCTGTCTTGCGAGCATGAGTGCATGAGGATGCCTGAGACCATGGCCATTGCCAGGTACTTGGCCAGGGAATATGGTGAGCAACTTTTCTTGTAACAATTCTGTATATTCAGGAAACATATTTTAATCATCAGCTTTTTCAATTCTTTTACAAGATCCAGGTATTTGTCTATCATTTCTGTTTTCTTTCATCCTCACCCTGTGATCTGCTGGAACTGCAAATCCTACCAGTTGACAAGTTCTCTTTTTTTGTTAATCAACATTAGGTCTGGTCTCCTGGCTGGGATAAGGTGATCCGTCTTTTTTAAGAATTTTATGAAAAAGGAATTAATGATCCAATTTTCACGAAAATGTCCACAATTACTTAACTTTTGATGAAAATATGTTTAAAATAGTTTTTTTTCCAAAAATTGATTGGGAAAATATTTTTACGGGGTCTACTCTCTATCTTATTTTATAAAATATGAACACAATGAACTCACAAAAAACGATTTTTACTTTTTTTATATAAAGATAAGAGTCTGAATAATAATATCAAAAGATTTTTATAAGTTTCTATGCGGGAGTTTTTTTAGTAAAAAAAAAAGATGAATACAGGGAATAGCTGACTATAGATGGAATGAAAAGGGAAACCATCTGCCCTTATGGGATGGAAGGAAGATAGGATTATACATAGGGAAGTACACTGGAGAAGTAGGCGTCTCAAAGAATCAGCCGACTTTACTGCAGAATGTGTGCGCAGATAACTCCACATGCCAGTCTCTCCCCTGCCGATGTTTTCAATCACGTGATACTTGAAGAATCTAATTTGAGCTGCAAATGCTGCCCCCTGAAAGTAAGACTAGAGGAACATGTATACACATACAAGGATTTTTATAAATCATGTCATGTCAAGCCCTAGCACCTATATGATTGCCCCAACACGATTGTCCTTATGGCAGGCCCCAACCACTTTTTATCATATGGGTGCTAGAAGGCGGTGGCTGGGGGTCTACATATCCTGGGAATGACGTTAAACTCTATCTGATGGTGAGGTTACAGTTTTGGAGGTTCGGGGAATGTGGAGCACCCCTTCAACACCATTGCTGCCTGGTCCACTCTGACCCGGAGTGGTAGTACCTGTTAGGGTCCCATCTATGGGTTAAATAGAAAAATGTATTTATAATAAAATTGTATTATCCATTAAGAATTGATTTATTTCAAAACTTTATCGGCATTAAATGACCCACTGAGGTTGATATGCCGTAAAAAAAACAAACCAAACCAATAATTTTTAACCACCAACCCTTCTGCCAATATCTTTCAAAATTAATTTTTTACACCACCCGGAGGCCGTTTTTGTTGGTAGTCTTATCATAATGGAGATTGTGTAACCAAAAAATATATCACTATATATATGGGTTAATTAGAAAAACATGAGTTTAAATGTGATTATTAAAGAATTGATTTATTTCAAAACTTTGTCGGCATTAAATGACCCATTGGGGTTGATATGCCGTAAAACAAACCAAACTAGACCAATCCAAACAGACTGTATGTGCGCAGATGACTCCACATTCCAGTCGCTCTCCTGCTGATGTTTTTGATCGTGTGATACTTGAAGAATCTATTTTGAGCTGCGAATACTGATGCCTTGTCGTGTGCCAAGTCCGACCACGAGGTGGCGTGCGCACTCTAACTTTGCATAGCTGGTAGGCCTGCTTTACAAGGCCGCAGGGCAAGGATGTTATTTGAAGTTTCTGTCTTTGTCGTTTGCAATTAACAAATCTATCGTTTGATAGGAACACACGATGTCAGGTCGTGTTGGAGATCAATGGGTAAAACTTAATAACCCTGCAAGAGGATCAGGTGTTGATATATATATATATATATATATATATATATATATATATGTGTGTGTGTGTGTGTGTGTGTGTGTGTGTGTGTGTGTGTGTAAAAATGGAAATTGGAATTGAATCCGACGATATGAGGAAGAATGAATGAAGAAAAGAAAGAATGGAATGGATAAAGAAGAATTTAATCAATATCACTTACGCATGTGTTTCGGTCAGTTCATCTGTGTGAAAATATTTCGTACACAGAGAAGATATGATTTTCAAAAAAATTCTATTCGAACAAGGTTCTCCGTTGTTTCCCCAATGAATTTTTTCATTCAAAATAAAATTTCACTCTGATGAAAGTCGAATCTTCTCTGTGTACGAAATATTTTCACACAGATGAACTGACCGAAACACATGTGTAAGTGATATTAATTAAATTCTTCTTTTATTATCCATTCCATTCTTTCTTTTCTTTATTCATTCTTCCTCATATATATATATATATATATATATATATATATATATATATATATGTGTGTGTGTGTGTGTTGTGTGTGTGTGTGAGTTAGTGTATATATATATATATATATATATATATATATACAAACTCTCTCTATATATATTGTAGTGTGTATGTATATTATAATATGTATATATGTGTGTGTGTGTGTGTTTATACGTGAGTGTGTTTATATATACATACAAACTCTTTCTATATATATTATAATGTGTATGTATATTATCCTGTGTATATATATATGTATATATATATATATATATACAATATAATATATAATATAATATCCATACACACTATGATATATGTATATATGTGTGTGTGTGTTTTTACGTGTTTATGTTTAAGATTTGGCATCAAATAACCAAAACAGGTTGATATGCCATTAAACCAAGCTACAAACCAACTAGTCGTGTTCGAGAAATATGAAGAAAATAATAAAGAAAGAAAGTGTAATAGACAGTTCTCCTATTGGTTATATGAGTACCCGGAACAAAACATTACAAATAAAAGAACTAGAATTCTTATACGGAATACATCCAGACAACAACATTACTAAAATCATCAACTTTGAACCGAACACTTTCATCCATTGGGTGTTAAGCTATGTTAAGTATTCTATGTTATTTTCGCCCGTAGTCGGGATTGAACCTGCAATGATTGTCACTTAAAACGGTATTAACTCTTATATCAAGAGCGACTTTCTTAAAATTCCTTTGAATTTTTTAAATAATTCATATTATTTGAATTATTCGGACTATTGTTCTTATCTTGTCTTCATCTTCATTGTTATATACACAACTTTTCAGCCGATATGCTCTCCAGCCTTCTTCAAGTGTTTTTTGTCGGATTCGGGACCCTTCTGGTCGAACCCTTCACTGAACTTTGAAGCGAAATCTTTATTTGATCAACGTAGGTAGATGAGAGTGTTGGAATTTAAAAAAATATTTTTTTTTATATCTCAGTCATTTTGTAATCATTACTTTCAGGTTTTTACCCCAAGAACAGCATGGACATGATGAGGTGTGACTACATCGCTGATTGCTTCTATGAAATTATGCACGATTATATGAGGTACTACCACTGGAAAAACGGACGCTTCAGGGTAAGTCTGATATTTTGATAAATTCATATCTACATCTTTCAAGACCTTACCTATATAAATATCCTAGCATTTTAAATGATTTTTACATCAAAAATGCATTGGAAATAATTTTTAGTATAAGAAATGCATTGGAAATGATTTTTAATGTAAAATGTATTGGACAATGATTTTTACTATAAAAATGCATTTTACTATGAAAATGCATTGGAAATGATTTTTACTATAAAATGCATTGGAAATGATTTTTACTACAAAAATGCATTGGAAATTATTTTTATTATAAAACTGCATTGGACAATAATGCTTACTATAGAAATGCTCTGGACAATGATTTTTTACTATAAAAAATGCATTGGAAATGATTTTTACTATAAAAATGCATTGGAAATGATTTTTACTATAAAAATGCATTGGAAATGATTTTTACTATAAAAATGCATTGGAAACGATTTTGACTATAAAAATACATTGGAAATGTTTTTTACTATAAAAATGCATTAGAAATGATTTTTACTATAAAAATGCTCTGGACAATGATTTTTACTATAGAAATACATTGGAAATGACTTTTACTATAAAAATGCATTGGAAATGACTTTTACTATAAAAATGCATTGGAAATGATTTTTACTATAAAATACATTAGAAATGATTTTTACTATAAAAATGCATTGGAAATGATTTTTACTATAGAATACATTGGAAATTATTTTTACTATAAAAATGCACTGGAAATGATTTTTACTATAAAAATACATTAGAAATTATTTTTGCTATAAAAATGCATTGGAAATGATTTTTTACTAAAAAAATACATTGGAAATGATTTTTACTATAAAAATGCACTGGAAATGATTTTTACTATAAAAATGCATGGGAATTGATTTTTACTATAAAAATACATTGGGAATGACATACATCTACGAGAAAAAAAGTCTATAGTAAGATAATAACTAATCCCATACGATTATATGAATGTCGAGTGTTTTGTAAAATAATGATTGCTTCTATGAAATCATGCACGATTACATGAGGTACTACCACTGGAAAAACGGACGTTTCAGGGTGAGTCGGTTATTCTAAATCTGCCTAATATTTCATATCTACATCTTTTAACAAACTCTCTATAGAAGTGGATGAGCAAAGAGGCTATAGTAAACTTATTATTAATTTAAAAAGATATTAGCTAACATGAGTGGGAAAAGCTTTGTAAAGGATAATTGCTTTTAAATAAAATCATTCACGTTTATACATATGAGTTACAACTGCTGGAAGGATGGAAACTTCAGAGTGTCGGCAAATTAATATAGATATTTTAAACGCCTTTCCCAGATTTTTATCGGCAAATCAATGTAAATATTTTACAACCCCCCTTTAAGAAAGAGTGTGTGAGATAGAGAGATAGATATATAAATAGAGAGACAGACAGACAGACAGAAAGAAAGACAGAGAGAGAGAGAGTTAAATAAAGATTATTATACTTTTTACATATTGATCTATTGTGCACGAGAATGCTGCGTGCGGTCTTAATCAAATCATGGAAACAACGACCCACAAGGAAAAAGTTTTATAGTCATTCGCTCCAAATCACACAAATCACACAAACCATCCGAGTAATGCGGACAATTCATGCTGGAGCCTCTTGGAGAAGCAGGGACGAACTCATAAGCGACGTTCCGCTGTTGAAACCAGCACATGGGCACGTCAGTATGAGCCGTCCGGCAAATACCTATATCAATCTGCTCTGTGTCGATTCTGGATGCTGCACGGAAAATCTGCACGGGCCGATGATAGATAGTGATGGACGGTGACAATTCTTAAATAAATAGTTTTATTAAATAATTTAAATTAAATAAATAATTAAATAGTTTTACAGTCACTCGCTCCAAATCACACAATTCACACAAACCATCCGAGTAATTTTTTTTTATAGACAAAAGAAGCAATATTGTAATTTTTAGCAGTCGTTAACAACAGCCATACATGTCGTCAAAACAGCTGGAAAAAAAGTTCTTGCCTAAAATAATCGTTTGAGCAGCTGAAAAATTCTTAATGCTGCTTTTCTACTGGCTTTGAAAATGTTTTAAACATAGATTCATTTTCAATTTTCCTTTTACCTGAGGAATTAACTCATATTGGCTTTCTGTATCATTAGAAAGATTTCTATTTATTTACAAAACATTTAAATGATAGAACATGGAAAATTATTATATATGAGTGTATCTAGTTTTCAATAAATCAAACTGAATACAAGTTGTATCATTCATGAAACAAATGAATTGTTCACAACTGGAATTTTAGTAATGTTGGCATCCTTCCGTCTACGAGAGACGATGGAGTAGTGTCAAGGTTTTTGTTAACTTGAACTACATAGCCTGGGCGGGTTCGTATGGAGGATGAGCTGTTGCCCGTGCAGCACATCCCCCCTCTCCACACTGCCGTTGTGATCCAAAGGAAAGGTAAGGGACCAATGCAGTTTGGCAACGGTAGTGTTGCAGAAGTTGATGGGTAGCCCTGGATTTCAGCATCACACCACCTTAGGGACTCCACCTCCTGATTTATTTTCGGAAAATCTGCACAGGCCGATGATCGATAAGAAATGGATGGTGACAATTCTTATTTAGAAATAAATTAGGAATGAGGCTTAAATAAATTGATTATTGATTGTAAAAGATATTTTTCGAAATTTTATCCAGATACTACTCGGAAAAAATCAACGCCCTGTAATCGTTACAGAGCGCCGACAATAAAAACAAAGAGATAAAAAATAAACATGAAAATTATTTAATTAAAAAAAATTGTTAGTCCACCTTTCAGGAAAGTTGGGAAACCTTCAAGTTAACATAACCAATATGCATCAAGAAAAAGGTTTTAAAAAAGTGTGTTTTTCTACTTACAAATGTAGAAGACATTGTTTAAAAATACAATTTTTATAAAATATTTTTTATAATACTAGCAAATATATGCACCCTCTGGGTGCAAGTTTTTAAGTTTTAATATAATAAAATATCATGTTAAATTAGAAAGGCTAATGAAACTGAATAAGAATTCAGATAAAAATATTTGGAACAGAGGGGGTATAATCGGAAAATAGAACAACTTTGAAACTAACTGTTCCACCATTTTCCCTTACTCCCGTCTTTCAGTGGTAAATTTCCCTAATTTAACTATTTAGTTAAAATAGGAAGAAAAGAATAAAATTACAGTCATTTCTTTATGTTAATAGATTTCTGTTAAGATTCATCCCCGAGATTTTTGCTCATATTTATTAAGATAAAACCAAACAATTAGAAATCAATAATACTAAGCATATATTTATTAAAATCAAATTTTTTAAGATCAATATGCAAATTAGCCTTCCATTCACACTGTAAACCGCTATTTCGTTGAATATATAAATATAATTGCATGTTATTAGTATGTAGATATTGTTAACAGTCTTATTGATGTAAAACAATTTTATTAATAATTGAGGTTTAAATAAAAAATAAACTCATGGAGAATGTGATGTATATAACAAAGGGAATTGTGACATGTATAGTAATATAGTTTCGGTTACAGACAGACAAACCCACAATCTCCATTATAATAAGATTGTAAACTAGCAGTCTACAAAACGAAAAAAGAGTTCATAAGAATCTTGTGAGTGGTCCCAGGTCATCTTTTATTTTCTCCTTTTTATTTTATTTTCTGCGGCCGAAAGCGGAAGACAAATCTTATTTTCGATGGGTTTTTTCTCCAACGGAGGTCAAGGATTTAGGTCTTACTGTCTTGAAATGCCCACTTGATCTGCTTGAATTCAACGCTCAAATTTTGGACCTGGAAACCAATCACAGTTTAAATCGAACATTTGACAATTCTGAATAGCGTTTCCGGGGAAATATGTAACTTTAACAATAAAATAAGTTCATATTTACTCACCGGTAAAAACGCTTATTTATAACTGTCAAACTATAAATAAATTTAATGAGCGCTGCCGGGGAAGATTTAACTTTTACAAAATTTAAGTATAAACAGTCTTCACCGGCAAAACGCTATTTACAATTTTTGAAAAATATAAACATTAAAAATGTTGGGAAAAACAAAGGGGCTTAACTTTTATTTTCCCTTTATATTTTTCTTTTTTAAAATTCTTACATATTATCTAATACGAATAATAATGACTGCTTCTATGAAATTCATGACAACTGGAACGACGGACGTTGAAGTGTGTGTTACTCTTTCCCCTTTTGCTTAAAGTTATGACCAACTATAAAATTAACATAATTTGTGACTATCTTTTATCAACTTCTTGAAATTTATAATGTTTCCATTTTATTTTCTAGTTTGGTAACAACGGTATGATGTCATCTGACATGGGAGGTAGCAGCGACAGCAATTATGACGTAAGTAAATCATTTTATTAATTTACATTTATATATATATATATATATATATATATATATATATATATATATATATATATATATATATGAAGAAAAAATCGATATAAATGATATATAAAAATGAGTATTTGATACTAAAGGTTTAAGGCTAATTTGAAAAGTTTGAACTTTATTTATCTTTATATGGTCGGATTGTGGTTTGCATGATTCCCAATCGATCACCTATCCCACCCAATCATGTTTCTGTTTTGTTTTTTTTTTGTATGAGAATTATTTCAGTTATTTTGCAAAAGTGTCTCGTTTAATTGCATGCAAAAAGAAATTGACAGAGAAGTGAAAGTGTTTCTCAGAACTAATTCTACCATAAATGCTTTTATCATTCGGAGTGTAGAAATATATTTATAAAACTCTAAGATTTTAGCATTCCGATTCAAATACTTGACTTTTTATCATATGGGTGCTAGAACGTGGTGGCTGCGGGTCTATATGTCCTGGGAATGACGTTAAACTCTATCTGATGGTGAGGTTCCAGTTTTGGAGGTTTGGGGAATGTGGAGCACACCTTCATCACCATTGCTCCCTGGTCCACTCTGACCCGGAGTGGTAGTACCTGTTAGGGTCCCATCTATGGGTTAAATAGAAAAATGTATGTATAAAAAAATTGTATTATCCATTAAGAATTGATTTATTTGAAATCTTTATCGGCATTAAATGACCCACTGAGGTTGATATGCCGTAAAACAAAACAAACCAAACCAGAAATATTTTGCTGATTAACCCATTTTCTAACTTGAAGTCTTCACTCAAACGGAATTAGGTACTCTTCGCGGAGTTCCGTCCCGGCCTCCTACCTCAAAAACTGCTAGCCGGTGGCTCCTGAAAAAAAAAACCACCAGCTACGATTGAATCCGTAGCCGAAGCGGTGTCTAAAAAAAAACCAACTTAGGGCGTTTTTCCCGAAAACCCAACTCCAGCCCCAACCCCAATCCTAACTCTAACCCTAATCCCAACCCTAAACCTTGGCTACGGACTTCAATCGGAGCTGGTGGGTTTTTTTCAGCAGCCACCGTCTAGCGTTTTTTGAGGATTTTTTTTTATACCCCGGAATTAATATTAGATAATTTTGTTGCAATGATTTGAACATCAGTTTAATAACTGGGCCGATTTTTTTTTCAGCAGCCACCGGCTAGCATTTTTTGAGGATTTGTTTTTATACCCCGGAATTAATATTAGATAATATTGTTGCAATGATTTGAACATCAGTTTAATAACTGGGCCGATATATTTTTCTTTTTCAGAAATACATGCAATGGAGATACATGAATACTTTCAACCGTGTTATGCCCTTCATGGAGAGGACTCTGAGCATGCGCAATGGCGGCAGCAACTTCTTCATGGGAGACCAGGTACGTGTGTCTTCAGGTTACTTATCTAAGCTCTAGACATGCTTTATTTTAAATAAAACTTCGTATAGTGTATATAATCTTTCTGGGATAAAAAAAAAAGTGACCATTTCTTGAGTAAATTCACTTTTTGTTTAAGCGTTTTCTTGGATCGGGAACTTCAACCACGGTGAGAGACTAGCTATCCGCTCTTCATCCTTCGACGGCTATCCAGAAACTGACTAGACTTGCAAGCAACAGGAACAGAGGAGTCAAAACTAATGTCAGTCAAAATTTCCAACCGTTTAGATTTGAATTCAACTAATTTTGTTGCATACCTCTTTCCTTACTTCTATTCTTCTTCTGGCGTCTTTGATATCTTAAGTTCTTCTAGGTCTCTTCAAACATCTTGACTTCGTCTTGGTGGTCGGTCGCACTTAACTCATTTCTGCTTCTAGATCAGTCTTGTTACCAAGACATTCACCAACCACAAAACCGTGTTATTTTCGTAAGCTTTTATTTACTTAACTAAACATTTCATGTAACTAAACATAGCGCGCGTATGCAGGTGAGTTCCAGTTAAGGCAGGACATCTTCTCTGCCTGACGTCCAAATTGAAACTGAGGACCCAACCAGGTCCCACGTAACTTCACGTATTTCGCGGGCTTTCTGTAATATTCCATGAAAAGTCCGCCCGTGATATGAAAAGGGCCATCCCTTTAGAAATACAGGGGATTGACAATAATCTTATGCAACCGCATAGATTATGTAACAATTTTATCAATGAGTATTTGATTTATAGTCAAAATAATTAATACGTAGAATTAATCGTATTTATTAAAGAAGTCTCTATGAAAATTTGAGTTAGATTTGCTTCAAAACAACCCATGTTATTTGTGTGTTTAAAATCCTGTCAATATGTGATGTGGTTAATTTATATACTGGTTTTAACAAACCTGACTTTAATAAGAAAATACATGAATCCGCGGTGAGAGACTAACTAACCATTCTTCATCATTCGGTGGGCAACGAGAAACTGACTAGTCTTATTATATCCTTCCCCCGCTTGCATCTCAGGAAGAGAAGGGTCAAAACTAAGGTTAGAATATGTCCATCAAAATCCCTAACCGTTTAGATTTGAATTCAACTAATTTTTCCTACACTAACCGTGCATAATTGATAATATGCCCATCAACAGATTCTCTTTTGCAGTTCTGAAGCCAAATTGTGTATAAAACTGAATCACTACGCAACAATTCTGAATATATACATCAATTAATGCTGTCATTTAATTTTTTTTTAAATCATAAATGAATTAACGTATTAATTTATGTTTTCCTTAGAATTTCATTTTTATTAAAAGTATTAATCCCAGTTGAGAAATGAAAAATATATACATTGGACTTCATTTCATATCCAACTAACATCTGTCCGGTAGATTATGGTCAAAATTTACGCCCCTGAATCTACAGTGTGCCTTTTTTTATCGATTACTAAATATTATTGTTAATTTGATTTATTAGCTACGAACAGAACAATTTAAAATATCATAGTCAATTTTCAAATATGAAAAATTTCCAGATGAATTTTTACTGTCAAAATTTGTTGTTACAAAAATAATGGCCGATTGAAGTGCTCGGTTTTGAAATGTCATTTTAACATATTAGGTTGTTACAAAAATAATGGCCGATTGAAGTGCTCGGTTTTGAAATGTCATTTTAACATATTAGGTTGTTACAAAAATAATGGCCGATTGAAGTGCTCGGTTTTGAAATGTCATTTTAACATATTAGGTTGTTACAAAAATAATGGCCGATTGAAGTGCTCGGTTTTGAAATGTCATTTTAACATAGAATTTGTTGTTTATTTCAGGTGAATTTTTGCATATATAATAATTAATGTATGGATCCTTTAGGACAACCGTCGAAAAGGATCCCCTTTTCTACCTGAAAATAAATTAAATTTTATTTTTGAGCACACATTAATTATTATATATGGAAAAATTCTATGTTAAAATGACATTTCAAAACCGATCACTTCAATCGGCCATTATTTTTGTAACAACCTAATAATATGTGAGCTTAATCTCAATCCTTTAATAAAAAAACAAAACAAATCATAGTATTAAAAAAAAGAAAGAAATTAATATTATGTAAAGTTTTTAAATGCCATCCTTGGTCAAGCTGGAAAGGGCTTAAAGAAAGTCCTGAGTTATGGAATCCTTTGGTGAGCGTATAAGTGTTGTATATTGAAGATATTTAAAAGAAGGGGAAAACGGAAATAGGATTTTACGGTTAAATCAAAAGAAAGAAAAGACGAAAAAATAACAAAGGACTTTTTCCGGGTAAAGCGAACAAAGAAGAAAGGGTAACAATAATTTCGGAAATAGATTTGTCCGCTGATAAGTATAACAAAAGAAAATGCGTAGGCGGCTGATATACATAAAAAGGAGGTCAATAGCAGAGACAAGTCAGTTGGACAGCAGACGGCGGACGGAGAACAAGTGTGCGACCGTCGCCACAGTCCATCGTAGCCAACGGGCTGTGAGGTTCGTCCACCCCTTTACCTCACCAACGCCAGTCGTCCCAGTAGTAGTCATTGTCAACCTTCGGTCATTTCTATTGTCAACGCTCACCACCCACACCCAGCCAAGGAAGAGAAATAAAGTCAAAACTCCTACTATATCCATGTGTTGTGATTTTCTAAGCCCGGCTACTAACATACGCAATTTAGCAGCGCGAAGATGCCGCTATATAACATAAGTCCTATCCTGCGTATTTAATCCAGTGATTTAATCCTATTGTAACGTAGCGGCGGCGTCACTGTACTAAATTGCAATAGTTTTATCTTCGTTGTAAGGGATGACAATAACACCAAAGTTATCCTCCAGAAGTTTATTGAAATAAATTCAAGCTTCTTAACTTCGAGAGAGAGGGTCAGCTTAATTAATATATTCAGTCTTTAGACTTTCGGTCCTTCGATTAAATTTCTGGGTGACAAGCTTTTTCAGTTGGTAAATATTAAGGCTAGCTTTTCCAACACCAACTACACCAGATCCCGCTCGGCCAACTAACTCGCATCGACTCTCCCGACTACTGACCCGATCACCTCACTCTCTCTCCGGCTGACTGCCTCCGGGGCTGACTGACGACTGACCTGTCTCGAGCCCTCGGTTCTTTTATATTCATGGCTACTCCTACGCATTTTTATCTCTTGATCTGATAACGGGAAGTTGTTATATTTCTTTGTTTAATAAAACCGGAAATTCATATTTCCGTTTGTACAATATATAACACTATGTCCGTCGTTAAAGAATGCCAGTGTAATTATGACCAGTAGGTTCGGGATTAAGTATTGTATCAACCTCAGAGTACTGCCAGTGATTGACCAAGAGTTAGATCACATAATTCTGGCCTAGTCTATAAGTAGGAGCGGGCATCTAGCACACACCTTATATACGAAAATTCTCAACATATTACCCTAACCTGTTTAACTTATTTCATACCTTTCCTAAGGGTATTAGCGTTAAGTGAAATGCAATTACCGCATCCAGGATTTGAACTCGACTTTAACAATTAAACCACGCACTTCCCCTTTCATATGTGTAGTTATTTTGTGCTTTTTTTATCGGGCTATATATTGTATTCTCTCCGTCTGAAAAGCAAATGTGTTTTTATAATAAACATAAATAATATTATTATTTATTTATGTTAAGAAAGCAATTACAATGCGTATAAAAATAAAATAATGTTCAGTCTTATCGATTTCAAAGAAACTTCATCATCAGAGACATTTTTTTCTAAAATGGACGCAGTCTTGTGTAGTTTTTGTTTTGGACGTTATAAATACGCGTCTCGTGGGATTTTTTTTTATAACGCCACACGGAAGGGTCGTGATAGCTGTTGTTTATAACGTCCAAAACAAAAATCACACAGACCGCGTCCATTTCAGAAAAAAATAACTCTGATAATGAAGTTTCTTTGAAATCGATAAGACTGAACATTATCTTATTTTTATACGCATTGTAATTGCTTTCCTAACATAGATAAATAATAATATACTTACCACAAGGTTCCAAGTTCGATATCGGTCCCCGCCAACTCAGCGTATGAGTAGCACAGGGATCTGTGCAGTAAAGTAAGGAGCTTATGGTAGGTGTGGCGCTCTACCTCAGAAGCTGAAATAATCTCCTTAGTCTAGCGCTAGTGCAAAGGGGATAGACTCCCTCGCTGTCTGGCTAATACCGACATTAGACCGTCCCGAAGACTTTACTTTTTTTATATTTAACAAAGCTTCAAGCTAATTATCAAATAGATAATACTGTCAAGTCTGAGGGTCATGAAAAAATAAATTTTATACTTACTTCAATTAATTAATCATTTTTATTTTTATTTGGCTTGGATATGTGTTGCATAGCGCCTTCTTTACCGGCACTAAATCGTATATGTTATATACTGGCATCAAATTCTATATATGTTATATAGAGGCTTTTTCAAACTCACGCTGCTAAATCGGCGTACGTATCGTAGCGGGTATCGTCACTATTCTTAGACGATATATTTAGAGGTCGCTTAATGAAATCACAACACATGAGTATAGAGGAGGTTTGACTTTATTTCTTCTTCTCGGCTGTACGTGGTGGGCGGCGAGGGTTGACAATGAAATGACCGAGGGTTAACAATGACTACTAAGGCTGCTGGGATCTGAGGCAAAGA
>CM042175.1:7426678-7436678 GCA_023376005.1 Doryteuthis pealeii
TATATATTTATCTCTCTCTCTCTCTCTCTCACTCTCTCTCTATATATTTCTCTCTCCTCTCTCTTCTCTCTCTCTCTTCTGCACTCTCTCTCTATATATTTTTTATCTTTCTCTCTCTCTCCACTCCTCTCTATATTTTTATCTCTCTCTCTCTCTCTCTCTCTCTCCACTCTCTCTATATTTTTTATATATCTCCTCCTCCACTCCCTCTCTAATATTTTTTATCTCTCTCTTCTCTCTCTTTCTCTCCACTCTCTCTATATTTTTATATATTCTTCTCTCTCTCCACTCTCTCTCTCTCTCTCTTCTCTCTCATCTCTCTCTTCATCTCTCTCCTCCACTCTTACTATATATTTTTATCTATATATATATATATTTTTCACTAGTGCTAGACCAAGGAGGTTTTTTCGTATCTAAGGTGGAGTGCAACAACTTACCATCGGCTCCTTAATTAACAACACATTTTTGTCACTGGAATAAATGATTTTCTCTCAAACCCTCTTTCATGGCCCGAAGAGCTGATAGTCTGAAGGTGCTGACGAGAAAGTGAAATTGTAGTGAATAGGTGACTCAAAGGACAGTCCACATAATTTACGGGACAGAGATACATGCTCTCATTCGAATGTGGAACATTGCTATTGAGAGAAATGTTGACTATGTGGAGAAGTAGGGATGTGATCCACAGACAACCAGCTTCATTTTGATGTATGATACATGTACTTGTGTTTGTAATTATACCTGTCCTAACAAAATAGTATTACTTTTTGAAACATCTATGAGGAGAAGTAGGGGTGTGATCCTCAGAGGACCAGCTTCATTTGATGTATGATACATGTTCCTGTGTTGGTAATTATACCTGTCCTAAACAAAATGGCATTACTTTTTCGACTCACCTATGTGGAGAAGTAGGGATGTGATCCACAGAGACAGCTTCATTTTGATGTATGATATATGTTCCTGTGTTGGTAATTATACTTGTCTCTAATAAAATGGCATAATTTTCAACTCCTTCGTATATTGATAAGTAACGTCGTTTTGTTTTTAGACTGTTAGTGTAGGGATATATTTTAAATCCAGGTTTTGTTGAATTCAAAATCGAAGGTTGTTAGATGATTGATGCTCAGTGACATCAAGTTGACCCCGCATTCCTGTCATAGGAGGACTGTAGGAAGAAGCACTTTGCTTAGAGTCAGTTATGCCCCAGACGTCGTAATGTAAGCATGACGATTTCACTCCCTTCATATGGTTGACAGTTCTGGTTCTGACTTAATAAAAATATGATCAAAAAATATATATGCCTTGGTTGTCTCATGAACTAATGGCTGCCTTAGTATAATCAGACCAGCACATTAAAGAGCCACCCTATAGCAGAACTGGACAGTCAACAAAGTATAGTAAAAGAAATGCCCCAGACTACAGTCTACGGGAAACAGAAACTTAGAAGAAATACCCAGCTACACAAAAATAGAATCTAAGCAACTCAGCTATGAAGACAGCAACTCAAGTAAGTAAAAAGATTTAAATGTGAGGGTAAAACGACGGATACCCTCATAAGTAGAATAGAAACGAACGGAACGCATATACCCCAGACGGCTATATAATAAAAATCGCTCAGTGAATAAATATTGTTCCTATTAATTTATCTTGAATGCTTTTGTATATATATCAATGTACGAAAGGTAAAATGGAAATGAATCCAACAATATGTGTAAAAGTTTGTAGAAAAACAAGATGTTAATAGTTTGCTGACAGAAATCTGTTTCGACCATATGAACCAGTCTTTATGAAAGCAACTATGTGTAAACGGAAAGACGAAATGAATACAACGTTAATCACGAGGCACAGAACGCTCTTGATCAGGGCCGGAATTTTCTTTAAAAAATTTAAAATGCGTATTCTATGTTAAAAATAAAATAAATTTATATTCTTAAAAATTAGAAGCATTTTTTATCATTAAAAAAGCTCAAAAGAGTTTGAAGTAAAAAGTGTATACAAATATCATAATGTTCAAGAATATGTTCCAGCTACAAAAACAAGTTTTAAAAATATAGTCCAACAGTACAATTGATGAAGATGGAAAGTTTCAGGAATCTGTAATGTTTGACAAATTCGTAGTGTCGGGATCCTTATTATATTCGAAAATTTAGCCTCCGGTGATATAATTTAAACAATTCCAATTTTGTTTTTTCTGTAGACAGTATGAAAAGTAAAATGAATATGAATCCGACAGTATGTGTAGAAAGTTTGTAGAAAAAACAAAATGTTAATAGTTTTGCTGACAGAAATCTGTTTCGACCATCTGTAGCGGTCTTTATCAAAGCAACTATGAGTAAACGGAAAAAACGAAATGAATAGGTCGTTAATCACGAGGCACATTTATTTTATTGCCATGTGTTGTCTCTTAGAGAACTATGGCAGCCTTCGCGCTAATTAGGCCAGCATCTTGGAGAACCAGACTTAGAGCTTAACAAGATAAGTTAACGAAAGACCGTTAAAAGAAATGATTATGGCTAGAGAGTTTTGGTTCTGGAATTAATTTTAAAAATGTGATCATGAAAGGGTGCTCCACATTCCTCAGACCTTCAGAACTTACCAACCCCTCCTCACGAGCAGATGTGACACAAGGTCAAATTCTTAAGCGGAGTTAACATGTTTGAATTCAGAGTTTTCCTTCTCCTAGACCGGTTGCCTAACCAAGGTTAAAGACCCAGACATAGCATTACTACAAATTTTGTGCTAATGGAGCCTCAGCGTAATCAGAGCAGTACTCTTGCAGATTGTTTGGTTTGTTTGTTTTACGGCATATCAAACTCAGTGGGTCATTTAATGCCGATAAAGTTAGAAATAAATTCAATTCTTAATGGATAATACAATTTTTTTATAAATACATTTTTCTATTTAACCCATAGATGGGACCCTAACAGGTCAACTACTCCGGTGTCAGAGTGGACCAGGGAGCAATGGTGATGAAGGAGGTGCTCCACATTCCCCAGACCTCCAAAAACTGGAACCTCCCCATCAAGAATAGAGTTTAACTGTCATTCCCAGGACATGTAGACCCCCAGTCTAGCCGTTCTAGTAGACCGTCATGCAAATGATAAAAAGGGGTTGGGGCTTCCCATAAGGAGCAATAGGGTTGGGAAATCATATGAGGTGCTAGGGCTTGACGTGACCAGCCGATTGATCAGAGGGGGTCTCTCCGACCGACCGTCTAGCCAAGATAGGGCCAAAGTGGAGTATTGCATTCATGAATTGCTCATCCACCTGGGCTCTATCCTTAAGCATCACGGGTCGCCACCCTCGGCCAACAGGTGGCCCATTGGGGGAGTCTTACCCCTCTGCAGAGTTGAGCGTCGGTGCATTTCTAACACCCCAGGCCGACAGGGCGGTATCTAGAAGAACCAGACCGGTCATCAATAAAATAATAAGAAGACATGAAGACAGACTACAGACCCAAAAAAAAACAATAGATAATAGAGATAATCGCTATGAAGACAGCACTCAATTAAGTAAAAAGATTTAATTATGAGGGTATAACCACGGATATCCTTATATGAAGAATAGAAACGAACGTTTCCCATGCATATACACAGAGGGATATATAAGGCTCTTTGCAAGAATGCATCCCAGCCTACTGTTTTAAAAAATGCTAAGCGGTGACAGCTCAAAAAACAACCCGCGCTTAAACAGACACAGAAAGCTATGCTAATATTTTGCAACACATTTCACAATTGTACAACGTACATTAAAATTATTTGCATCTAAATTCATATTGTACAATTGCGATACCATAAAAATAAAAGATGTTTTAAAAATAAAAAATGACGTGACATTTTTTTTTATTAAAATAAAAAGAATATCTAAATATTCAGATTTTTATTTATGTAATGAAATTTTTTGAATGCAGTTGACAATGCAATATATGTTGAAAATTATGTTTATTTATCTTTTTTCTTTTTTTAACATACTTAATATTTTCGGAATGAAATTCCATCATCAGAGTTGTTAGAAGTTTTTAAAGTACTAGGTGTTTTTTTAATAGAAATTTGAAAATTTCAAAAATTCAAAAATGTCTATTACACTTACGCACAATGCTTCAAACACACTATAAAAAATTGTTTATTTCACTATGACTGAGCGAGGCTAAAATTTATAGTAATTTTTTTTTTTAAATATAAAAGAATTTCAAGCAATCTCACCGAACGCAAAATCAAGCGGACCTACAACACCACGGAAACTGACGGAATTAAACCGATTGAAAAAACTTTCAAATTTCTTGCGTTCTTCAACGTCTCAAACAACAGTTGAAATACACCAGCGTGGGAAGTACTATTAAAAATAAACACCTAGTACTTTTAAAAAACATCTAACAACTCTGATGATGGAATTTCATTTCGAAGTATTAAGTATGTTAAAAAAAGAAAAAGAAAAAAAGGTAAATAAACATAGTTTTCAACATATATTGCATTGTCAACTGCCTTCAAAAAATTTCTATTACATTTACGCACAATGCTTCAAACACCATTAAAAAACCTATGTTTTTGTTTAATGTCTGATTGTTTTTGTGGCCCTTCTTTTTAGTTAAAATAAAAAAGAATATCTAAATATTTTGATTTTTTATTTGTAATCGTGCAATGTGTGGCAAAATATTAGCAAAGCTGTCTGTCTGTTTAAGCGCGGGTTGGTTTTTGAGCTGTGCCCGCTTAGCGTTTTTAAGGCAGGAGGCCGGACGCATTCTGCGAAGAGCGCCGGATATATAATATAAGTTCGCTCAGTGAATAAATATTGTTCCTGTTAATTTCATCTTGAATTATTTTGCATATATATCAAGACGATCAATATACCTTACTACACGCAGGTTTACACATTATCTGTGTCCCAGTTGGTTATATATCAAGTAAAAACTGGGAGACCTGAGTGTGGTTTCCAAACGACAACACACAGAGAGACAACCTCTCACATAGAAACTATAGTACGCACACTACACATTTATCAGCTAGACAAGTACTTAATAATACGTTCTTGCTTGCGGCACACGTCCAAAGAAACAAAGATATTTTGTCGCACAATTGAAGTAAACAAAAAAAAAGTAGTTTTTAAGATTTTTAAAAATAAAATTTCAACCTACAAAAACAATTTTAAACCGTAGGACATTATTAGTATTACTTGTCTCTCTTTAAAAAATGATAGTTAACAAAAAAAAATATCTTGAGGTTTTAAAAATGAAACGAAACAAAAAATGTTTGTGTTTATGCATGTATTACTTTACCATACTCTATCTATCTACCTATCTTTCTATCTATCAATATATATATAATATATATATATATATATAATATATATTATATATAACAAAAGACTTAGAGATTTAGCATTATAGTCTATTTTAGGGAGCTACAATAGTAGTAAAAAAATTCATCATTCGCATCTGATGAGTTGGGAGAGTTAGACTATTTGTTTAAGCTCCCTGAAATAGACTATACACGCTAAATCTATAAGTCTTTTGTTTTTCTTTACTTATATATTTGCTCTGTGACTCTAACATTAAGAGCACACATTGAGCTCTCAAACTGCGACCTGGTTTTGTTTAAATAAAATCTGTGTGTCGTAAGGAAGATTTCTTCTCTGGACTTTTGGATTATATATATATATATAAAGTTTCGTCATAAAAGTATCGAGATTGAAGCTGTATTTGCCAAGATAGAAATGAACAATTAATGGAAGCTAATTTTTTGCAGAATACAAAGGTGTGTCATAGAAGTGCCGAGTTTGAAGCTGTATTTACCAAGATAGAAATGAAAATGAATGGAACGTTAATTATTTCATAATACAAGGTGTGTAAAAAGTACAAAAACTCGATACTTTTGACACACACACACACGTATATATATATAATATATATATATATATATAGTGATTGCCACTTCTTCGTAGAAGAAGGCCATTTTCTACAAGTAGTTCGGCTGTGAGAACGCAGAGGGCCACTGATCCAAATTTGTTTTTATGTTCCCTGTCACACTTGAACTACTTTCTCGGCTTCCTCTCGCATGTGACTGTACGTGACAGAGAAGCCCAGCCCTTGACAGGCAGGCCCTGTCACACAGGTCACATATATGGTCAGTCTTAAATGTGGAAATGTGTCCATGCCGTCCGTCATGTGCCGCTCATGTAGAGGCAGCTTCAGGTGGGGTGCTTGAGCTGCCTTACCTCAAATCCTCAGAGCTACAATCGGCCTGCTTTTCCAAGGTTGTGTACCCGGCCCACACTTTAGTCATATTGATCCTCATTGCAGAAGCGGACTTACGCAAGGGGTCACGATCACTCTCTCTCTCTCCCTCTCTCTCTCTCTTCTCTCTCTCTCTCTCTGTCTGTCTGTCCCTCTCTTTTCTTCTAATCTGTCTGTCTGTCTCTTCTTTCTTTCATTCTTTTCATCTTTTCATTACATTCGATTGAATAGAATTAGCGTTATCACTTTCATGCGCTTACAAACCCACTCTCCATCTTTTCACCCACAATCTTTCTTTCTTTCTTTCTTCTCTATTTTTCTGCGTAGCTTTGTCCTTTTTATTCACTTTCTTTATTATATAAAAACCGAATGGTCCATTTTTTAGCTGATGTGACGACATAAAGATTTCAGTGGATAATCATCATGTGCCGCTACGTAAGGACCCGCTTCAAGATGAGGTGCTTGAGCTGGCTTTACATCAATCCTCACAACTACAAACATTGTGTAGTCCCGGCCCCACTTCTGTCAATTGGTCCTCATGCGCTGAAGCGGACTACGCAAGGGTCACTGATATTTACCCATATCGCGTGTAGTTTTAACAGCTGTGGCCTCCAGCCCGTCAGGCCAGCACACACCACCGTTCCTCCATTACCGTGGGACTTGTAGAAATATCTGCACATGTTGACATTGTTGTGGTCGCTGTGCGACACGCACCACATGCTCTCCTTTCCCAAAGACTAGAATCAGTGACAATGACAATTTTCCCCTTTTCTAAGTTTTACTAGTATAAGTCCACAGGTACACTTTTCTATTATAATAGGTGACATTGATACAATTTTAGAATTTCACATTGTATTTGTATTTGTGAAAATATAAGACAAATTCAAATACTAAAAAATAAGATGAACAGGTAAATACAAAATATTTTATAATGTCACTGAATTAAGTGGGTTAAGAAAAACATTTAATAGAGAACAAAAAATAATGTGTTAAAAACAAGAACCTTCTTTGTCGTAATCGGGAGCCATCACGAACTTTGAACCTAACCCTTTATTCAGTCCACGGGAGTATTCTCTGTTAATTCCACCAACCATAGCTGGGGGAGTTGTGTTAATTATTTTTCTATGTTAACTGCCAGCGCTGAGGATTGAACCCGAAATCCAGAGATGATGTTACTTAGAACTGTATTAACCTATACTAACTTATCCACTGGCCATGTGTCCAATTGGGGCATATCGGCCGAAACGTTGTACTGATTACAATAAAGATGAGGACAATAGTCCGAATAACGCAGATAATACTAATATTTATAATTCCTTAATTTCACAATAATTACCAATTCTTTGAGGAGATAAAAATATTAATTTTTCGTCTATTTGACTACTATTTATCTATCTATCTATCCATCTATCTATCGCGAATTTTTCGTAATTACTTTAGTTCTTCAACAAATGATCCTTGTTTGTTTGTTTGTTTTTACGCATATCAACCTCAGTGGGTCATTAATGCCATAAGTTTTGAAATAATCAATTCTATGGATAATACAATTTTTTTATAAATACATTTTTCTATTTAACCCATAGATGAGACCCTAACAGGTACTACCACTCCGGGTCAGAGTGGACCAGGAGCAATGGTGATGAAGGGGTGCTCCACATTCCCCAAACCTCCAGAACAGGAACCTCACCATCAGATAGAGTTTAACGTCTTCCCAGGACATGTAGACCCTCAGCCACAGCCTCTCTAGCACCCATATGAATAAAAAGGGGTTGGACTTGCCATAAGGGCAATAGGGATGCGAAAATCATATAGGTGCTAGGGCTTGACGTGCCCAGCCGATTGATCGGAGAGGGCCTCTCGACGCCCGTCTAGCCCAAGATAGGCCAAAGTGGATGTATTGCATGTCATGAACGCAAACGCTTCATCCAGTCCTACGCGGCCTCGGGTATCCTCTTAATCACTATCACAACATCACGGGTCGCCACCCACGCCAACAGGTGGCCCCATTGGGGGTCTTACCCCTTTGCAGAGGTGGCAGTCGGTGCATTCTAACACCCCAGTCGACAGGGTGGTCAACAACATGAGTGATAGTCACCAATGAGAAATAAGGCGAAACCAAGTTTGTTTGTTTGTTTGTTTTTACTTTCCTTTCTTTCTTTCTTTCTCTTTTTTTTTCTCCTTAANGTTGTTGTTGTTGAGAAGAGATATTCAACTTTAGTGTGGCTGGCTCACGTTGTCCGCTATGAATGAGAAGCACAGGCTTCCAAAGAGTTTTTATACGGGCAAGTACCAAATCGCTAAGCGTTCCATTGGACGTTCCTTTCTTACGGCTACAAGGACCAATGAAGGACAATTTGAAAACGCCTCATATTGACCTGAGTGCTTGGGAAGATCTAGCATCGGATCGGAAGGAATGGCGTAAGAGCCTGTTTCGCTAAACTAAGTTGCTTTTGGAACAAAATAGACTGAGCAATAGAGATCGGCTCCGCATACTTTAAAGAAAACATTTAACCCTGCCTGGATCATTTTCGTTTTCAGTGTGGCTTTCATGCGCTCGCAGCAGGGCTGGGCTTGCTGTCCACACTCGCAGGAAACATAAAATGTCTTCTTGACAGCATGCACAACATGGGAAGCGAATCAAATCACTCACTTCTGACCCTCATCTATCGTCTCGATAGGAGAGTCCCACCCATATATATATATATATATATATATATATATATATATATATGTGTGTGTGTGTGTGTGTGTGTGTGTGTTGTATTGATTTGCAGGCTTCGGTTTTGAAGGCATCCAATGCAAGAGTAAAGAAAAAAATAAGGGTAACAATGGTGTTGTTTGTTAACCTGTGATTTACTCTAATATTCGAGATAAAATCTCTTCTTCGGAAGAAACACTGGAACTGAGTAGTTGTCTTTCTTGCTATGACATTTTTTAGGTAAATTAATTTTTTTTTGAAATAATACAGATGGTATTTTGTATAACTGTATTCTCGTGCTGCATTTTTTGTTTGTACGTGTGCGTATAGTTGTCGTTTGCAGTGCCCGTATAATTGTTTTTCCTCCTGTTTGTTTTTCTTAGTTTTTCTATTGTCCATATATTACATCTGTTATTGTTGGCTGTCAATAGGTAATTCTTGTTTGTTTCTTTTTTGTGTTTATTCTTTCGAATTGTTGGATTTGTGGCCTCTACACAGTCTTCTACTGTTGACAAGACCTCTTTTCACCTCATTTATTTATACATATAGACTATGAATTTAACATTTTTCTAAAAATGTTAAAATTCATACTGTCGGATTAACTTCCTATTGTCTTATTGAAAAACAACATATCTGGGATTTTTCACATCTCCAGAGGCCTAATATGAATCTACACACTACGGATTTGTCACACTTGTTGGATTTGGCATTTTTGCATAACTTTTTATACATTTTTATATACTTTTACATTCAAACTCTTCTTTTGCAGTTTTATTATGGATTATAATTCTTCTGATTTTAAAAATAAAATTACATTTTTATTTTAACACAGAATACGCAAAAAATTTTTTTTTAAATTCCAGCACGAAACACCAGCGTTCGTTTGTACTCCTCCTTTCTAACGCGTTATTTTTATTCCGTCTTTCATTCATAATGTTTGCTCTTGATGAAGACGCGCTCTATTAAATGCGTCGAAACATGAAAAAAAATTATTGGCATCCTTCCGTCCTACGGAGAGACGATGAGTAGTAGTGTCTGCTTTTTTTTTAACTTATAGCAACGGCGGGTTCATATGG
>CM042175.1:7441678-7457773 GCA_023376005.1 Doryteuthis pealeii
ATACCGAAAAAAAAAACCAGTCATGATCACAGTTAATAAATTTATTTAAATCGAAATTTTTGTCTTGGAGAAAATAGGCCTGCTAAGGCTGTAAGGCATGGGAGAGAAGAAAAGGATTTGTCCTGGGTGTGTTTAAATCACCTGAATCAACCATTAACAGACAATTGAATTGGTGGTTGTAGAGAATTGTGTAGACTGATTAGTATTTAACAGTGTTACAAGTTGAATATGGTTCACAGAATTCAGACTTGGTAAGTGGTTTAAATAGCAGTTTGGGCTATTCTACTACGTGTGATATGGTCATGTCTATTTCCAGGATCCTGATTTGCAGGTGGTTAATCTAGGTTTTGGAGGCGCTCATGGTGTAATGGCTATCTTTGTAGGAAGTGGACTCCCGAACAAAACTATTTGCATTTCCAATAGCGCTATGTGTGATATGGTCAAGTCTATTTCCAGGATCCGGATTTGCAGGTGGTTAATCTAGGCTTTGGAGGCGCTCATGGTGTAATGGCTATCTTTGTAGGAAGTGGACTCCCGAACAAAACTGTTTGCATTTCACATAATACATTAAATCTTATCATAATGGAGATTGTGCGCTTTTCTGTCTGTAACCGAAACTATATTACTACTCATATCACTATTCCCTTAGTTATTGACATCACATTTTCCATGATTGTATTTTTATTTAAACGTCAATTATTAATAAAATTGTCTTACATTATTAATACTGTTAACTATGTCTACATACTGACAACATGAAATTATATTTATATTTACAACAAAATAGCAGTTTACAGTGTGAACGGGAAGGCTAATTTACATATTGATATTAAAAATGTGATTTTATTAAATATGTGCTTAGTATTATTGATTTCTAACTGTTTGGTTTTATTTTAATGAATATAATCAAAAATCTCTTCAATAAATCTTAAATTAACAAGAAAAAAGAACTGTCATTTTATTATTTACTTCCTCTTTTGACTAAATACTTAAATTAGAAAAATAACAATGAAAGACGAGAGTGATGGAATAGTAAATTTCAGTTGTTCTATTTTTTATTATACTCCCTCTGTTTCAAATCTTTTTATCTGTATTCTTATTTAGTTTCATTAGCCTATCTAATTTAATATAATATTCTATTACATTAAACTTAAATACTTGCACCCGGAGGGTGCATATAATTGCTAGTATATCTCTTATTATAATGGAAATTGTGTGTTTGTCTGTCTGTAACCGAAACTATATTACTACTCAATTCACAGTTCCCTTAGTTATTTACATCACATTCTCCATGATTTTATTTTTATTTAAACCTCAATGAATAATAAAATTGTTTTACATTATTAAGACTGTTGACCATATCTACATACTAATAATACGCAATTGTATTTATATATACAACAAAATAGTGGTTTACAGTGTGAACAGGAAGGCTAATTTGCATATTGATTTTTAAAAATTGATTTTAATAAATATATTCTAAGTATTATTGATTTCTAATTGTTTGGTTTTATCTTATTGAATATGAGCAAAAATCTCTGGGATAAATCTTAAAAGAAATTCATTAAGAAGAAGAAATAACTGTAATATTATCCTTTACTTCCTATTTTAAGTAAAGAAAATTTACCAATGAAAGACGGGAGCAATGGAAAATGATGGAAGAGTTAGTTTCAAAGTTGTTTATTTTTCAATAATACCCCCTCTGTTCCAAATCTTTTTTATCTGCATTCTTATTTAGTTTTATTAGCCTTTCTAATTTAACATGATATTTTATTATATTAAAACTTAAAAACTTGCACCCGGAGGGTGCATAAATTTGCTAGTATAATATAATATATAATATAATACATTAAAGTACTAGTTAAAAAAGAAATACCAATCCCATAATTCTAATTATTAAATTAGAATTATACTTTAGTATTAGCTCAGTCAGTAGAGCACCTGTCTCAGAATTGCAAGGTTCCAGGTTCAATACTGGTCCACACCAACTCAGTGTAGGAGTAGAACAGATTGGGTAATCTGATCTGTGCACTAAAGTGGGGAACTGACTGTAGGTGTAGCACTCCATCTCAGAAAAAAACATCTCCCTGGTCTAGCGCTAACAAAAAGAGGATAGACTCCCTCACTGTTCAGTTGATTCTGACAACAGGCCATTCTGCCAACTTACAGTAAATGATCTGCATACACTAATCAATTTTCGATTTTTCAAAACCGAAGACTTTTTTTTTAACGTCAATTTCACTGTGAAATTTTAATATTAAAATTTTCAAGTTTTCATTTGGCTGATGTATTTGCCATAATGTATTTGTTCCCAAGTACTTTCGGCCCCTTCATGGGCCATCATCAAGGCGTGATGTAAAAACAATAGAACACTGGATTGTTCCATTCATACTGGTGTTCTATTTATACTAGTGTTACGTTTTTTTAAATTTCTTTATCTATCTATCTATCTATCTATCTATCTATCTATTATTATTATTATTATTATTATTATTATTATTATTATTATTAACTCCTTTGAGTTTTCACATCAGTGTTAGCTGATGGTCTTTCACTGGAGTCTGAGTGACAGCAAGTCTCCTCAGGTCTCCAGGACTCTTCTGACTATTCTGGCAGATTGCAACAGTGCAGTGTTCTGGATGGTTTCAATCCTTCCTTTGATTTCCAAACTTTCCAAACCATTATTATTATTATTATTATTATTATTATTATTATTATTATTCACATGGTCTATCACTGGAGTCTGAGTGACAGCAAGTCTCCTCAGGTTTCCAGGACTCTTCTGAGTATTCTGGCAGATTGCAGCAGTGCAGTGTTCTAAATGGTTTCAATCCTTCCTCTGATATCCAAACTTTCCAAGCCCTTTTCTAATCCTTATGGAACCGTTCCAAGTGTAGCAACTACAATTGGTATTACTTTCACCTTCATATTCCATAATTTTTCAGTTCCCTGGCAAGGTGCAGATATTTGTCCATTTTTTTCATTTTTCTTTAACTTCACCCTGTGATCTGCTGGCACTGCAAAATCCAACATTTGACAAGTTCTTTCTTTTTTGTTTATCAACACTAGGTCTGGTCTTCTTGCTGGGATAAGGTGATCCGTTTTTATTTCAAAGTCCCAGAGAATTTTATGTGTTTCGTTCTCAAGAACAGATTTTTCTTTCTCAAGAACAGATTATTATTATTATTATTATTATTATTATTATTATTATTATTATTATTATTATTATTATCAAATATATGCAAGTATTTAAGTTTTAATATAATAAAATATCGTGTTAAATTAGAAAGGCTAGTGAAACTGAATAAGAATGTAGATAAAAAGATTTTGAACAGAGGGGGTATGATTGAAAAATAGAACAACTTTGAAACTAACTCTTCCATCATTTTCCGTTACTCCTGTCTTTCATTGGTAAATTTTCCTAATTAAACTGTTTAGTTAAAATAGGAAGTAAAGAATAAAATTACAATTATTTCTTCTTGTTAAGGGATTTCTTTTCAGATTTATTGAAGAGATTTTTGCTCATATTCAATAAGATAAAACCAAACAATTAGAAATCAATAATACTAAGCATATATTTATTAAAATCAATTTTTTAAGATCAATATGCAAATTAGCCTTCCCATTCATACTGGAAACCTCTATTTTGTTGTATATATAAATACAATTGCATGTTATTAGTATGTAGATATGGTCAACAGTGTAAGTAATGTAAAACAATTTTATTAATAATTGAGGTTTAAATATAAATAAAATCATGGAGAATATGATGTAAATAACGAAAGGAATTGTGACTTGTATAGTAATATAGTTTCGGTTACAGACAGACAAACACACAATCTCCATTATAATAAGATTATTATTATTATTATTATTATTATTATTAGGTTTTCCCAACTGCAGTAGCTGGTGGTTCACTGGAGGCTGAGTGACAGCAAGTCTAATCAGGTCTCCAGGATTCTTCTGAGTATTCGAGTCGATCTAAACCTTGCTGTGTTATTATTATTTACTCCTTTTGAGTTTTTGAAACAATGTTTTTGTTACGTGATGTCCAGACTGTGACTGGACATGAAAAGTGGTTAATTTAAAACAATGTTAAATGCAAGAGATTGCCACACGTGTCTTTTACACATTGTCTGCAGAAAAAGAAAAAGAGAGACAGCTGTTTACTAACCATTATCTGTTGCTCTTTGTACTCTTGCAATCAGGAATTACACAATTAGTTCTGCACTGCAGTCACTAGGCGGCGGGGGAGGTATAACAAATTAGTGACCTTGAATAAGGCGCTGCTTAACTGCTTTTGAGACCAAACAAGGTTATTAATCTATGACTCAAAGACAGACTATATATTCAGAAATCTTCAGCTCGTTGCATTCAGACTACACTTCGAGTCGAACAGCAACGTTGAGACGATCCTTACCAAAAACCTCACCATGCCTAACTACACTTTGTACTACTTCAATGGCCGCGGACGTGCCGAGATCCTTCGTATGATGTTCGCCGCTGCCGCTGTCAAATATATGGACAAGAGGTTCGAGTTCAACGAATGGGACAAATACAGGAAAGGTAAGTTACAATTTTACACTATCCCCACACTTTTTAGGACAGTTCTAGGTAGAAATATACATGCTATATTGGCTTGTAAAAAAATCTATGGAGCAGCATGGTGGATGTGAGACGCGGTGGAAGAACCTAAATAGGCAACGCCATACCTCACAAGATGTTTGGCGGGGGAACTAAAGTGGGTCAACGCCAGATCAACCAGTTCAGTAAGGAAACTATTGCTCCCCATCTCTAAGATATATATATATATATATATATATATATATATATATATATATATATATATATATATATATGAAGTAGTCAAACAGTGTGTTTGAAATGGCAAAGGCCGACAATTGTGGGAGATTATGTGCTTAATTAAAGTCCTACCTAATTTTATTCGTTAATTATAACTAAATGAATTAGGCGTGCATATCAGTTTAAATGTAAAGTGTAAACAAATCGAGAAAAAGTCTATCTCTGTATGTACATTTCAGCCTATTAGGCCTCATCAGCAGAGCTATAGACACAAAGCACTGCCCTGTCTATAGCTCTGCTGATGAGGCCTAATAGGCTGAAATGTACATACAGAGATAGACTTTCTCGATTTGTTTACGCTTATTGGTGTGTTAACTAAACAGCCACCACAAAATATCCATGACGCCAATCCCACCTAAACCCTTCATAACAATACACTAAGCCGAAGAATCATGCAGAGGTCGTCCAGCAAAGACGTAGATAGACACACTTTGCGCTGATACTGGATGCTGCCCAGAGGACCTTCCCAGGGCAATGAATGATAGGGACGGTTGGCGAGAGATTGTCATGGTTATCCGTGATGCTAGCGCTGCATGATGATAATGAGTTAAAACTAAAGCAAAATACCAACACTTATTTAATGTTTGTTTGTTTGCTTATTGATTTTAACGGCATATCAACCCGTCTGGGGTTATGTCATGTCTAACGGTTAGGAAGTAATACATATCGTGTATTTATATTTATACTTTTTAGTAATTGGTTTTAACAATGTGTTAGAATTATTGGGGATTATGTTGTATGGTATTGATTTGTTTCATGTCTATATTCTATGGTATAATTTTATTTCCCTCAAAAAAGAGAGAATATCCTCCATGTTGACATTTTCAAACAGATCTTTCATATTGTTTGCTTTAAAATAACAGTTTCTGATGTGAGCAAAAAACCTGCAAACGGAAGACATGTTATACTGTTAAGAGAGTTATCTCCCACTAACGATTCAAACCGGATACTCTCTCACAAGGAGGGAGACAAAATACGAACAGTCAGGCCGATAAGGGGCCCCATATGTGATCACTCGTATGATACATATAGCTGAACTGTTATCCAAACCATCCACTGTATTTCCCTGTCAATGAGAATAAATAAAACAAATATTGTTATATGTTAAATCTATTCATTGTTTTATTATCAATTTTGTATATCCTACGTCTCGGGATATAACAGATACTGAAATATTTTAATTTAATCAATAGAGAAATGCAGATATGTTTATTTAATTTATCGTGTTTAGAAAAATTGTAGTCTAATTTTATATAATTTCTTTTCGGTTCTTTTCAGATATGCCCTGCATGCGTGTCCCTGTCTTGGAAATGGACGGTGGCATGAAGATGCCTGAGACTATGGCCATTGCCAGATACTTGGCCAGGGAATACAGTAAGTCAGTCCAACTCTTAATGAACTTGAAATAAACTGTGAAACTAAATGAAATGTTAAATTTAAATTTCAAATCATTTCTTCTTAGACTATGAAATGAAAATGAAAATTTTCTTTTTATTATTCACTTTTTAGATTTCTACCCCAAGAACAGTATGGACATGATGAGGTGTGACTACATCGCTGATTGCTTCTATGAAATCATGCACGATTACATGAGGTACTACCACTGGAAGAACGGACGCTTCAGGGTGAGTTAGTTATTTCATATTGAAGTCTTAGCACACACTTTACAAAAATGCATTGGAAATGATTTTTAAAAAATGCATTGAAATGATTTTTACTATAAAAATGCATTGAAAATGATGCTATAAAAATGCATTGAAATGATTTTTAATAAAATGCATTGGAAATGGTTTTTACTATAAAAAAGCATTGGAAATGATTTTTACTACAAAATGCATTGAAAATGATTTTTACTATAAAAATGCATTGAAATGATTTTTACTATAAAATGCATTGAAATGATTTTTACTATAAAATGCATTGAAAATGATTTTACTATAAAAAGCATTGGAAATGATTTTTACTACTATAAAAATGCATTGGAAATGATTTTTACTATAAAAATGCATTGAAAATGATTTTTACTATAAAAATGCATTGAAAATGATTTTTACTATAAAAATGCTTTGAAAATGATTTTTACTATAAAAAAAAGCATTGGAAATGATTTTTACAACAAAAATGCATTGAAAATGATTTTTACTATAAAAATGCATTGGAAATGATTTTTACAACAAAAATGCATTGAAAATGATTTTTACAACAAAAATGCATTGGAAATGATTTTCACTACAAAATGAGAGGAGAGTAGCCTCGACAAAAAAGAGAGCCAGAAAGAGAGAGAAAAGTCATCAGTCTCAGAAAACATCACAGTTTGTGTGCATTCAAGAATTGGCCTGCAGAATCACTTGCACAGATGCAGATAAAAACTTATTTTATCTTTTATTTTGGCCAGTACGCCATTAGTGGACTGAAAGGATCCAATATAAGAATAAATGCGTGTGAACTGGTCTTCTAATTAATAAGCCACTAGTGACTGAATAATGATGCTATGAATTTTAGGGCGATAAAAGTTTTTTTTGTCTAAATGGCGACGTCACCAATTTGTAGGGACCGTTGTTGTTTGGTGAGTGTGTAGTTGAAGAAGATCCGAGTTTTGATCCCCACAATTTAAATGTATAAGACTACGGAAATGTAGTTTCCATAGAAAACAAAAAAAGAAGACAAAATTGATAAAAGAAACAAACTTTATATACATTAATTTACAATTGGTATATTCAATTGTTCTTTCAGCGATGTTGCAGACTGTATGTGTCTGTACGTAGTTGTGTTTGTAAAGTGCTCATGTATTGTTTATATTTGTGTGATTGGATATGTCAAATTGTAGAAGTTTTGATAAAACAATGTCTGTGATTGAAACTTGTGTCGTATTGAGTAGAGAGAGAGAGAAATATGAAACGAAAAAATAGACGGACCTCTTGAGTCTTATTTTTTTGTTTTCGGACAGCGTGTCTTCTCCCCATTGTGTCGAGTTGGGAAGAGCGTAACTCCCACTGTCGAGTTAGGAGCATCAGCTCCAACTCTGTCGAGTTGGGGAGAGCGCAAGATCCAACTGAAGTTTTCAGCTCTATGGGCCTTTTTATAATTTTCTTTTGTCATTGTCTCCGTGATCATTAAGTTAAATTTAATATTGGAATTTTCAAATATCAGCTGTTTTTAATGACGTAAATATCGGATGATTTTGTAACATTCCGATGGCGTACATATTTTCAATGGAATTTAAACCATTGTTTCTATTGTTGCTAAAATATTTCCAAACTAATATTTGTTTGATATCTTTTGTTTACATAATTCTAAACTCATGACATAGAATTGTAAAACTAGTTGTTTAAGAAAACTTAATTATTTTAATTCGGCCAATTCCACATGTCGTAAAAATATAGGGGCCAAATCCCTATAGACTCAAAACGTGATAACTTTTGTATTTCTTTCTTTCAGTTTGGCGAAAATGGTATGATGTGTGACAACGGAAACTGCGGAAACAATGGAAGCACTGGAAGCACTGGAAATAACGGTGGAAATATGGACTCTAACTACGACGTAAGTATAGCATTATGAAACTCCTATTTAATTTGCTAACAATGCTAACTCAGATAACCTACAATAAATTATTTTGTAAAATAAATTCTAATTCAATTGGCTATCAGGCACACACACACACACACACACACGCATTATCACATTATCACACACACACACACACACACACACACACATACTTCGATTTCTGTGGGAGGGAAATCGTTAGTATACATCGCTGATGAGACTTAATAAAGTTGAAACAGTGTGTACGATGTTCTACACACCGAATAATTCTTTACCGAAATTCACTTGTCATGATTATTTTCAATAATTATCGACTTTTATGCGATATACGCATTGTAATTACCTTCAAGCAAAGATATAAATAATAATAATAATAATATATATATATATATATTATATATATATATATATATATATATATATATATAAGTACGATAAGGAAATTAATCCGACAGTATGTGGGCAAATGATCGTGTAATCGGCTTTCATATATAAACGCCATGTAAATAAAGTAAATAACCTTTTATCACACATTCAACATAGAAAAGAAAAGACCAAGATAGTCGTATCCACCGAAAATAATCGGTTGATTCCATAATACTAGGCCAAAAGAAAAATCTATTTATTTATATATACATATATATATATATATATATGAAAAAAAATATATATATAAACCGCTAGGATTTTCTAAAGTTAAAAGTAAAGAGTGCTCAATACCCAAGTAGAGCAAATAATAAAGTTAAACCTAATGCGTCAGATATACCTACTTAAGTTTCGCTTAGTGCTCTTCAGGGCTAAGATCTTAGCCCTAAAGATCACTAAGCGAAACTGTTAATAGGTATATCTGACTCATTAGGTTTCACTTTATATATATATATATATATATATATATATATATATATATAGTCGGATCTTAGCCCTGAAGAGCACTAACCGAAACTTTTAGTTGGTTTATCTGACTCAATAGGTTTATCTTTATTATTTGCTCTACTTAGGTATTGAGCATTTTTTACTAATTAGCTTTAGTTTCCTGGCGGGTTTTGTATGAATATATATATCTTATATATATATATATATATACATATAAATTGTTTTTTCTTTTGTCCAAATATTGTACCAATAGATTATTTTTTGTTGGTACGATTATCTTGGTCTTTTCTTTTTTTCCCAAAATTTTTTTCTCCCCAGGTGATGTTTGGTAGTATATTTTTACAATCAAACTATTTGCTGTTTTTTTCTCAACAAGTTTGGTATATTAAATTATATATATATATATATATATATATATATATATATATATTATATATATATATATATATGTCTCTGTGTCTTTGTGTGTCTGTATGTGTTTATATATATGCTTTGAATACACTCGGTATTTTCTTCTTTCAGAAATATATGCAATGGAGATACATGAACACTCTGAACAGGATCATGCCCTTCATGGAGAGGACTCTGAGCATGCGCAATGGAGGAAGCAACTTCTTCATGGGAGAGCAGGTGAGTGTCAAATATTTCTTACTATGATAATATCTGAAAAAGGGAAAAAATGAAAAGAGAAAGCAAAAAAAAAGCAAAAGAAAAAAAGACGTAGACAGATACATCGTAATGAACAATTGTTTCAACAAGATGGAGCTACACCCCACACATCGAATGATTCCCTAGACTGGATTACAGAAAGGTTTCAGGAGAGGCTGATCAGCAGGAAGTGTGACGTTGAATGGGCACCTTACACATATATAAATATGGATAGATAGATATGAACAAATATGGATAGATAGATATGAACAAACACTTCAGGGCATTTTGATCTAATTAAAATCTACTTAATAGATCGAAACACTGCAGCGTCGGTCAATAAACTTACCATTCAACTTATTTAAACCTGTGTTTTTTCAATTTTCTTAATATACTACATACCGTCGGATTCACTTCCATCTCTTCACATATTTACTTGTATATTCTAATATGCTATATTTTATTGCAGATGATGTGGTGTGACATGATGTGCTACTGCTGCTGGAGAACCCCTACATGGAGAACCAGTCCATGTTCAGCAACTACCCCAAACTGATGGCCCTGAGGACCCGTGTTTCTTCTCACCCCAAGATCGCTACTTACCTGAAGAGCCGTACCAACACACAGTGGTAGACTTTTCCCCCAACACCCAACAATTTGAAACAATTTTTGGAATCAAAATGAAATGAAAAAGACAAAACGGATATTTTTCTTTGCTTTTTATAAAAAAATAATTGTCTTAAAATAATAAAGGTTTTTAAACATTCAACATATTTGTTCGTTTTTTTATATTTTTAATTATACTAGCAGAACCTGTGGATATACCACTGTATGATAATTTAGTTATTTTAACGTTTGATATGTTTACTTAAGAGCTATTTTTGGGAGGATATGTGCTTAATTGAAGTCGTACCTAATTTTGAAAATTAATTAATTAATAATTAATTAATTAGGCGGGCATACATATTCAAATGTAAGGCTAAACAAATCGAGAAAAATCAATCTCTGTATGTACATTTCGACCAATTAGGCATCATCAGCAGAGCTATAGATAGGAAGACCGCCTTGTGTGTGATTCGAACCCTGACTGTCACGCTGACAGGCGAGGATCGTAACCCCTACACCAACCGGACTTTCTTAGATTTTTCGTTTTATTTAGAAGTAGGTTTTTATTCCTCTTATAGTGACTTTTACTACACGACAGTATGAGAAGTAAATACACAAGCGATGTGTTTGGATATGGATTTTTTTAAAGAGCTATTGCAACATTCAATATGTAAAAAGTATAATGATTTTGATTTAACTCTCTCTCTCTCTCTCTCTCTCTCTCTCTCTCTCTCTCTCTCTCTCTCTCTCTTTCTCTCTCTCTCTCTTTCTTTTTTCTTTCATTCCTTTCATCGTGTTATTATGTTCGATTGAAATAAATTAGCGTTGCTGCTTCCGTGCGCTCACCCCTCTCTCTACCTTTTCCCATATTCTCTTTCTTTCTTTCTTTCTTTTCTGTGTAGCATGTCCTTTTTCTTCCCTTTCTTTCGTTATAATAAAAACGGCATGATCCACCATTTAGCTGAGCTGACGACACTCATGAGACATAAGAATTCGGTGGATAAGTAACACCAGATAATAAGGATTTACATTATTTGCATTTCATCTTGGATGATTTGGACGTTCTGATTTTTAGCCAGGGGGTGTTGCAAGACGATAACGGTCGTACAAATAAGGAACACGAATATTAATTTATAGATTTAATAATAGTGTTTCATTTCATGAGAGGTTATGAATTGTGAACAGACCTGTACCTAGGAATATTAAATTGAGGTATGGTAATTTTAGAATCAGGGAGTCCGTGGGAAATTACCGGTGTCGGTTATAACCCGTTGACCCTTAGAGGTGCGCGATTTGAACACTATGACAGACACTTGATATAGTTTTCATCATCATCATCATGTCACGCAAGCAGTACGAATATCCATGACAATCTCTCGCCAACCTTTCCTATCACTCATTGCCCCTGGGAGGTCTTCTGCGCAGCAACCAGCATCTCGCATAGTTGGTCAATGTAGTTCCTTGGGGGGCGACCCACACTAGCATGTCCATCTGTTGGCTTCCACAGGAGAACGTCGCTTATGAGCTCATCCTTGCTTCTCCAGCAGTGTCCTGCATGCCTAGTCCGTCTCACTCGGATGGTTTGTAAGATGGTGGCCATACAGCTGCTTCCTTGTGGGGTGCTGTTTTCACGACTTGTTCAAGACTGCACGCAGCATTCTGGTGCAGCTCCCATCTAGCTTATTCTCGAGGCGCTTCGTTAGGGTCCAAGTGATGCAGCCATACAGCAGCACTTATATAACCACATCCTGGAAGAATTGTCGCTTCAACTTGTCAGCAAGATCGGATTTCCATATGACTGATAATTTGTTTGTGGCCGGCCATGCCTTTCTTATTCATGTGTAATACAGCTTCAATCTCGATACTTTTATGACACTCCTTATATATATATATATATATATATATATATATATATATGTGTGTGTGTGTGTGTGCGTGTGTGTGTGTGTGTGTGTGTGTGTGTGTGTGGATCTGCATGTGAAATCTCCATGCGATCACAATAAACGTGGAGGCAAAATTTAGAAATTGTTGCGAAATGTTCCTTTTTAAATCAAGTGACAATTATTTAAAAAATAATTCAAGTTAGATAAGGAAAACAAAATATGAATTTATCTCGGGCGTCACGTGTCCACACGAGTGTTTACGTCACGTGACACTCGGGAAAATATCCGAGCGGGAAAATAATTGCTTCCTCATCTGCTCCGATAAACTGCCTTCCAGAAGATGAACGTTATTTGAACATCTAACAGGAGGAAAACTTTTTTTTTATTCGTGTATTAATATAGCTCTCTGTGGATGAAATCTTACTACCTAGGTATGTGAATTGTTCTACTTGCTTAAGAGGCTTACCGTCAAGTGTGGAGATGTCTCCTTTCTTTTTGAAATTAATGAACTCAGTTTTATCGGAGTTCACATAGAGGCCGATATTCTTATTCTCAAGGCGCTTCGTTAGAGTCCAAGCACCACCACTTGGATATAGTTTTAGTCAGAGTTATTCAGATGCAACCTAGCTTTTGAAGGAGAGAGATGGTTTCTCCCGGGTCCAATCTCATCCCATACTGTGGAATCAATCAATATGGGCTAATAAAACTTGATCAAGCAAAAACAACGGTCTTGTTGTGTTAATTAAATAATTAAAACAATGTTAAACCCAACCCAGAAAATAGAAGAATTAACAAAGAAATCAACCCCAATTGTTATAATGAGAGGTTATGAATTGTGAACAGACCTGTAGCTAGGAATATTGAATTGAAGTATATTAACTTTAGAATCAGGGAGTCTGTGAAAAATTACCGGTGAGGGTTATAACTTTTTACACATAGAGGCGCGCGATTTGGGCGCCTTGATAGACACATGATATAGTTTTAGTCAGAGTTATTCAGATGCGACCTAGATTTGAAAGGGGAGATTGTTTCTCCCGGGGTTCAATCTCATTACCGCGCTAGAATCAATCAATGTTGACTAGAAGACAATAAACTTGATCAAGTGTTACATAATGGCCGTCCCAGCACCTATATTTGTGGCCTTGTGCCAGACTCGGAGAAACCTTAAAACAAAAATGTATTCTCGATTCTCTATTACTTGGGTGGCCTTTGTAGAATCGGCCGAAAAAGAAATAAAATCTTTTAACGAGATATTGGCGACACAATGACGGGTTTTAACGAAAACCTAGTATTCGTGACGGCCAGTCGTCCTTTGATCTAAAAGGCCGTGAACTCTATTTGACCAGAATGATTCAAAGGAATGGAATATTCTTTTCTTTCTGGATGGTCCTAGAAAAGATCTTTCTGGAAAGTTAATTTCACATACTATATAAGAAACCGTAGCAGTAGATTTGGAGTCAGTCAGTTTGAAGAGTCAGAGGAGATCAGAGCCAGGGAGGCAGTGATCGAGGGTTAGTCGAGGCCGTACGGAGTTTGGCAAACTGTTTTCGCTGAAGACGATAAGGAATGGCCTGTTATTGTTAAGAAAAGCTTGTCACCGAGAAGTTTATTAAGGACTTAAACCCTAAGTGAATCCAATTAAAATACACCTCTTGTTAAGACAGAGATTATTAGGGACCCCTCTCTCAGAATTGCAGTGAAGTTTTTATTATAATAAACTTCTGAAAAATAAACACAGCATTATCAGTCTTCTTTACTACGACGAAAAATACTATGACAGTATCGTGACTGGGACAACCACTAGACACCCGTGGAGAAAGTCAAATTGACCGTGACTAAAGACCCACGGTCGTGAAAATTGATACCTTTTGCTGGACGAATAACGAGAGGCACACGCCGTGCGTAAGGTGATACTCCCTTGACCAAGAAGTGTGTGGAGGAATTTTGGGACTGGAAGGCTGACTACTAGATCTGTGTGCGCTTGTAAACAAACGAGCGTAGTCAACCCCTGATACACGACCGTACAAGTATAAATTTTAGTAACGGTAAAATACCGTAACGGTACATATGTCTATTTAGTGCCGTGAAAGAAAAAGCACCACGTTATACAAGTAAAAACAAGGTCTTGTTATGTTAATTGAATAATTAAAACAATGTTAAGCCTTGCCTAGAAAATAGAAGAAATAACAAAGAAATCAACCCCAAGAAGAAGAAGAAGAAGAAGAAGAAGAAGAAGAAGAAGAAGAAGAAGAAGAAGAAGAAGAAGAAAGCAGAGTAATGAATCATGTAAGATCATCACCTAATAAAACTAATAAAACTTGATCAAGCAAAAACAATGGTCTTGTTGTGTGTTGATTAAATAATTAAAATAATGTTAAGCCCTGCCTAGAATATACAAGAACTAACAAAATAATCAATCCGCTGCAGATAGAAGTCAACTAAGACAAGTTAGATGAAGAAGCAGTTAGCAGGAATCAGTTAACAAGTAAGTAAGACCTACAATCTCACGTCTCATATATATATATATATGTGTATATATATATATATATATATATATATAGTTTTCGAACTCAGGAACTTTCTTGTCGTAGTCGGGAACCTTCTTGTCGTAATCGGGAGCCATCAGACGAGGACAATAGTTCGAATAACGGAGATAATACCATACATAAATTCTTGGCACCTTTGTGAAAAATTCATGACCTCTCGTGAATTGTGAACAGACCTGTAGCTTGGAATATTTAAATTGAGATATGTCTATTTAGAATCACGGAGTAATTCACTGGTAACCATTTTAACCTTTTGTTCCCTTGAAAATGCGCCATGACAGACTCTAAAGAATGGTTTAGAGTTAAATGCGACGTAGATTTGAAGGGAAGAGATCGTCTCTCCCGGAGGTCTAATCTCATCCCCGCGATGGAATCAATCAATATGGGCTAATAAAACTTTTGTGTTAATCAAAGAATTAAGACAATGTTAAGCCCAGCCCAGAAAATAGTGTAACGTGGTGATATATTGTCACGGTGCCAAAACGATATATGTAACGTTGTGGTATTTTCACTGTATCAAAATGATATATGTAACGTAGCGGTGGCCATATATTCACCGTACTAAAAAGGCGTTCTTGCACGTGGCGGTCAACTTGTTGATAAAAAAGTACAAGCGCGAGAAATATATCGTCACAAGCTTATCTTTTATTTCCAGGCTCGTCTCGTGCGTCTCGTGGGCTGTATCGGAGAGGAGGAAAGGCAGAGAGAAAGAGAGAGAGAGAGAGAGAGAGAGAGAGAGAGAGAGAGAGAGAGAACACTGTTAAATTACTGTGACCCCATACTAGGCACCAGAGGCCCGTCCATTCCCCTACGCGTCCGAAAGCAAAAAGAGAACTGGTATTTTTCTTCGTCGTTCCACGTCACCACGTGACTTCCGGTTCCGGTCAACACCCGAAACTTCCGGTTGACACTCAATTCTCCATTCGGGGGTCACGCCCCGGTCAAATCCTCGTTCATCACTCCACGCTTTTTTAAAAACTTTACTATCTCTTATTTCTTCTTCCTCTCTTTTCTAATATAGTAGTTTTCGCCCAGGATAATCCCATCTTGTTACAAAGAAGAACTATCAAAATAATTCAATCCGCTATATTAATATATGTCACTAAATTACATGGCGGAAGACAATTTAA
>CM042175.1:7457873-7625373 GCA_023376005.1 Doryteuthis pealeii
TAGATAAAAGATAGATAGATAGATAAGAAAAGAAAAAGGAACATATTTAGCTAGCTAAACCGATAGATAGATAACTAGTTAGTTCATTAGATAGATAGATAGATAGATAGATATGAACTGATTGAGATAGATAGATAGATAGAAAGATATATATGCACTAACATAGATAGATATGAACGAAAAAAGAAACACACTAAGCTAGCTAAGCCGGTAGATAGATAACTAGTCAATTCGTTAGATAGATAGATGGATAGATAGATAATTAACTGATTGAGATAGATAGATAGATAGATAGATAGATAGATAGACATGAACTGAGATAGATAGAAAGATATATATATATATATATGAACTAACATAGATAGATAGATAGATAGATAAGAACCTAAATAGATAGATAAAAGCATTTTTCAAGTTTTTATAAAATTACATATTGTCGGATTTATTTCCACTTCTTCATTATAGCTAGATATCTGTATAGATTTGTATATACTTTTATATCACTCTATTCACACCAAATTCCTCCGTACATTTGTACCTTTCCAGCAAATATTTCTTAACATCTAATACTTTTATCTTGTAAAATACATCTATAAGATGATTGAGGGGGAAGTCATCACCGTTGTTATATCCTTGGGATCATCGGAAATTTCTGGTCTTTCAACAACGTATTTCCTCTCCCAGGGGACCAATCGGGGTTGATCAAATCCCGACCCTTCCCTCTCGGCACATGACCTCGCCTCTTGATGGCCATAGTTTTATTGTACTGGTCACCTGACCTCCAGCCAATGGCAATAGAGCTCTCCTTATTTATATTACATTCATTTTATTAATCGAGTTTGGTCTTACTACCAGGAAGAACGGTTGTTGTAAGTTTTTTTTTCTATTTTCCTTTATTTTTAAATTTTACCCCCCTCTTTGTTTATTTAAAAAAAAATGTTACCATTATTTTTTTTCTATTTATTTATTTATTTCCTTATCTACCAGAGAGGGGTTTTCCCTTCCCAATTTTTTTTTTACTGTATTTTCTTTCTCAACAAACCCATTATATGTACTACAAATTTAAAAAAAAGATTATTAATACTTCACTGAGACTGGTACATTATTTGTAAAAGAAAACAGAAGAAAATACATATAAACAAAGAAAAAAATCTTTGACTTGTTAAAAAACTGGAACAATATTTCCCCATAAGAAATAGTATAAAATAGATTTATGCGTTCTTGACCATCATACCTCACAACCTCCCCTTTTCTTTTACCGAACTTATCACTGTTTCCTTTCTTAGGATCCATGAATATGGGTTAAATTGTTGCATACTCTTCTTCACTTCACTTCTTGTCGTATTTTCTATTCTGGCCGTCTTTAGTATTCAGGCTGGCTGCTATTCTGATCGTCTTTGGTATTTCTTCTATCATCTTGACTTGGTCTGGAATCTTCTAAGGTCTGAACTTTCTTGGGGACTTCGGGTCTGGTTTTCTGTTAGGGATTTCTCTCTATGAGAAGCCCTGTGTCATTGTTAGTTTTTAGGTAATAAACACAAGACGTCGATTTACTTTTGATCTTATTTTATTGTTAAATCCCCACCAAATCCCCACCTGCTAACTGACTGAGACTTACTTACTATCCTTAAACCGGAAGACAGGGTCTTCTATGCCTTCCGGTTCTCACAATTTATCCCCGGAAGGCAAGGCGAGAGTGAGGTCAAGCGCCGTGACGCACTCTCAACGCCATCAGCTGCACTAATCACCATTATGTTTCTATACTAACTTATATAAGTATTAGGGATCTAATAATTATGTAACAAAATTAGACGTACAATAGAGAATCAAAATAAACGAAGCAAAGAATTTGCACAAAAAATTATTCGACACTCGTTCAAGATAGCGACTGACGCTAACTGATGCTTGTTGGGTAGATTCAACAAGCCCTTCGTGCGTCATTCTAGCGGCTTCCGTTTTCATCGATTCGACTTGTGTGTTCGAAGTCCGAAAACATGATCAGATAGATAGATAGATAGATAGATAAGAAGAAAGAAAAAAGAAATACACACTTGGCTAGCTAATTGAGACTTTTAAAAAGAAAACCAAATAAAAGACATATGTACAAAGAAAAGAAATCTTTATTATTTTGAAACAATTATTTTTTGTTCAGAAAACATTGACTTAATGATTCCTATAAAACAAATCTCAAAGACAGAAACCATTTTTGTCGTTTCTCGTTTTGATTCCAAAAGTTGCGTCAGATAGTTGGGTGTTGGGAAAAGTCTACCACTGTGTGTTGGTACGGCTCTTCAGGTAAGTAGAGATCTTGGGGTGAGAAGAAACACGGGTCCTCAGGGCCATCAGTTTGGGGTAGCTGCTGAACATAGACTGGTTCTCCATGTAGGGGTTCTCCAGGCAGCAGTAGCACATCATGTCACACCACATCATCTGCAATGAAATATAAGATATTAGAATATACAATAAATATGTGAAGAGATGGAAGTGAATCCGACGGTATGTAATATATTAAGAAAATTGAAAAAAACACTTTAATTAGATCCAAATGCCCTGAAGAAGATCTAATTAATAGATCGAAACACTGCAGCGTCGGCTAATAAACTTACCACTCAATTTGTTTAAACCTGTGTTTTTTCAATTTTCTCAATATACTACAGAAGTAAATATATAAACAATTTTATTAGGTGGCTGGTTTGTTGGTTGGATTTTACGGCATGTCAACCTTTAGTGGTTTATTTTATGCTGAAAACGTTTTTCTTCTTTCTTTCTTGATGGTACTCAATTTAAAAAAAAAATCAACCACAGATCACGTAGCGCTAATGCACTTGGGAAAGGTATGAATCCAACTATTCCCCTTCGAGCTATGGGTAAATAGTAGGGCAGACTGGGTTCTTTAACCACATTATCTGCAACGGGATTGAAAGTGTACACATTTTTACTCAAAGAAAGAAATATTGTTATACAAGGTGTGTCAAAAAAGGATCAAGATTTTTTGACACCCCTTGTACTCTGAAAAAAAAATGTTCCATTCATTCTACATTTCTATCTTGGTAAATTTATTTTTAAACTTGGTACTTTTTGACACACCTTGTATTCTGAAAAAAAATAATGAATGGAACGTTATTTTTTTCCAGAATACAAGGTGTGTCAAAATGTACAAAAACATCATGATACTTTTTTTACACACCGTGTATATAACTATCAAGAATATGCACTCTTTTAAACAGAACAAATATCGATGTATACATTTTCACTGATATTCTAAAGGGAAATTATAAATAAAAACAACAGAGTAAAAATGAATCTCCCCCAAATTGTTATTTTTATTTTTTATTTTTTTTTTACATATAACTTTCCGATTTTCGGTACTTCTTTTCTACCAGACTAGCTCCCTTAATATTTTTCTTCTATTCACATCTTTATTCTTTTGGCTTTATACTGTATTTAGTTTCGAAAGTTTAAAACCCCACCGATATTTTTCGCCCCCAAAATAAGAGGGGACAAAGTTAAATGACCTGAAAAAAATCAGAAAGTTTTGAAATAAAATAACTGATACGTTTTAAAATTCATTTATTGATAAATGAACACTGAAATTCTTATTAAAATCGGATGATTCAATGATTTTTTATAAATTTATTTCAATCAGGGGTGTTAAATTTATTTTGTAAAATACGTGCGTAACGCAACATTTAGCATATCTTAGTATACAGCACCAATTAATGCTGTCGTTTAATTCTTCTTTTTTTAAAACTTATAACTAAGTTTGAATTTAATGAAATATATTAGATTAGAAGGACAAACGAAATTAAATAAGAACGCATATAAATATACTGCACTTATTTTAATTGTATTTTAATTGGTTTCTATATAAATTATTCTTACGAGTGATTTTAATATGTTAGATAATAAAACAATAATATTAGAGGTTAATCATCATCATAATCATTGCTTCGTAATTTTGTTTTGTTTTGTTTTTTTTGAGAAAGAACATTCCTTTATTTTTTTAAAAATTTCTAAATATATCTCTGATCATATATTCACTTTGTTCATAACTTTCCTTTCACTCATTTTGTTATTCAATCGCTAAGGTTTTTGAAGCTAGACCCACCTCCCCATTTTTTCCATCTTCCGTCAGGATAATTTCTCCTCAGAAGCATTGTCTGCAGAGACTGACAATCTTTTGGATTCTGAAATACTCCACTTCCCCAACACTTGTTCTTGTGATGTTTAACTTTGGAAATGGAAAAGAAGACGAAAAAAATCCCAAAACAAAACAGCTTCAATGGAAACCTGTCACCAGTAGCACGGATATCCATGACAATCTCTCGCCAATCTTCCGTATCATTAATTGCCTCTGGGAGGTCTTCTGCGCAGCATCCAGCATCCTCACATAGTTGGTCAATATATATATTTACCAACCCCTCCACACGAGCAGGATGTGGCACAAGGTCAATTTCTTAAGCGGAGTTCAACAGGTTTGAATTCAGAGTTTTCCTTCTCCTAGACTGTTTGCCTAACCAAGGTTAAAGAGCCCAGTATGCCCTACTATTTATCCATAGCTGGAGGGAGAGTAGGATTCATACCTTTCCCAAGGGTATTAGCGCAAAGTTAAATGCAATTATCACATCTAGGATTTGAACTCGGGGCGACTAGTCCATTTCCCATGACTTTAACCATCGCACCACGCGCTTCATCAATATAGTTGGTCAATATGGGTCCTTGCTGGGCGATCCATACTAGCATACCCATGTGTTGGCTTCCTTAGGAGTATGTCGCTTATGAGCTCGTCCTTGTTTCTCCAGCAGTGTCCTGCATGCCTAGCCCGTCTTACTCGTATGCTTTGTTAGATGGGGGGCAAGTGGCTATACAGCTGCCTCCTTGTGGTATGCTGTTTCCACGACTTGTTCAAGACTGAACGTATCATTCTTGTGCAGGTCCCATCTAGCTTATTTTCAAGGTATTTCGTTAGGGTCCAGGTGGTGCATCCATACAGCAATAATGATATAACCACAGCCTGGATATGGAAATCCGATCTCGATGACAAGCTAAAGCGAGAGATTAATAAACACTAAGTAATTATTAATCAACACGGTTTTGTTTAAACCTGTATACAAATTAACCACAGCATTTTTAATGTAGGACTTTATCTATTAATAATGGAGATTTGCTTCCGGTTTTTGTCTGTAACAAAAACTGCGTCACTGCTTACGTCACATTACCCAACACATAATCCAACGTCATAACATAGAATGAATATACTCAAAATGTGAGCATGCAACGTTAGACAATCCTCATTGTTTCAATAAATAGATGCCCGGCGTTATATATTTATATATAGATTGTTTTATTCTAATATAATATTTAAAGTTATCGGAACTGTTTCCATTTTAAATTGTCTTTCTTTTTTTTTTTTACACCTTTAATAAATTTGACGATTTTACATACTTATGGTACACACTCTATGACATTGAATTTTCAGCTCCCATCCCCTCAGACAATATCTTTCAAAAATGTATTTTTACATCGCCCGGAGGGTGTCTTTTTATTTTGCTAGTATTCTTAATGCCTTAATAACACAGGCTGTTTTGAGGCAAATATAACTTGGACATTCATATCATCAATAAATCAAATCTATTCGATACATCAATGAATTTGACTATAAATTAAATACTCATTGATAAACTTACGAAATTTCTGAGGGTATTGTGACATAATAAGTGACGTAGTTTCGGTTACATCTTCAAAAATGAAACGACAAAGGGGCTGCAGAGATTTCACCGAAGGGCACTTTACCGAACGGACATGTGGCCTCACTTAAATGGGATAACGTCAGTACGACGGGTCCCGGCATTCTTTTTCCCTGGCATCGAATACGATTCGGTTTGTGCGTATCTCTCCATGTTAAAAAAACCCAAAACTTTATGTTAATCAATCCTGAAACCTACCTGCTCTCCCATGAAGAAGTGGCTTCCACCATTGCGCATGCTCAGAGTCCTCTCCATGAAGGGCATGATCCTGTTCATGGTGTTCATGTATCTCCATTGCATGTATTTCTGAAAGATGAAAATAAGGAAGACATTTAAAACGTGGATTATATATATATATATATATATATATATATATATATATATATATATATATATAAAGATTTTTGGGATGTTTGTTTATTTTTTTAGAAGCATTGTTGATAGAGTATATATATTAATATTTATATTTTTGCTTGAAGGCAATTACAATGCGAATATCGCATAAATTCGATAATTATATAATATAATAATGACAAGTGAATTTCGCAAAGAATTACTCGGTGTGTATCGTACAGACTGTTTCAACTTTATTAAGTCTCATCAGCGATATATACTAACGATTTCCCTCCGACAGAAATCGAAACCGGGACTTCAGCTGTTTCGGCCATATATATATACTTTGGTGCGGTACCAAGTTTCTTGGTACAAGGTGATTCTAGGCGGGTCCTAAGTTTCTACCAGTAGTTTGTTGTAGAGTTTAGGTTCCGTATGAGAGCTCAATGTTTAATTATTGTAAACAGAGCAAAGTTATTTGTGAATAAAAAGGCCTTAAATACCATGGGAATCGTGGTTATGGACCATTTCCACTCGTGAGTATGCCCACGAGCTTCTTCAGACCACTGATATCTTTTATTTAGACAGGCACATGGCCAAACTCATCTTATATTCCTACATTTGGAGGCGGGAGAAATGTATGAATATAAGATGATTTTGGCCATGTGCCTATCTAAATAAAATATATCAGTGGTCTGAAGAAGCTCGTGGGCATACTCACGAGTGGAAATGGTCCATAACCACGATACCCATGGTATTTAAGGCCTTTTTATTCACAAATATATGTATATATATATATATATATATATATATATATATATATATATATGATTTTATATGGAAATGGTGACTTACCGGTGAAATTGGGCACAATGGTTAGTTGATGCACGTTTCACAAAAATAACATAGCGATATAACAAATATAAAGTGCTCAATACGTAAGTCAAGCACATTTATATACATATATATATATATATAAATCTTAAAAAGGAAGGAAAAACTGAACACCGTAATTCCATAATAAATTTATTTCGACCAAAATTAGGACCTATAAAAATCTAAGTTGATTTAATATATAGCTCCCCAAAATTCAGTCTCATCAGATGGTAGATCAAGATAATTTGAATTGCATAACTGAACAATTTTACTTCTCAAAAAAATATAAAAAAATAAATTTAAAAAAAAAATGTTTCAATTATGCAATTCAAATTACCTTGATCTTCCATCTGATGAGACTGAATTTTGGGGAGCTATGTTAAATCAACTGAGATTTATAAAGGCCCCAATTTTAGTCGAAATAAATTTATTATGGAATTACGGTGCTGAGTTTTTCCTTCCTTTCTAAGATAAATATTGCTCTGTATATAATCTAAAAAGTTTATTATACATTTCGGAAAGTTACAAGCGGTGTAAGATTTGAACGCGTCCCGTGGTAAAAAAATTAATAGGGATTTTATAGATCATCCAGTTTTCTCTAAAGAAAAATGGGAGAGAAGTCACCCCCCCCCCAAAAAAAAAAAAAAAAAAGAAAGAAAGAAAAACACCCCACCTCACCCACTTCAGAGATTTGATCCAAAAATCTCTCCTAATTTCATTCTAGCAGGTAATTCTTAATATAAAATCCATTGTGAATTTTATCAAAACCCGCTCGTAGAGGACGAGAAGGACTTAATCCCTGAGTTCAGTTGACTCACACGTTTTCCATCAGCATGTCTTATAGATCGAATGATAACTTATTATTCAATGAATTTGGTTGATCAAAACCTGATTTCTTTAAAGGACGTCACCGTCAATAGGAGTCACATAATGCTGTAGCATTGTAGCAATAGAAATAGTCGTATCAACCCCTAAATTTTACTGAGTAAAACATTTTTGAACATGTTAATCAGGAGTCCCATAATGCTGTACTTACGTCGTAGTTAGAATCCATATTTCCACTGTTGTTTTCGTTATCAGAGGTCATCATACCGTTATCGCCAAACTGAAAGAAATAGAAAAGAAATAAAGTTTTTAGTAAAAACCTCATATATTGTCAGAGCACACACACACACACACACACACACACACACACACACACACACACACACACACACACAAGAACAAATTTTCAAAGGGTTAAAGGGAGATAACTTTATGAGTATTTTTTTAAAAATAAAATGCAGGAATGAAAATATTCAAAAATATAATCAAAAACATAAAGAGCGTTCACAATAATCAACCGACGTAATTTGCGGTCCATAAACATAACAGCAAGAAATGTCTTCAAATACACACCAGAAGATTTAGTAGCCTGACGATGGTGAAATAACCTGAAACCTGGGTAGTTGCTTATGAAAAAGTTTTATATTTAAAAAATTCAACAAATAAATAAATAAAGCTCCTACAAATTTGTGGTTGAGTATTGTGATTTCTTTGTTTCATCCCAAAACATTTTTAAATATATATATATATATATATATATATATATATATATATATATATATATATATATATATATATATATATAGTCCTCCATATATATATATATATATATATATATATATATATGGGAGTAAATATGGAAAATAAATCCGACAATATAAAGAAATTTGAAAAAATAAGTATTCCGAAAATAGGATGAATTTATCTATCGATGTTTAAACGTTTCGGTTTCATCAAACCTTCATCAGGATGTATCTTGATGGATGTTTTATAGATGACAGGAGATGAAAATCTTTATAAAATCTTTTTTGTTGCGTAACTGTATTTGTTCAGCGTTATATTTTATAAAGATTTTCATCTCCAGTCATCTATAAAACATCCATCAATTTCTTCACCCCAAGATACATCCTGATGAAGGTTTGATGAAACCGAAATGTTTAAACATCGATAAATAAATTCATCCTATTTTCGGAACACTTGTTTTTTTTCAAAGTTCTTAATATATATATATATAAAGTGTTATTAGGGTCGGTTTAGCTCAGTCGGTAGAGCACTGGACTAGGAATCGCAAGCGTCCGTTCTTCCAATGGTAGTACCTCATATAAGAATTTCATAGAAGCAATCAGCGATATAGTCACACCTCATATATTCATATTGTATGTGTGTCTATGTACGACTGTTCATATCTACCGACAAGTTTTTTTCTGTTAATGTCCTGATTAATATTGTTGTTGCTTTATTTCTAATTCATTCGTGGAGTTAATATCTGAAAATATTTTGACCTAAAAAATTGATCCAATACAAAATTATTAACTCACTCTGAAGCGTCCGTTCTTCCAGTGGTAATACCTCATATAATTGTGCCTGATTTTATAGCCATTACTTACAAAGCACTCGTCATTTGTATTAAATAATGTCTGTTAATATTAATGTTAGTATTATTGACCATTTTAGAGGAGCCTGTATTGTTATCAATTTCTATCGAGATATAAATAAATGACTTACCCTGAAGCGTCCGTTCTTCCAGTGGTAGTACCCCATGTAATTGTGCCTGATCTTATAGTCATATTATTTCCAATGCATTTTTATAGTAAAAATCATTTCCAATGCATTTTTATACTAAAAATCATTTCCTATGCATATTTATAGTAAAAATCATTTCCAATGCATTTATATAGTAAAAATCATTTCCAATGCATTTTTATAGTAAAAACCATTTCAAATGCATTTTCATAGTAAAAATCATTTCCAATGCATTTTTATAGTAAAAATCATTGTCCAGTGCATTTTTATAGAAAAAATCATTTCCAATGCATTTTTATAGTAAAAATCATTTCCAATGCATCTTTATAGTAAAAATCATTTTCAATGCATTTTTATAGTAAAAATCATTGTCCAGTGCATTTTTATATAAAAAAATCATTTCCAGTGCATTTTTATAGTAAAAATCATTTCCAATGCATTTTTATACTAAAATAATTTCCAATGCATTTTTATAGTAAAAAATCATTTCCAATGCATTTTTATAGAAAAATAATTTCCAGTGCATTTTTATAGTAAAAATCATTTCAATGCATTTCCAATGCATTTTTATACTAAAAATAATTTCCAATGCATTTTATAGTAAAAATCATTTCCAATGCATTTTATAGTAAAAATCATTTCCAATGTATTTTTAATGTAAAAATCATTTAAAATGCAAGGAAATTTATATAGGTATGGTCTTAAAAGATGTAGATCTGAATTTATCAAAATATCAGACTTACCCTGAAGCGTCCGTTCTTCCAGTGGTAGTACCTCATGTAATCGTGCATGATTTCATAGAAGCAATCAGCGATGTAGTCACACCTCATCATGTCCATGTTGCTCTTGGGGTAGAAATCTAAGAAAGGAGAATTGAAATACGGATTTTTCATTTTTCATTTCATAATCTAAGAAGAAATGATTTGAAAATTTAGATTTAACATCTCATTTAATTTCACAGTTTATTTCACGTTGATTTAAAAGAGTTGAAATGACTTACTGTATTCTCTGGCCAAGTACCTGGCAATGGCCATGGTCTCAGGCATCTTCATGCCACCGTCCATCTCCAAGACAGGGACACGCATGCAGGGCATATCTGAAAAGAAAAGAAATTATATAAAATTAGACCACAATTTTTCTAAACTAGAATAAGTTAAATAAACATATTTGCATTTCTCTATTGATTAAATAAACATTATTCTAGTATAAGTTATATCCCGAGATGTAGGATATACAAAATTGATAATAAAAACAATGAATAGATTTAACATATAACAATATTTGTATTTACTTATTCTCACTGACAGAGAAATACAGTGGGACGGTTTTGGATACAGTTCAGCTAGATGTATCATGTGTGATCACGTATGGGGCCAGTCCTTGTCTGCCTGACTGTTCGTATTTTGTCTCCCTCCTTGTTAGAGAGTATCCGATTTGAATCGTTAGAGGGAGATCACTCTCCCTAAACACACACACACACACACACACACACACACACATATATATATATATATATATATAATATATATATATTGTTATATCCCGAGATGTAGGATATACAAAATTGATAATAAAAACAATGAATAGATTTAACATATAACAATATTTGTTTTATTTATTCTCATTGACAGGGAAATATAGTGGATGGTTTGGATAACAGTTCAGCTATATGTATCATACGTGTGATCACGCATGGGGCCAGTCCTTGTCTGCCTGACTGTTCGTATTTTGTCTCCCTCCTTATTAGAGAATATCCGATTTGAATCGTTAGGGGGGAGATAACTCGCCCTAACAGTATAAAGAAACATGGTTTTCGTTTGGTTCTTATACAAATTCAGAATAGTATGCAAGAAATTATATTATTCGAATCGCATTTTACGTATGTAGAGGATTATCTTCCCTTTGCATGGAAGAGTTATCTTCTCGCTGCGTCGCTATTTGTTCCCACTAGGGGGACCTCTGGTATTTAAGCGCCTGATTTGAACTTGTCTTCCTCTTTTAGCTGGATCTTCTCAACGAACTGCCATGGGCTAGAGTCTATCTACCCCCTTCTCGGTGGGGCTTTTGCACCCCCTTACATTACTGTAAGTCCTTTATACAGCATGGACTATCCTTTAGTTCCATGTCTGTAACATTTATATTTTACGTACATTTGGGTATCTTGTTTATACCTAAATATTGTATATGTATTTACATGTTCTATTCTCCTGTACATTATGTATCTTATCGTTTCCATGTGCTGTTATATATATTAAATGTTTTGTCTCACAACGTGTCGGAATTGTATATTCATTAATTAACTTTGAACCTTACACGTATAAATAGCATACCACCGTCCATTTCTAAAACGGGGACGCAAATGCAGGGCGTATCTGGAATGGATTAAAAATAAAATAAATGAAAAATGAAATAAATAGAATTAGTCATTTCTAAATATCGATTTTGTTACTTGTGAATTTTCTCAAACGCTCCCAAGAAAAGATTGTGTCGGAGGTCAATTCTTTTAGCGGAGTTTAAAAGATTTGAATGTAGTTTTCCTTCTCTAAAATCGCTTTTCAGGTCAATGTTGAGGCTAAAGGTAAATTTATCTGAACACTTCCGGGGAAGCTTCAGTGTTATATATTCATTAGATACTTCTAATATCGTCGTACACTAAGTTCCGAGTTACGTTTTAAACAAAAGTATTTTCAATAAAAACAACATTTATTCGTAAATATATATATTTAGGTGAGAGCTGTTTTGAAAGGAACACCTTTTGCTTTGCACCGTAAAGTTCCGGTTGGTTGTTAACAAACAACAGGCGATTTTTTTTTGCATTAGAATTTCACTGTAAGATTTTTAAAAAGTTTGTTCGTGTATATTTACAAACCAAAGGCATGTTTTTATACTAAAATTATTTTTCGATTATAATTTAAAAAATATTTATTTATTGGTTACTTGGTCCTAACATCCTTTTATTTAAATAAACATAAAAAAATATTTTGTAAATAAAAACTATTTTCATTTAAATAAACATATTTATAGGGAATATGAAATGAGATGAAGAGAAATAAAAAGACACAACTGTTTCGAAGAATAGATGGAGACTTTTTATTGATTAGACCGTTAACTCTGGACGCTAGAGTCCAGACGCTCAGAACTTTCTATTTATTTAATTTTGATTTAATTTACTTTTATTTAAATCCCCACAATACATCCCCACCCAAGTAGCGGAGCTACGGTAAGGATGCATCAGTGAGTTTTTGTTGTTGTTGTTGTTGTCGTAAGGTGTGTGTAAGGCAAATATAGCTTTATTACTCAGGCTTGAATGAGTTTATAATGGGCCGTAGCGAGGGAATTTTCTCTAGCTAAAAGGACGTTTATACATCTCTAGGGTTGTGTATGTAAGAAGACAGAGGTGGCTTTATTAATCAGGATTTATTTTAATGAGTTCATAGTGGACTGTGGTGAGGGGATTCCTCCCTGGCTAGAAGGACCAACTATACCTAGGTATGATTTTGTATGCGGTCAGTCAAAGGTGTGTGTTATTTTCTTTTTTTATATGTGTAGTAAAAATAATCGTTATGTCTGGCAAAACGAACACGTCTACCTAATCGTGTAATGATTGGTTCTTGAGGTGTGTCTTGCCGTGTTTCTGATATTGTAAAGGGTGGTATTTTTTTTTTTTTGTTGGTTGGGCTATGTTTGGGTTTTTTATTTTTGTCGTGAGCATGAGTGAGTATTGCTGATTTTAATCTTTCAGTTGAAACTGTTTGCTCCCCACCAGTAAATGTGTCTATGACGAAATATTTGTGTTCTTTTCTTACATATCTGCATTTCTCTTTTGATTAAATAAAAACTATTTTCATTTAAATAAACATATCTGCATTTCTCTTTTGGTATGAAAATAATCCTTATTAAGAAGATTGTATATATTTTTTCATAGTTATGAAAATAAAAAAAAAAACACATTGCCCTTATATAATTTGGATGTTTCGTACTATTATCCTCATCGTTATTGCCGATGGGCCATCCAGCCTTTTTCAGGCGTTTCTTGTCGAATTCGGGAAACTTCTCAACTCCAGGAAACTTCCATTCGAAACGCCCCAAGAAGACCGGAGGACATATCGACCGAAACGTTGTCTATATAACAATAGAGATGAGGAAAATACAATTAATATAAATTATCATGTCCTCTAAAAAAAAATTAAGACAGATAAACTTACCTTTCCTGTATTTGTCCCATTCGTTGAATCGAACCTCTTATCCATGTATTTGACGCCAGCAGCGGCGAACATCATACGAAGGATTTCGGCACGTCCGCGGCCATTGAAGTAGTACAAAGTGTAGTTAGGCATGGTGAGATCTGACGTTGTTCGACTCGAATTGTAGTCTGAATGCAAAGAGCAGAAAACTTGTGAATTTATAGTCAGTCTTTGAGTCATAGATTAAACAAGCTTGTTTGGTTGAACGAGCAGTTAAATAATGCTCTTCTCCAAGGCCGCTAATTCAGTATAGTCAACTTGATGACTGCACTGCGCACCTAATTGTATAATGCTTACTGCATTAAGAGTACAAAAGAAACGGCAGATAATGAGGTTTTTAAACACCTTGCTTCGTTCTGCACACAATGTGTAAAAAAAACCCCGGTGTTTTCAAATTGGATGTACAAAATGCACTTCTTTAATTTTGACCCGTTCTTAATTAACAGACATTTTTTTTTTATCTTATTTAGTTTTTGTATCTTCTCAAAAATGGTAATTACAAAAATTTAGCGATAGATAGATGGATAGATAGATAGATAGACAAATAGATATAAGCGGACTGAGATGTATACTTCAAAATCGCATTGTTGTAAAACTGTCTGTAAGAGAGCACCGTAGACATAATCTCAACGCCATCCGAACTCATATATATATATATATATATATTATAATTTTTTACTTGAAGGCACTTACAACGCATGTATCGCATAAAATTCGATACCCTTTCTTATAGAAAATGAACTTGACAAGTGTAATCCCAACAAAGGATGGTTCGATGTGTAGAATACCGTACAGACTGTTTCGACTTTATTAAGTCTCATCAGCGGTATATACTAACGATTTCCCTCCGACCGAGGCGATAAGGTGTTTCACTAGTGTTTCACTGTGTCTGCTGAGGTCCCGGTTTCGATTTCTGTCGGAGGGAAATCGTTAGTATATACCGCTGATGAGACTTAATAAAGTCGAAACAGTCTGTACGGTATTCTACACATCGAACCATCCTTTGTTGGGATTACACTTGTCAAGTTCATTTTCTATAAGAAAAAGTATCGAATTTTATGCGATACATGCATTGTAAGTGCCTTCAAGTAAAAATTTAATATATACTTTATCAGCAACGTTTCTAAATAAACAAACATCCAAAAATCTTATATATATATATATATATATATATATTTGGTACAGGAGAACTTATATAACACTAAAAGTGGAGGAATCATATGTAATTAGGGAGATAATATTTTATTATGGAATAAAATATAAAATAAAGGGGGGGATACACGAAGGCCTTTTCGACCGGTACTTTTTCAAGTATATACACCGGCGACGAATAAAAGTCAGAATGTATAAGAAATTCATAAGAACGAATCCCCCATTGAGCCAGAGGAGGACAATTAAACGATTTAAAAAAGGGGGTAAAGAAAAAGGGGGTGTATGAACCCTAGGTTGAAACAGGGTTAGAAGTGTCTCCCAGTAAATAGAATATTTTAGAGTTTGTTTGCACAGAGTAGGTCGAAAAAAAAAGAAATATATTTATTTATAATTCATTTTATATTTTATTCCATAATAAAATATTACCTCCCTAATTACATATGATTCCTCCACTTTTAGTGTTATATATATATATATATATATATATATATATATATATATATATGTGTGTGTGTGTGTGTGTGTGTGAAAATAGAAAAGGAATTGAATCCGACAATATGAGGAAAAATGAGTAAAGAAAAGAAATGTAGATGGATAAAATGAATTTAATCGATATCACATTAATCGATATCACTTACACATGTGTTTCGGTCAGTTTATGTGTGTGAAAATATTTCGCACATATTTCAAAAAAATCTCTATTGTTTTTTTCCCAACGAATTTTTTCATTCAAAATAAATGTTCACTCTGATGAAGGTCGATTCTTCTATGTGTGCGAAATATTTTCACACACATAAACTGACCGAAACACATGTGTAAGTGATATCGATTAATGTGATATCGATTAAATTCATTTTATCCATCTACATTTCTTTTCTTTACTCATTTTTCCTCATATATTATATATATATATATATATATATATATATATATGTGTGTGTGTGTGTGTGTGTGTGTGTGTGTGTGTGTAAGTTGAAAATGGAAGCGAATCCGACGGTATGTTGAAATGAAAAATAAAGGAAAGAAAATGTTGAATAGATGAAACAGGATTTATTTCATTATATTTTACTGACACGGGTTTCGGCCTGGAGCTTATCCATGTATACATACATTCTATGTATTATTATTTTAAATACAAATTGAAAATAAAATAACAATAATAGAAAAAAATACAAATAAAATGGCAGATAATGGGGTTTTAAAACACATTGCTCCGTTCTGCACACAATGTATAACCCCCCTAAAAAAACCGTGTTTTCAAATTGAATGTACAAAATGCACTTCTTTAATTTTGGCCCGACTAACAGACATTCTATGTTATTCATTTATTTATTTTTGTATCTTCTCAAATATCAAATGTATCAGCTAAATAAAAAAAAGTTGAATATCCTATGAGAAATAGAAATATTCAGAGATACATAGGTAATAACAAACGTTGATAGATATATAGATAGATGGATTGATTGATAAATAGATAGATAGATAGATAGTATTATTAGTTTGCTGACAGATCTGTTTCAACCTTTTTAATAAAGTAGTCTTTTTCAAAGCAACTATATTTATGAGGAAAGACGGAATAAATAAACCGTTAATCACGAGGTACAAACAAATGCTCTCGTTCAGGACCGGAATTTTTTTTAAAATTTGAAAATACGTATTTTGTGTTAAAAATAAAATAAATTTTATTCTTAAAAATCAGAAGAATTTTTATCATTAGAAAAACTCAAAAGAGTTTGAAGTAAAAGTGTATAAAAATATTTCTAAAAACTTTCTATGTCGGATTCACTTCCACTTTACTTTCATAGATAGATAGATAGATAGATAGTATGAGCAGACTAAGAAAGGAAGATAGAAAGAAAGAAGGAAAGAAAGAAAGAAAGAAAGGAAGTAACAAACAAACAAACTTGATTTCGCCTTATTTTTCTCATTGGTGACTATCATTCATTTGTTGAAGAACTAAAGTAATTACCAAAAATTCGCGATAGATAGATGGATAGATAGATAGATAGTCAAATAGACAGAAAATTAATTTTTTTGTATATCCTCAAAGAATTGGTAATTATTGTGAAATTAAAGAATTAAAAATATTTAGTATTATCTGCGTTATTCGGACTATTGTCCTCATCTTTATTGTTATCTGTACAACGTTTCGGCCGATATGCCCCAATTGGACACATGGCCAAGTGGATAAGTTAGTTAGGTTAATACAGTTCTAAGTAACAGCTATCTCTAGATTCCGGGTTCAATCCTGAGCGGCGGCAGTAACATAGAAAAATAATTAACACAACTCCTACCCCAGCTATGGTTAGCGGAATGAAAACAGGCTACCCCTGTGGACTGAATGAACGGTTAGGTTCAAAGTTCCGTGATGGCTCCCGATTACGACAAGAAGGTTCCCGACTACGTTAAGTGTTGGATTTATCAAGTATTCAGCTCTGTTACAATCTGACTACAAAACTATCTCTAGAGTGTTGGCAGGTGGTTTATATGCAGCTTTGGGTTATTCCATTATGAACCCTGGCAAGTTCACTTCCTGGGTTTTGATTGGCTGATGGTATTCAGGGTGAGTAGAGATATGGATAAGTACCCACTCTTCAGCCATCAGTCTGCAATGTGCCAGCAGCATGCAAGGACTGTATTTAAGTTACAGCTTGCATGTTGTACTTGTCTGCTAACTCGACGGTAGTTAGAATCCCACTGCGACGGTGAGTATTATATTGTTTCTATGTTATCTGGGGGATAACTTCCACACGATAAGAAGGATCCCGAGTCCGAAAAGACGGTTCCCAAGTCCAAGAAGGTTCCCGAGTCCGACAAGAAATACCTGAAGAAGGCGGAGGGCATATCGGCCGAAACGTTGTACAGATAACAATAAAGATGTGGACAATAGTCCGAATAACGCAGATAATACTAATCATCAAGCCTCATCTCAAACTTTCAGAGAAATAAAAAAAATATTTGTGCATTTTTGTGTTGATCGAGTTATCTGTTTTTTTTTAAAGACAAGCCAATTATTGCAGGAACACTTTAGAAACTATCAAAATCATAAATACTCGTATCCTATTAATAATGGAGATTCGCTTCCGGTTTTTGTCTGTAACAAAAATTACGTCACATTGTACAATTGTGAAATGTGTTGCAAAATATTAGCAAAGCTTTCTGTGTCTTCTTAAGCACGGGTTGTTTTTTGAGCTGTCACCGCTTAGCATTTTTTAAGACATTAGGCTGGGACGCATTTCTGCAAAGAGCCTCATATATCCGTCTGGGTTTATGCAGGGAAAATTAAAAATTATTTTTTAGCACCTGAATTTACGCTGTACAATTGCGATACCAACAATTGCGATACCATAAAATAAAAGATATTTTTTTTAAATAAGAAATGACGTGACATTTTTTTTTATTAAGATAAAAAAAGAATATCTAGATATTCAGATTTTTATTTATGTTTTTGTTTAATGTCTTGATTATTTTTGTGACACTTTTTTTTTAGTTAAAATAAAAAAGAATATCTAAATATTTTGATTTTTTATTTGTAATTGTGCAATGTGTGGCAAAATATTAGCAAAGCTGTCTGTCTGTTTAAGCGCGGGTTGTTTTTTGAGCTGTCACCGTTTAGCGTATTTTAAGGCAGGAGGCCGGGGCGCATTTCTATAATATACTATAAGTTCGCTCAGTGAATAAATATTGTTCTTGTTAATTCATCTTGCATATATATCAGGACGATCCTATATCTTACTACACGCAGGTTTACACATTATCTGTGTCCCAGTTGGTTATATATCAAGTAAAAATGGGAGACCTGAGCTGTGGTTTCCAAACCGAAAAACGCACGAAGACAACCTTCACACATAGAAACTATAGTGCTCAACACTACAAATTTATCAGCCAGTCAAGTACTTACGAATACGTTCTTGCTTGCGGCACACGTCCAAAGAAACAAAGATATTTTGTCGCACAATTGAAGTAAACAAAAAAAAAGAGGAATTTTTAAGATTTTAAAAATAAAATTTCAGCCTACAAAACAATTTTAAACCGTAGGACATTATTAGTAATTACTTGTCTCTCTTTAAAAAATGATAGTTAACAACGAAAAAAATATCTTGAGGTTTTAAAAATGAAACAAAACAAAAAAAATGTTTCTGTTTATGCATTTAGTACTTTACCCATACTCTATCTACCTATCTTTCTATCTATCTATCAATATATATATATATATATATATATATATATATATATATATATATATAAGGTTCGTCATAAAAGTATCGAGATTGAAGCTGTATCTGCCAAGATAGAAATGAACAATGAATGGAGCGTTAATTTTTTCAGAATACAAGGTGTGTAGAAAGTACAAAAAATTTCGATACTTTTTGACACGCCTTATATATATATATATATATATATATATATATATATATATATATGGTGATTGCCACTTCTTCGTAGAAGAAGCCATTTCTACAAGTAGTTCGGTTGTGAGCACGCCACTGGTCCAAATTTGTTTTCATGTTCCCTGTCATACATGTACCCCTTTCTCGGCTTCCTCTCGCATGTGAGTGAACGTGACAGAGAAGCCCAGCCCTTGACAGGCAGGCTCTGCCACACAGGTCACATATATGGTCAGTCTTAAATGAGGAAATGTCTCCATGCCGTCCGTCATGTGCCGCTTACGTAGAGGCCGCCTCAGGATGGGGTGCTCGAGCTGCCTTACCTCAAATCCTCAGAGCTACAATCGGCCTGCTTGTCCAAAGGTTGTGTACCCAGCCCCCAACTTCTGTTAATTGATCCTCATCGCTGAAGCGGACTTACGCAAGGGTCACGATGTCTACCCCATATCGAGAGTTCTTTGCCATGATGCCAGTTTGTTGTTCGGGGTTTTCCGATCCCTCAAGATCGAGAGGTGTCCGAACATTCCAGGTAGCTATTGTTAGCCTAGGTTTGTTGTTGTAATATTTTCTTGTTTACGTCCTGCTAATGTGAACAGACGCAGGTTGCTGGCCAGCTGGATAGGAGATCAGGCATTTGTTTAGGTCACCTTTTCTATACCCTTCCCAGGTGTCTGGGTGGGAAGTACTACCCAAGGGGCTGCTCAGCCACTTGCAACCTCGCCGCGTGTAGTTTTACAGCTGTGTGCTTCCAGCCAGTCAGGCCTGCACACGCCACCGTTCCTCCATATTCGTGGGACTTGTAGAAATATCTGCACATGTTGACATGTTGTGCGCTTGTGCGACACGCACCACATGCTCTCCTTCCCCAAAGACTAGTATCAGTGAAAGTGACAATTTCCCTTTTTCTAAGTTTTAACTTAGTAGAAGTCCACAGGTATCATTTTCTATTAAATAGGTGACATTGATACAATTTTATAATTTTACATTGTATTTATATTTATGAAAATAAAATGAAATTCAAATACTAAAAAATAAAATGAACAGCTAAATACAAAATATTTTACATGTCACTGAAATTAAATGGGTTAAGTATAAACATTAATAGATAACAAAAAATAATGTGTTAAAAACAAGAACCTTCTTGTCGTAATCCGGAGCCATCACGGAACTTTGAACCAAACCCTTTATTCAGTCCACGGGAGTATCCTGTTCTCATTCCGCTAACCATAGCTGGGGTAGGAGTTGTGTTAATTATTTTTCTATGTTACTGTCGCCGCTCAGGATTGAATCCAGAATCCAGAGATAGCTGTTACTTAGAACTGTCTTAACCTAACTACCTTATTCACTAGGCTATGTGTCCAATTGGACAATTCAGTGTGAATTTTGGGATGAGTGTGAATTTTGGGATGATATATATATATATATATATATATATATATATATATATATATATATATATATATATATATTTAAATCTCAACCATTTGACTACTAGTTTTTAAGATCTCAACGATTTGACTCATCTGATGATTGCATAACCATGAAAACTTTAAGTTATGAGTCCAAATCCATAATATTACAATTGATTATATATATATATATATATATATATATATATATATATATATATATAACATAGAAACATAATTGACACAACTCCTACCTATGGTTAGCGGAATGAGAACAGGATAGCCACGAGGATCGAATAAAGGGTTTGGTTTAAAGTTCCGTGATGGCTCCCGTTTACGACAAGAAGGTTCCCGATTACGACTAGAAAGTTCCTTAGTTCGAAAAGAAGGTTCCCGAGTCCGAGAAGGTTCCTTAGTCCGACAAGAAATATCTGAAGAAGGCTGGAGGGCATATCGACCAAAACGTTGTACACATAACAATGAAGATGGGGACAATAGTTCGAATAATGCTGATGATACTAATAATCAAGCCTCATCTCAAACAATCAGAGAAAAACAAGAAGTGTTTGCAATTCAGAATAATATCAGATTAATTTAGCCACTATATATATATATATATATATATTCATGTTGTATTTTAGGTGGTCTCCGTATGCTTCTCTCGGTATATATATTTAAAAAAAATGTTTTTTTAAATTAGGCGTTATTGTGAAGCATTAAAAATAAATATTTCTATTTCTACACAAACATAACAATCCATCCGCCACACCTAACATGCGATAGCGCTAACATTATATACTATTTATACTGCACACAATGTAGAAATAGTGGATATGTGGGAGAAACATCAACACCCTTTAGACTAAGACTAAATAACCACAAATCCACTATAAATCTCAAATCCCCGCATAGTACAATAGCACTTCATTTTAACACCTTATCACACAACCTTACACACCTCAAATGCATCTTATTAGAACACGCATTTCCAACAACGCAATCTAGAAAACAATCAGAATCTAAATGGATTCTAAAATTACAAACGCACGTGATGGGATTAAACGCAGATATCGGAATTCTCCGTTATTACAAATATTTTACAAACGCTGCCACTGTCGATAACAACAGAGACAAAGAAACCGTTGAACAGTAACATTTGACAAAGGGTATCTAACGAACCTGAAAATTTATGTAAAAAATAATTAAAAAGTAAGTGAATCCAATACTCCATAATATCGAGTTCATTCATTTATTAATTTTTAATGCTTCACAATAACGCCTAATTTAAAAAAAACATTTTTTTAATATATATATATATATATATATATATATAATATATATATATATACAATCTCAGGATTAAATATAATTAATATTGTTTACCTATCAATCTATTTCGTCTTGTTTGTTAAGAATACGCTATCAATTTATCTATTTAACAAATATCTGTAATGAAAAAGATAGATAGATAGATAGATAGATAAGAACAAAATATAGTCGATATGTAGAGAGATAGATAATTAACAAGAGAGATAGATATATAGATAGATAATGATCAATGGGAAAAGGGTAAGAATACGCTGAAATAAACATATATATATATATATGCTACACTATTAGTTTTGATATTCCCAGCGTGTCTGGCTGAAGGATTTTCTTTTTCTTTTTGTCTGGGGGTGGGGCTTGACTCTATGTGACAGGGGGTGGTGGAATGGAGTTGGAATAAAGTTTAGGGAAGTCGTTGCTTATTTAAACGAAAAATACGAAATAAAAATTAATATTTTTACATGTCAATGAAATTAAGTGGGATAACAAAAAACATCAATCGAGAGAAAAAAATGTATTAATTTTTTTCTTATTTACGAGATTTAAGTTTCAATGTTTAAGATTCCCTATTTCCAAAACCGATTTATTAGCGAATTATCTTTTTTTACATATGATCCGTCATTAAATTGTCTTTCCAAAAATGTAAAATTTATTTATGTACAAAAAAAAAATTACTAAGTTCTTTGTACGAGGGATCAATGCACGAAACAAAAACTAACGAAAAAATTATTAGCCTTTTCAATTTAGTAAACATTTATTTACAATAAAAGTTCGTCTTTTATTACTTCATATACCGAAAGTTTTATTAAAATCGGATAGTTTATTTTATATGATTCTTAGAAGAATTTCCTGTGATCACCCAGAGCCAGCGATAATTTGCACATCCCTAGTTAACAATAAACATTAATAGAGAGAGAATAAATGTGTTAAAGACAAGAAGTTTTTGCAATTCACAACAATATAAGATTAACTTAGCCAGATTAAGATTAGGAAGTTAATAATCCTTATTTATTAAAATAATTTTAAAATCAAATTTTTAATAGCAATATGCAAATTAACCTTCCTGTTCACACTGTAAACCGCTATTTTGCTGTATATATATTTACCAACCCCTCCGCACGAGCAGGATGTGACACAAGGTCAATTTCTTAAGCGGAGTTCAACATGTTTGAATTCAGAGTTTTCCTTCTCCTAGACCGGTTGCCTAACCAAGGTTAAAGAGCCCAGTATGCCCTACAATTTACCCATAGCTGGAGGGAGAGTAGGATTCATGCCTTTCCCAGGGGTATTAGCGCAAAGTGAAATACAATTACCGCATCCAGGAAATGAACTCGGGGCGACGAGTCCATTTCCCATGACTTTAACCATTACACCACGCACTTTCACATATTTAGTTATTTTGTGCTTTCTTTATCGGGCTATATATTGTATTCTCTCCGTCTGAAAAGCAAATGTGTTTTTTTATAATAAACATAAATAATATTATTATTTATTTATGTTAAGAAAGCAATTACAATGCGTATAAAAATAAAATAAGGTTCAGTCTTATCTGTAGAAGTTATCCCCCAGATATAGAAACAAAACAGTACTCACTGTTGCAGTGAGATTCTAACTACCGTCGAGTTAGCAGACAAGAACAACATGCAAGCTGTAACTTAAATACAGTCCTTGCATGTTGCTGGCACAGTGCTGTCTGAGGGCTGAAGAGTGGGTACTTATCCATATCATTACTCACCCTGAATACCAACAGCCAATCAAAACCCAGGAAGTGTACTTGCCAGAGTTCATAATGGAATAACCCAAAGCTCTATATAAACCACCTGCCAACACTCTAGAGGTTGTTTAGAGTTTAACTTGTAACAGAGCTGAATACTTGATAAAATCCAACATTATCGATTTCAAAGAAACTTCATCATCAGAGACATTTTTTCTGAAATGGACGCAGTCTTGTGTGGTTTTTGTTTTGGACGTTATAAAAACGCTTCGTGGGATTTTTTTTTATAACGCCACGTGGAAGAGTCGTGATAGCCGTTGTTTCTAACGTCCAAAACAAAAACCAAACAAGACTGCGTCCATTTCAGAAAAAAAGGCTCTGGTGATGAAGTTTCTTTGAAATCGATAAGACTGAACATTATCTTATTTTTATACGCATTGTAATTGCTTTCTTAACATAAATAAATAATAATATACTTACCACAAGGTTCCAAGTTTGATATCGGTCCCCGCCAACTCAGCGTATGAGTAGCACAGGGATCTGTGCGGTAAAGTAAGGAGCTCCACCTCAGAAGCTGAAATAATCTCCTTGGTCTAGCGCTAGTGCAAAGGGGATAGACGCCCTCGCTGTCTGGCTAATACTGACATTAGGCCGTCCCGAAGACTTTACTTTTTTTTATATTTAACAATGCTTCAAGCTAATTATCAAATAAATAATATTGTCAAGTCTGAGGGTTATGAAAATAATAAATTTTATACTTACTTCAATTAATTAATCATTTTTATTTTTATTTGGCTTGGATATGTGTTGCGTAGCGCCTTCTTTACCGGCACTAAATCGTATATGTTCTATACTGGCATCAAATCCTATATATGTTATATAGCGGCTTCTTCAAACTCACGCTGCTAAATCGGCGTACGTATCGTAGCGGGTATCGTCACTAACCCTAGACGATATATGTAGTGGTCGCTTAATGAAATCACAACACATGCGTATAGTAGGAGTTTTGACTTTATTCCTTCTTCTCGGCTGTACGGTGGGTGGCGAGCATTGACAATGACTTGACCGAGGGTTGACGATGACTACTACTACTGTTGGAATGGTCTGGCCAAGTTGAGGTAAAGGGATGGACGATCCTTAATATGAATTCTAAAATGAATTTTCATACATTAAGAGGAATTACGGGTTTAAAAGGGGGAGTCTCTTAAATTTCCCGGTAAGTCCTAACTCATTGGGACAAATCTGTAGCTCAATGTACTACTGAAGAAGTGTTGCATAGCACCTTCTTTGCTACTCTGAATCGTACATGTTATCTGCTGGCATCAAATTCTATATATGTTATAGAGCGGCTTCTTCAAACTCACGCTGCGAAATCGGCGTACGTATCGTATACGTTGCTGGTATACTGCGGGTATCGTCTCTAACTCTAGACGATAGATGTAGTGGTCGCTTAATGAAATCACAACACATGAGTATAGAGGAGGTTTGACTTTATTTCTTCTTCTCGGCTGTGCGTGGTGGGTGGCGAGTGTTGACAATGAAATGACCGAGGGTTAACAATGACTACTACCACCGCTGGGATCTGAGGCAAAGAGGGGTGGACGAACCTCACTGCCCGCTGGCAGCGATGGTGCGCGACCGCGCCGGTCACGCACGTTCTCGTCGGCTGTCTCTCCTCTGACTCTAACTGACCCTCTAACTGGTCTGCCCTCTGGCTTTTGTATTGACGATACGCCTATGCATCTCTACCCTCCGATCTGATAACTATTCCCGAACTTATTGTTACCCATCCTTCTTTTGTTCGCTTTACCGGGAAAAAGAGCCCGGTCTGCCCTACTATTTACCCATAGCTGGGGGGGGGGATAGGATTCATACCTTTCCCAAGGGTATTAGTGCTATGTGAAAATGCAGTTACCGCGTCCAGGATTTGAACTCGGGGCGACGAGTCCATTTCCCATGACTTTAACCATTACACTACGCGCTTCCGGCTATTTTGCTGTATATATTAATACAATTGCATGTTATCAGTATGTAGATATTGTCAACAGTATTAATAATGAAAAACAATTTTAATAATAATTGAGGTTTACATCAAAAGAAAATAATGGAGAATGTGATGTAAATAACAAAGGGAATTGTGATTTGAGTGGTAATATAGTTTCAGTTACAGACAAACACACAACTTCCATTATATATATTATATATATATATATATATATATATATATAATTTAATATACCAAACTTGTAGGTAAATCCTCGCGGTGAGAAAAAAAACAGCAAATAGTTTGATTGTAAAAATATACTACCAAACATTTCCCGGGGAGAAAAAATTTTTTGGAAATAAGAAAAGACCAAGATAAACGTACCAACCAAAAATAATCTATTGGTACAATATTTGGCCAAAGAGAAAAAAATTTATTTATATATATATATATATATAATATATATATATATATATATATATTCATACAAAACTGCCAGGAAACTAAAGCTAATAAGTAAAAGTGCTCAATACCTAAGTAGAGCAAATAATAAAGATAAATCTAATGAGTCAGACAAACCTACAAAAAGTTTCGCTTAATGCTCTTCAGGGCTAAGATCCGAATCTCTCTCTCTCTCTCTCTCTCTCTCTCTCTATATATATATATATATATATATATATATATATGTGTGTGTGTGTGTGTGTGTGTTGTGTGTGGTGTGTGTGTATAAAACTGACGGCCTTATTTTGTGCCACCCTCCTCAACTCTACATCTTTTTATATTATCATATCCATGCAATAAATCAAAACACTCCTAACCAAGAATTTTAACCCACTTCTCCCTATCCACCTTTCCCAACAAGCACCCAGCAATCTCCTCATCCCATCTTCCCTTACAAACTACTATCCTTTGATCTCTCTCCCTCCACTTTATATGATAGTCATTCCCTATTCAACCGAATCCTCTCTCACTTCCCTATCCCTCAATTTCACCACAAACTCACTTTCTCTTCTATAAATACAAATGTACGTACCTTGCTTTGAATAAAGTTAGACTGATGATGTTCTTCGAGTAAAGAAGAACGAAATATTTCTCTCCTATTTCTATTTGTTTGAGTCATTATTTTTTGTCCACTTTTCCTTTTACCTTACCTCATATTTCTGTCGGAGGGAAATCGTTAGTATATGTCGCTGATGAGACTTAATAAAGTCGAAACAGTCTGTACGATATTCTACACACCGAGCGATCCTTTTGCCGGGATTACACTTGTCAAGTTCATTTTCTATAAGAAAAAGTATCGAATTTTATGCGATACATGCGTTGTAAGTACCTTCAAGTAAAAATTTAATATATACTTTATTCATCAATGCTTCTAAAAATAAACAAACATCCAAAAATCTTATTCACTTCGCCGAAGGGCATACGGTCTGTTTGTTGTTTTTATTCTCTCAAAAACGCCCCCTTACCTATTATGGTAGAGGCGTGTAGTATCATTTGACAAGCTTAATTTCGCTGGGATTGTTAGCTGTGTACTGTGGCCGAGGCGATATAGTGTTTCACTATGCTTGCTGAGGTCCCGGTTTCGATTTCTGTCGGAGGGAAATCGTTAGTATATATCGCTGTTGAGACTTAATAAAGTCGAAACAGTCTGTACGATATTCTACACACCGAGCGATCCTTTGCCGGGATTACACTTGTCAATTTCATTTTCTATAAGAAAAAGTATCGAATTTTATGCGATACATGCGTTGTAAGTGCCTTCAAGTTAAAATTATATATATATATATATATATATATATATATATATAGTGTGAGATGGTCATTGTTTCAGCTTTTGCTGGAATGGTGTACCAAAGGCAGTATCATTGGTAGTGCTCAATATAAAATAGAGCTGTTATATAATATAATAAGATAAATATATAAAGGTTTTACATATCTATTTATTGGGGGACAAAGGAACATTCACAACCATATTGGTTTCATGCGATGTAATCATCAGGTGAAGATGTTACCAATGAAACATCTTCAGCTGATGATTACATCGCATGAAACCAATATGGTCGTGAATGTTCCTTTGCCACCTAATAAATAGATAGGTAAAACCTTTATATATTTATCTTATTATATATATATATATATATATATATATATATATATATATATATATATATATATATACACGTGTGTGTGTGTGTGTGTGAGCCCAGCATTGTTAATACATTATGAATACTAGTACAAAATAAAAAAACACCCTCCGGGCGATGTAAAAATAGATTTTTGAAACATTTTGCCTGAGGGGTGGGAGTAAAAAATTCAATGTCAGCGAGTTTGTACCCTAAGTAAGTAAAATCATCAAATTCATTAAAGGATTAAAAAATAAAACAATTTGAAATGTAAACTTTAAATATGTATTAAAATAAAACAAACTATATATAGATATATAATACCAGTCATGTATTTATTAAAACTTGTTTTAAAAAACAATGAGAACTGTCTAATGTTGCATGTTCAAATTTTCAGTGTATTTATTGAATAAATACACTCCAAATATGAACATGCCAAAAATCGTAGAATAAATTTTATTCTATGTTATGACGATTTTGTGACGTTGTTTTTTGTGGTCTGTAGTCTGTCTTCATGGCTTCTTCTAATTATTTTATTTTATCGATGACCAGTCTGGTTCTTCAAGATATTGGTCTGATTACGCTAAGGCTACCATTAGCGCCAATTTTGTAGTAATGCTATGTCACGGTCATTAACCTTGGTTCTTAGTTCTTAGTCTGGTTCTTCAAGATGCTGGTCTAATTACGGCAAGGCTGCCATTAGTTCTCTAAGAGACAACACATGGCATATATTTCTTTGTGACCACATTTTTCTTAATGTATATATTGATATATATGCAAAAGCATTCAAGATGAATTAATAGGAACAATACTTATTCACTGAGCGGTCGTTTATTATATAGCCGTCTGGGTGTATGCGTTCCGTTCACTTCTATTCTACTTATGAGGGTATCCGTGGTTATACCCTCATATTTAAATCTTTTTACTTACTTCAGTTACTGTTTTTTGTTTGTTTGCTGGATTTCTTAGCTTCTGTTTCTTGTGTAGCTGGGTATTTCTTCTAAGTTCTGTTTCCCGTAGACTGTAGTCTGGGGCATTTCTTCTTACTATACTTTGTTGACTGTCCAGTTCTGCTATAGGTGTGGCTCTTCAATGTGCTGGTCTGATTATACCAAGGCCGCCATTAGTTTCATGGAGACAACCAAGGCATATATTTTTGGGGATCACATTTTTATTGTCAGAACCAGAACTGTCAACCATATGAAGGGAGTGAAATCGGTCATGCTTACAATACGACGTCCGAGGCTTAACTGACTCTGAGCAAAGTGCTTCTGTTCCCACAGTCCTCCTGCGGCAGGAAGACGGGGTCAACTTGATGTCATTGAACATCAATCATCTAACCACCTTCTATTTTGAATTCAACAAAACCTGGATTCAAAATCTATCCCTACACTAACTGTCTAAAAACAAAACGACGTTACTTATCAATATACGAAGGGAGTAAAAAGGTAATGCCATTTTCTTTAGGACAGGTATAATTACCAACACAGAAACATATATCATACATCAAAATGAAGCTGTTCCTCTGTGGATCACATCCCTACTTCTTCACATAGGTGAGTCGGAAAGTAATGCCATTTTATTTAGGACAGGTATAATTACCAACACAGAAACATGTATCATACATAAAAATTAAGCTAGTTGTCTGTGGATCACATCCCTATTTCTCCACATAGCCAACGTTTCTCTCAATAGCAATGTTCCACGTTCGAATGAGAGCATGTATCTCTGTCCCGTAAATTATGTGGACTGTTCTTTGAGTCACCAATTCACTACAAATTTCACTTTCTCGTCAGCGCCTTCAGACTATTATCTCTTCGGGACATGAAAGAGGGTTTGAGAGAAAATCATTATTCCAGTGACAAAAATGTGTTGTTAATTAAGGAGCCGATGGTCGGTGTTGCGCTCCACCTTAGATACGAAAACAACCTCCTTGGTCTAGCACTAGTGAAAAAAATATATAGAGAGAGATAAAAATATATAGTAAGAGTGGCGAGAGAGAGAGAGAGTGGCGAGAGAGAGAGAGAGATATAAAATAGAGAGAGAGAGTGGAGAGAGAGAGAAAGATAAAATATATATAGAGAGAGAGTGCAGAGAGAGAGAGAGAGAGAGAGAGAGAGAGAGAGAGAAATATATAGAGAGAGTGGAGAGAGAGAGAGATAAAATATATATATAGAGAGAGTGGAGAAATAGAGAGAGAGATAAAAATATAGAGAGAGAGTGGAGAGAGAGAGAGAGTGGAGAGAGAGAGAGATACAAAATATATATATATATAGAGAGAGAGAGAGAGGAGAGAGAGAGATATATATAAAAATATAGAGAGAGAGTGGAGAGAGAGAGATAAAAATATAGAGTGAGAGTGGAGAGAGAGAGAGATAAATATATGGAAAGAGTGGAAAGAGAGAAACAGAGAGAGAGAGAGAGAGAGAGAGAGAGAGAGAGAGAGAGAGAGAGAGAGAGAGAGAGAGAGAGAGAGAAAAATATATAGAGAGAGTGGAGTGAGAGAGATAAAAACATAGAGAGAGAAAGAGTGGGAGAGAGAGAAACAGAGAGAGAGAGAGGAGAGAGAGAGAGAGAGAGAGAGAGAGAGAGAGAGAGAGATACAAATATATAGAGAGAGTGGAGAGAGAGAGAAAGATAAAATATATATAGAGAGAGTGGAGAGAGAGAGAGAGAGAGATAAAATATATAGAGAGAGAGTGGAGAGAGAGAGAGAGATAAAAATATAGTGAGAGAGTGGAGAGAGAGATAAAAATATATATATAGAGAGAGAGTGGAGAGAGAGAGAGAGATAAAACTATATATATATATATATATATATATATATATATATATAGAGAGAGAGAGAGAGAGAGAGAGAGAGAGAGAGAGAATGAGAGCACTGTACTAGTTCGAATCCTCTTTGAAATAAAGCGTGACATCATATGCAACATCATTGTCATAATCAAAAGACAAAAAAACAAATTGTTTATGAAATAAATATTTATTCATCCCATGATACAATAATTTTCGATGATATTATTTTACGGTAATTTTATTCTTTTTTTTCTTCACATTTTATTTTTCGATATGACACAGTCATAAATTTCTTCTGATTCCGTGTTTAATTAATTGCATTTTCTTGTTGTGCAAGAAAAACACTCGAGTAAAATATCCCTTTTTGCATGGTTACCAGTTGGTCTTGCTGCGACCCTTCAGGTATGCACTGATCTTGGGATGACCGGCGATGCGTTGGTAAAGGGACATCAATTTGGGGAACTTGCTGAACATGGATTGGTTTTCCATCATTGGGTTCTCCATACAACAGTAGCACATCATGTCACACCACATCATCTGCAGAGAAAATTGATTTAACAGGGTTTAAAAAAAATATACATATATTATCATAAAAAAATAAGAGTTAAGTCTTAGTAGTGTAGGGATTATTTTCGTATTTGCCTGGGGAGTTGTCTGCCCGTTTAATGTCGCTGGTTTTCGCTAGAGGCCTCGTGTATTTAAGCGGCTGTTTTGAATTTCTCTTTCTCTTGTCTCTCTTTCCTCGCTACGAGACCACATGGTTTAGACAATTGTGATTCCCTTCTCGTTGGGGCTTCGGCCCTCAACGCCGGCTACAAGTCACTGTAAGTGATTTATACAGCATGGACTATTCTTAGTCTCATGTCTGTACATTTATATTATGTGTACTTTTATATTATCTTGTCATGGACTTTTATATATGTATGTTTATGTACACTATTCTATCTTCCATTGTTTATATATCTTGTTTGTTCATGTGCTGTATTATATAAAATGTTTTGTCCCTCAACCTGTGTCGGAGTTTGTTTGCGTTTCAACGAGTTATGACTTTGTCATAACCTTTGAATCTTACAGTAGGTTACTTGTTTCCTTGTTCCACCTTACTACAGTCCGGTTCAGCGAATATATCCAAGCCAAATAAAAATAAAAATGATTAATTAATTTAAGTAAGTATAAAATTCATTTTTTTCATAATCCTCAGACTAGTCAATATTATTTATTTGATAATTTGCTTGAAGCATTGTTAAGTATAAAAAAAAGTAAAGTCTTCGGGACGGCCTAATGTCGGTATTAGCCAGTCAGCGAGGGAGCCTATCCCCTTTTCACTAGCGCTAGACCAAGGAGATTATTTCAGCTTCTGAGGTGGAGCGCCACACCTACCATAAGCTCCTTACTTTACCGCACAGATCCCTGTGCTACTCATACGCTGAGTTGGCGGTGACCGATATCGAACTTGGAACCTTGTGGTAAGTATATTGTTATTTATTTATGATAAGAAAGCAATTACAATGTGTATAAAAATGAAATAATGTTCAGTCTTATCGATTTCAAAGTAACTTTATCATCACATACTTTTTTTCTGAAATGGACGCGGTCTTGTGTGGTTTTTTGTTTTGGACGTTATAAACAACGGCTATCACGTCCCTTCCGCGTAGCGTTATAAAAAAAAAACCACGAGACGCGTTTTTATAACGTCCAAAATATAAACCACACAAGACTGCGTCCATTTCAGAAAAAAATGTCTCTGATGATGAAGTTTCTTTGAAATCGATAATGTTGGATTTTATCAAGTATTCAGCTCTGTTACAAGTTGAACTCTAAACAACCTCTAGAGTGTTGGCAGGTGGTTTATATAGAGCTTTGAGTTATTCCATTATGAACTCTGGCAAGTTCACTTCCTGGGTTTTGATTGGCTGATGGTATTCAGGGTGAGTAATGATATGGATAAGTACCCACTCTTCAGCCCTCAGACAGCACTGTGCCAGCAACATGCAAGGACTGTATTTAAGTTACAGCTTGCATGTTGTTCTTGTCTACTAACTCGACGGTAGTTAGAATCCCACTGCGACAGTGAGTATTGTTTTGTTTCTGTATCTGAGAGATAACTTCTACAGATAAGACTGAACATTATCTTATTTTTATACGCATTGTGATTGCTTTTTTAACATAAATAAATAATAATATTATTTATGTTTATTATAAAAAACACATTTGCTTTTCAGACGGAGAGAATGCAATATATAGCCCGTTAAAAAAAGCACAAAATAACTAAATATGTGAAAGTGCGTGGAGTAATGGTTAAAGCCATGGGAAATGGACTCGTCGCCACGAGTTCAAATCCTGGATGCGGTAATTGTATTTCAATTTGCGCTAATACCCTTGGGAAAGGTATGAATCCTACTCTCCCTTCAGCATTGGGTAAATAGTAGGACAGACTGGGCTCTTTAACCTTGGTTAGGCAACCGGTCTAGGAGAAGGAAAACTCTGAATTCAAACCTGTTGAACTCCGCTTGAGAAATTGACTTTGTTTTGAGGCAAATCAAACTCAAATTTTCATAGAGACTTCTTTAATAAATACGATTTACTCTACGTATTAATTGTTTTGACTATAAATCAAATACTCATTGATAAAATTTGTCGAATTCAAATCTTAGTAAATAACGAGAAGTGTCAGTAACGAGTATATTATAAGTTCCAGCGGAAAGTATCAATGGTAACTAACAGAAATTGCAAGCGAGACGTAAAGCCTTCATATCCGGACTCTAATTAGGTGCAAAAAACAGTTTGATAAATAAAACATACCCCGGGGCTGATTGGACGGAGTCAGATATAACAAACCACACACATACATATACAGGGCTTTTCATAAAAATCACAACCCTAATAATAATTATTATTTATTAGTATCTGCATAAAACTCCAAGGGTTCTTTGTGCATATTCATCCACACATGACCTCCATGTTATTCCGTATGTTACCATCCTTTCTACTGTTCACAGAGGTAGTTTGGTGTTCTCTCATATTACATCACTCCATCGAATTCTGCGCTCTAAAGTTGAGCCCCTCCTAAATGATTCTGTCTTTAAGCATCACCACCACCACCACGACCAACAGTTAGGAATTTTGACTGACATTAGTTTTGACCCCTCAGTTCCTGTTGCTTGCAAGCGTGGGAAGGAGATAATAAGTCTAGTCAGTTTCTGGCTAGCCGTCGAAGGATGAAGAGCGGATAGCCAGTCTCTCACTGTTGTTAAAAAGAATTCACTTCAAATCCAAATAGCAAACTTTTTAAATCATGGAAGCTAACCTGCTTGAAATATATATGAGGTGTGTCTCAAAAGTAATGAGACTGTTGTTAAAATGAATTCACTTCAAATCCAAATAGCAAACTTTTAAAATCATGGAAGCTAACCTGCTTGAAATATATATGAGGTGTGTCTCAAAAGTAATGAGACTGTTGTTAAAATGAATTCACTTCAAATCCAAATAGCAAACTTTTTAAATCATGGAAGCTAACCTGCTTGAAATATATATGAGGTGTGTCTCAAAAGTAATGAGACTGTTGTTAAAATGAATTCACTTCAAATCCAAATAGCAAACTTTTTAAATCATGGAAGCTAACCTGCTTGAAATATATATGAGGTGTGTCTCAAAAGTAATGAGACTGTTGTTAAAATGAATTCACTTCAAATCCAAATAGCAAACTTTTTAAATCATGGAAGCTAACCTGCTTGAAATATATATGAGGTGTGTCTCAAAAGTAATGAGACTGTTGTTAAAATGAATTCACTTCAAATCCAAATAGCAAACTTTTAAAATCATGGAAGCTAACCTACTTGAAATATATATGAGGTGTGTCTCAAAAGTAATGAGACTGTTGTTAAAATGAATTCACTTCAAATCCAAATAGCAAACTTTTAAAATCATGGAAGCTAACCTACTTGAAATATATATGAGGTGTGTCTCAAAAGTAATGAGACTGTTGTTAAATGAATTCACTTCAAATCCAAATAGCAAACTTTTAAAATCATGGAAGCTAACCTACTTGAAATATATATGAGGTTGTGTCTCAAAAGTAATGAGACTGTTGTTAAAAATGAATTCACTTCAAATCCAAATAGCAAACTTTTAAAATCATGGAAGCTAACCTACTTGAAATATATATGAGGTGTGTCTCAAAAGTAATGAGACTGTTGTTAAAATGAATCACTCACTTCAAATCCAAATGCAAACTTTTTAAATCATGGAAGCTAACCTGCTTGAAATATATATGAGGTGTGTCTCAAAAGTAATGAGACTGTTGTTAAAAAGAATTCACTTCAAATCCAAATAGCAAACTTTTAAAATCATGGAAGCTAACCTGCTTGAAATATATATGAGGTGTGTCTCAAAAGTAATGAGACTGTTGTTAAATTGGTTCATCATCTTCACAACCTTAGCAAAAGCATCCAGAGTTGTTTAATTGTGCCTCCTGTTATAAAAACTCTGTAAAACTTTTGACACACCCTAACATTATTATACACGGATATACTTGAACCAGCATCCAGGGTGTCCCATTGTGGTGTAATGGTTATTCATTACACTGAATAACGAGTTCAATCCTTGCTGGATACCCCATACTTGTGACTGTATTACATCATACCCATAGCTATCAGGTCGGGTAAATATCTACTAGGACCAGTATCTTCATCTTGGTTGTTATTGTTTTGCCTGTTATACCCTTTGTTGAATTATTTATGATATAAGGCATGGGGCAAATGGTTACTCCTAGATATAGACTCGTTGACTACCACGTGACCTGTGGTAGATTTCTGTTGTCCAATCACTGGCACTGCTGCTGCTGCTTCTGCTGTATTAATAGAGCCACAAATCTGAGTTATGTCATTGATACTTGGATTATCTCGGACGAAGGACTTACAAGGAATACGTTAACACTGGATTCTTACTGGCTTGCTTACTTATTCATTACATCTGGAACGAAGGATGGCTGCCAGATACTCAACACCCTTCAGACATCTTCATAGATCTATATTACAGAATATCCAATGAATTATAAGGCCTAAGTTTGGTTTTTTTGGTTTAATGGTATATCAACCTTCATGGGTTATTGAAGTTCCGGATCCAAGAAAACGCTTAAACCAAAAGGTGAATTTATTCAAGAAATGGTCACTTTTTCTTTTATCCCAGAAAGATTATATACACTATACGAAGTTTTATTTAAAAGAAAACATGTCTAGAGCTTAGATAATTAACCTGAAGACATACGTACCTGGTCTCCCATGAAGAAGTTGCTGCCGCCATTGCGCATGCTCAGGGTCCTCTCCATGAAGGGCATAACACGGTTGAAAGTATTCATGTATCTCCATTGCATGTATTTCTGAAAAAGAAAAATATATCGGCCCAGTTATTAAACTGATGTTCAAATCATTGCAACAATATTATCTAATAGTAATATTAGGGTATAAAAAAATCCTAAAAAATGCTAGCCGGTGGCTCCTGAAAAAAAATCGGCCCAGTTATTAAACTGACGTTCAAATCATTGCAATAATACTATCTAATATTAATTCCGGGGTATAAAAAATCCTCAAAAAACTCTAGCCGGTGTGCTGAGACAAAACACCAGCTCCGATTGAAGTCTGTAGCCAAGGTTTAGGGTTAGGGTTAGGGTTAGGGTTGGGGTTGGGGTTGGTTTTTCGGGAAAAACGCCCTAAGTTGTTTTTTTTTGTTTGTTTTTCAAGTGATACCGCTTCGGCTACGGATTCAATCGTAGCTGGTGTTTTTTTTTTCAGTATCCACCGGCTAGCAGTTTTTGAGGCAGGAGGCCGGGACGGAACTCCGCGAAGAGTACCTAATTCAAGGTAGAAAATGGGTTAATCAGCAAAATATTTCTGGGATTTGTGTTTCGTCATCAAGTATTTGGTTTGGTTTGTTTTGTTTTACGGGATATCAACCTCAGTGGGTCATTTAATGCCGATAAAGTTTTGAAATAATCAATTCTTAATGGATAATACAATTTTTTTATAAATACATTTTCTATTAACCCATAGATGGAACCCTAACAGGTACTACCACTCCGGGTCAGAGCGGACCAGGGAGCAATGGTGATGAATGGGGTGCTCCACATTCCCCAAACCTCCAAAACTGGAACCTCACCATCAGATAGAGTTTAACGTCATTCCCAGGACATGTAGACCCTCAGCCACCACGTTCTAGCACCCATATGATAAAAAGTCAAGTATTTGAATCGGAATGCTAAAATCTCAGAGTTTTATAAATATATTTCTACACTCCGAGTGATAAAAGCATTTATGGTAGAATTAGTTCTGAGAAACACTTTCACTTCTCTGTCAATTTCTTTTTTCATGCAATTAAACGAGACACTTTTGCAAAATAACTGAAATAATTCTCATACAAAAAAAAAAAAAACAGAAACATGATTGGGTGGGATAGGTGATCGATTGGGAATCATGCAAAACCACAATCCGACCATATAAAGATAAATAAAGTCAAACTTTTCAAATTAGCCTTAAACCTTTAGTATCAAATACTCATTCTATATATCATTTATATCGATTTCTTCTTCATATATATATATATATATATATATAATATATATATATATATATATATATATATATATATATATAAATGTAAATTAATAAAATGATTTACTTACGTCATAATTGCTGTCGCTGCTACCTCCCATATCAGATGACATCATACCGTTGTTACCAAACTAGAAAATAAAATGGAAACATTATAAATTTCAATAAGTTGATAAAAGATAGTAACAGAATATGTTAATTTTAAAGTTGGTCATAAGTTTAAGCAAAAGGAGAAAGAGTAACACACCCTTCAACGTCCGTCGTTCCAGTTGTCATGAATTTCATAGAAGCAGTCATTATTATTCGTATTAGATAATATGTAAGAATTTTAAAAAAGAAAAATATAAAGGGAAAATAAAAGTTAAGCCCCTTTGTTTTTCCCAACATTTTTAATGTTTATATTTTTCAAAAATTGTAAATAGCGTTTTGCCGGTGAAGCCTGTTTATACTTAAATTTTGTAAAAGTTAAATCTTCCCCGGCAACGCTCATTAAATTTATTTATAGTTTGACAGTTATGAATAAGCGTTTTTACCGGTGAGTACATATGAACTTATTTTATTGTTAAAGTTACATATTTCCCCGGAAACGCTATTCAGAATTGTCAAATGTTCGATTTAAACTGTGATTGGTTTCCAGGTCCAAAATTTGAGCGTTGAATTCAAGCAGATCAAGTGGGCATTTCAAGACAGTAAGACCTATATCCTTGACCTCCGTTGGAGTAAAAACACCCCATCGAAAATAAGATTTGTCTTCCGCTTTCGGTCGCAGAAAATAAAATAAAAAGGAGATCAAAGATGACCTGGGACCACTCACAAGATTCTTATGAACTCTTTTTTCGTTTTGTAGACTGCTAGTTTACAATCTTATTATAATGGAGATTGTGGGTTTGTCTGTCTGTAACCGAAACTATATTACTATACATGTCACAATTCCCTTTGTTATATACATCACATTCTCCATGAGTTTATTTTTTATTTAAACCTCAATTATTAATAAAATTGTTTTTCATCATTAAGACTGTTAACAATATCTACATTACTAATAACATGCAATTATATTTATATATTCAACGAAATAGCGGTTTACAGTGTGAATGGGGAAGGCTAATTTGCATATTGATCTTAAAAAATTGATTTTAATAAATATATGCTTAGTATTATGATTTTCTAATTGTTTTGGTTTTATCTTAATTAAATATGAGCAAAAATCTCGGGGATAAATCTTAACAGAGAAATCTATTAACATAAAGAAATGACTGTAATTTATTCTTTTCTTCCTATTTTAACTAAATAGTTTAAATTAGGAAATTTACCACTGAAAGACGGGAGTAAGGGAAAATGTGGAACAGTTAGTTTCAAAGTTGTTCTATTTTCCGATTTTACCCCTCTGTTCCAAATATTTTTCTGAATTCTTATTCAGTTTCATTAGCCTTTCTAATTTAACATGATATTTTATTATATTAAAACTTAAAAACTTGCACCCAGAGGGTGCATATATTTGCTAGTATTATAAAAAATATTTTATAAAAATTGTATTTTTAAACAATGTCTTCTACATTTGTAAGTAGAAAAAAAACACTTTTTTTAACCTTTTTCTTGATGTATATTGGTTATGTTAACTTGAAGGTTTCCTAACTTTCCTGAAAGGTAGACTAACAATTTTTTTTTAATTAAATAATTTTCATGTTTATTTTTTATCTCTTTGTTTTTATTGTCGGCGCTCTGTAACGATTACAGGGCGTTGATTTTTTTCGAGTAGTATCGGGATAAAATTTCGACGAATATCTTTTACAATCAATAATCATTTTATTAAAGCCTCATTCCTAATTTATTTCTAAATAAGAATTGTCACCATCCATTCCTATCGATCATCGGCCTGTGCAGATTTTCCGAAAATAAATCAGGAGGTGGAGTCCCTAAGGTGGTGTGATGCTGAAATCCAGGGCTACCCATCAACTTCTGCAACACTACCGTTGCCAAACTGCATTGGTCCCTTACCTTTCCTTTGGATCACAACGGCAGTGTGGAGAGGGGGGATGTGCTGCACGGGCAACAGCTCATCCTCCATACGAACCCGCCCAGGCTATGTAGTTCAAGTTAACAAAAAAACCTTGACACTACTCCATCGTCTCTCGTAGACGGAAGGATGCCAACATTACTAAAATTCCAGTTGTGAACAATTCATTTGTTTCATGAATGATACAACTTGTATTCAGTTTGATTTATTGAAAACTAGATACACTAATATAATAATTTTCCCATGTTCTATCATTTAAATGTTTTGTAAATAAATAGAAATCTTTCTAATGATACAGAAAGCCAATATGAGTTAATTCCTCAGGTAAAAGGAAAATTGAAAATGAATCTATGTTAAAAACATTTTCAAAGCCAGTAGAAAAGCAGCATTAAGAATTTTCAGCTGCTCAAACGATTATTTTAGGCAAGAACTTTTTTTCCAGCTGTTTTGACGACATGTATGGCTGTTGTTAACGACTGCTAAAAATTACAATATGCTTCTTTTGTTCTATAAAAAAAAATTACTCGGATGGTTTGTGTGAATTGTGTGATTTGGAGCGAGTGGACTGTAAAACTATTTAATTATTTATTTAATTAAAAATTAATAAAACTATTATTTTAAGAATGTCACGTCCATCACTATCTATCATCGGCCCGTGCAGATTTTCCGTGCAGCATCCAGAATCGACACAGAGCAGATTGATATAGGTATTTGCCGGACGGCTCATACTGACGTGCCCATGTGCTGGTTTCAACAGCGGAACGTCGCTTATGAGTTCGTCCCTGCTTCTCCAAGAGGCTCCAGCATGAATTGTCCGCATTACTCGGATGGTTTGTGTGATGTGTGATTTGGAGCGAATGACTATAAAACTTTTTCCTTGTGGGTCGTTGTTTTTCCATGATTTGATTAAGACCGCACGCAGCATTCTCGTGCACAATAGATCAATATGTAAAAAGTATAATAATCTTTATTTAACTCTCTCTCTCTCTGTCTTTTTTTCTGTCTGTCTGTTATCTCTCTCTTTNTTTTTTTTTTTATCGGGACTCATTTTGTGCTTCATCTCGTATATATACCATTACTTACCCCATTTACTCACAGGACTCGGAAACGTGAGTCTAGGCCAGGCAAGAAAACCCAGGTAATATTACCGGTGTTAATAACACAAGACAAAAATGCCAACACAGACGAGCTTAACCGAGCAAACATGAACAGCTGTTACATAATCTATGCATAGATTATTGTCAACCCCCTGTATTTCTAAAGGGATGGCCCCTTTTCATATCACGGGCGGGACTTTCCATGGAATATTACAGAAAGCCCGCGAAATACGTGAAGTCCCGTGGGACCTGGTTGGCTTTCAGTCAGATAAGGTCTTTTTGCCTTAGCTGAAGCTCACTGCACACGCGCGTTATGTTAGTTGCATGAAATGTTTAGTTAAGTAAATAAAAGCTTACATAAATAATATGGGTTTGTGGTTGATGAATGTCTTGGCAACAGACTGATCTAGAAGAAGAAATGTAAAAAAAACAACTTTATTATTATAATAATATGTGCTGGGGCACCGGTCTCCAATGTATGTATGTTATGTATGAGAACGATGCTCCGGCTCAGTATTACAGTCGTTGAAACTGCCCGTTCCAACGTCCCGTTCTTATGTTGTCTGTTGATTTACAGGAAGGCTGAAAAAGAGCTGGTTTCGTCCTTTTACCAACTCGGCTGAAATAAGTTAAATAACCAAAAGCTGTCAACGGATCAACAAAACAATTGAACACAAACGCCTTTTTGATGCTTATGTACAAAATATATACATTATTTTACAAAGGAGCGAGGTGACTTATTTGTCAGTTGATTGGCGATCTATAGCTAGTTTTTCGCTAAGTTATCAATTTTGTACCGAGTGGCAAGGCATCAGAGTGTATCGGTAAAGTTGTATCAAGGGCCCAAGCTATGGCGAACTCCATGGTTTTGGAGTGTCTGACTCCGCTTCTCTCTCCTCTTCCTTTCTCTTCGGTCGTCCCGGTCTCTCTTGGTCTCTATCTGGTCTGTTATTTATGGATCCAGACTTCCCCACCCCTAACATATGTCTCTGATTGGCAGCCACTCGATACTATTGCCTACGTGTCTAAATGGCCTTGTGCCAGCCTAGCTTGTATCTTTCCATTTGGACTTTTCCAACTCCAACGAGTTAAGCCAACCATTGTTTTATTTATCTAAGTTTTTGAAATTGTTGACGAACTTTTCAAAAACTGGAATCTTATTTATTAAATTATCATTTTATTTTGGCAAAATTTAAAATTTCGATGATATATGTCAAAATATGTCAAATTCCATAATTTAAGGAATTTATGCCTACGTGAAAATTATTTGCTTAGATGAATTTATATTTTAATATATAAACAATTATTATTATTATTATTATTATTACTATTTAATTTTAACAAACCACCATAATTAATAATTAGTGTAGTTTTAATTAATTCGTAATTAATTAATAGATGCCAATCACACCTTTTAATAGTGTTACATTATTATCAATATTTTGATACAACTGTTACTTATCTAGAAACGTTGTGATAACGTCTTCACATAAACAAATGTCAGGAACATCATCTGCGAGAAGAATAGGTTATTAAATTTAGAAATGAAAATATTGATATACATCATTAGATGTATATGAAATAATTATTTTAAAACACATATTTTGTTTATAAAAAAGACTTTATTATTATTATTTTAATACAATTGTTGCTTATCTATAAACGTTGCTCTAACGTCTCCACATAAACAAATGTCAGGAACAGAAAACATTGTTTGTCATTTCTCGTTTTGATTCCAAAAGTTGTGTCAAATAGTTGGGTGTTGGGAAAAGTCTACCACTGTGTGTTGTACGGCTCTTCAGGTAAGTAGAGATCTTGGGGTGAGCAGCAACACGAGTCCTCAGGGCCATCAGTTTGGGGTAGTTGCTGAACATAGACTGGTTCTCCATGTAGGGGTTCTCCAAGCAGCAGTAGCACATCATGTCACACCACATCATCTGTAAAAAGGGGGGATATTAGAATTTAGACATGAATATATAAACATATATCAAAAAGGATATAAAACTATTCTTTGGTTTCACCTTGGGGTCACCACTTTTTAGGTTCAATATATATATATATTATAAAGAAAATTTGAAAAAACAGTGTTCCGAAAATGGGATGAATTTAATTATCTATGTTAAAAATTTCGGTTACATTGAACCTTCATCAGGATGTATCTTGGGGTGAAGAAAATGATGGATGTCTTTATATGTGACAGGAGATGAAAACTTTTTAGTTATGTAACTGTATTTGATCAGCATTCTAAATAACTAAAAGATTTTCATCTCCTGTCACATATAAAAACATCCATCATTTTCTTCACCCCAAGATACATCCTGATGAAGGTTCAATGTAACCGAAATGTTTAAACATCGATAATTAAATTTATCCCATTTTCGGAACATTTGTTTTTTCAAATTTTCTTTATATTGTCGGATTTATTTTTCCATATTTACTCCTATATATATATATATATATATATTATATATATATATATATATATATCCATCTCTCTCTCTCTCTCTCTATATATATATATATATATATATATATATATATCTTTCTCTCTCTCTCTCTCTCCCTCTCTCTCTCTCTCTCTCTCTCTCTATATATATATATATATATATAGAGAGAGAGAGAGAGAGAGAGAAAGATATATATATATATATATATATAAATATATATATATAGAGAGAGAGAGAGAGAGAGATGGATATATATATTATATATATAAATATATATATATATATATATATTATATATATATATGGGAGTAAATATGGAAAATAAATCCGAATAACCAAAGAGAGTTCGAATCTGGCGCTCCACTGATTAAATAGTCAGTGACGCCTGTGGTGAAAACCTTAAATACAAGGAAGATAACTCTTCCAGTCAAGCAAGGACGGATAATCCCTACACTATTTACTATATAGGTATTTAGCCCCCCCCCCACACACACACCGAGTGACACAAGATCAGTTTCTTAAGCGGAGTTTAACAGGTTTGAATTCAGAGTTTTCCTTCTCCGAGACTGGTTGTTTAACCAAAGTTAAGGAGCCCGGTTTGCTTTACTATTTACCCATAGCTGGAGGGAGACTAGTTGGATGCATACCAATCAGCTATATAAGCTATTCGTAATTTTCCAAGGGCAGATCACTCCTCCTGGTAACATATTTCACATCATCATCATGTCGCGCAGTTTGCACGGATATCCATGACGATCTCTCACCAACATCCCTATCATTCATCAACTCTGGGAGCTCCTCCGGCAACTGCCAGCATCCTTACATAGTTGGTCAATGTAGGTCTGGCTGGGCGGCCCACATTAGCATGCCCATGTGCTGGCTTCCACAGTAGTGACGTCGCTTACGAGCTCATCCCTGCTTCTTCAGGAGTGTCCCGCATGCCTAGCCCGTCTTACTCGGATGGTTTGTGAGATGGGGGCAGGTGGCCATGCAGTTGCTTCTTTGTGGGGTGCTGCTACCACGACTTATTCAAGACCGCTTGCAGCATCTTTGTGCAGGTCCCATCTAGCTTATTCTCAAGGGTAATATATTTAAGAAATGAATAAATCATACTAACTTGGTCTCCCATAAAGAAGTTGTTTCCACCATTGTGCATGCTCAAGTCCTCTCCTATGAAGGGCATGATCCTGTTCAGGGTGTTCATGTATCTCCATTGCATGTATTTCTGAAAGAAGAAAATAAAGGGCATTTACATATTTCAAAACTTATTAGTCAATGAATTTGTTTGATCAAAACCTGATTTCCCTAAAGAACATCACCTTAAATAGGGAGTTTCATAATGCTGTACTTACGTCGTAGTTAGAGTCCATATTTCCACTGGTATTTCCAGTGTTTCCATTGTTTCCGCAGTTTCCGTTGTCACACATCATACCATTTTCGCCAAACTGAAAGAAAGAAATACAAAAGTTAACACGTTTTGAGTCTATAGGGATTTGGCCCCTATATTTTTACGGCATATGGAATTGACCGAATTAAAATAATTAAGTTATCTTAAACAACTAGTTTTACAATTGTAGGTCATGAGTTTAGAATTAGGTAAACAAAAGAGAATCGAATGAAAATTAGTTTTGAAATATTTTAGCAACAATAGAAACAATGGTTTAAATTCCATGAAATAGTTGTTGTTTCTATTGTCAGAGGTCATCATACCGTTGTCGCCAAACTAAAAGAAATATATAAGAAATAAAGTTTAAGTAAAACCTCAAATATTTTCAGAGCTTAAACACACACACACACAAACACACACACACACGCCACCACATACACACACACACACACCACACACACACACACACATGTATATATATTTATATATAAAAAACACACAATGTTGTTAAAATGAATATATTTTTATATTTTTCATTGCTAATATTGACAAATATTTCGATTTAGTAAAATCATCATCAGAGCATACTGATAATTAGGTCGGGTTTTAGATGTAAAAATATATATACATGTGGTGTGTGTGTGTGTGTGTGTGTGTGTGTGTGTATGTGCGTGTGCGGGATGTGATTTGTGATCTTGTTTGTTGTTGTGTGTGTGTTTAAGCTCTGAGAGAAAATATTTGAGGTTTTTACTTAAACTTTATTTCTTATATATTTCTTTTAGTTTGGCGACAACGGTATGATGACCTCTGACAATAGAAACAACAACTATTTTCAATGGAATTTAAACCATTGTTTCTATTGTTGCTAAAATATTTCAAAACTAATTTTCATTCGATTCTCTTTTGTTTACCTAATTCTAAACTCATGACCTACAATTGTAAAACTAGTTGTTTAAGATAACTTAATTATTTTAATTCGGTCAATTCCATATGCCGTAAAAATATAGGGGCCAAATCCCTATAGACTCAAAACGTGTTAACTTTTGTATTTCTTTCTTTCAGTTTGGCGAAAATGGTATGATGTGTGACAACGGAAACTGCGGAAACAATGGAAACACTGGAAATACCAGTGGAAATATGGACTCTAACTACGACGTAAGTACAGCATTATGAAACTCCTATTTAAGGTGATGTTCTTTAGGGAAATCAGGTTTTGATCAAACAAATTCATTGACTAATAAGTTTTGAAATATGTAAATGCCCTTTATTTTCTTCTTTCAGAAATACATGCAATGGAGATACATGAACACCCTGAACAGGATCATGCCCTTCATGGAGAGGACTTTGAGCATGCACAATGGTGGAAACAACTTCTTTATGGGAGACCAAGTTAGTATGATTTATTCATTTCTTAAATATATTACCCTTGAGAATAAGCTAGATGGGACCTGCACAAGAATGCTGCAAGCGGTCTTGAATAAGTCGTGGTAGCAGCACCCCACAAAGAAGCAACTGCATGGCCACCTGCCCCCCATCTCACAAACCATCCGAGTAAGACGGGCTAGGCATGCGGGACACTGCTGAAGAAGCAGGGATGAGCTCGTAAGCGACGTACTACTGTGGAAGCCAGCACATGGGCATGCTAATGTGGGCCGCCCAGCCAGAACCTACATTGACCAACTATGTAAGGATGCTGGCAGTTGCGCGGAGGAGCTCCCAGAGTTGATGAATGATAGGGATGGTTGGTGAGAGATCGTCATGGATATCCGTGCAAACTGCGCGACATGATGATGATGTGAAATATGTTACCAGGAGGAGTGATCTGCCCTTGGAAAATTACGAATAGCTTATATAGCTGATTGGTATGCATCCAACTAGTCTCCCTCCAGCTATGGGTAAATAGTAAAGCAAACCGGGCTCCTTAACTTTGGTTAAACAACCAGTCTCGGAGAAGGAAAACTCTGAATTCAAACCTGTTAAACTCCGCTTAAGAAACTGATCTTGTGTCACTCGTGTGTGTGTGGGGGGGGGGCTAAATACCTATATAGTTAATAGTGTAGGGATTATCCGTCCTTGCTTGACTGGAAGAGTTATCTTTCCTTGTATTTAAGGTTTTCACCACGAGGCGTCACTGACTATTTAATCAGTGGAGCGCCAGATTCGAACTCTCTTTGGTTTATCGGATTTATTTTCCATATTTACTCCCATATATATATATATATATATATATATATATATATATATATATATATATATATATCCATCTCTCTCTCTCTCTCTCTCTATATATATATATTATATATATATATATATATATATATCTCTTTCTCTCTCTCTCTCTCTCTCTATATATATATATATATTATATAGAGAGAGAGAGAGAGAGAGAGAGAGGGAGAGAGAGAGAGAGAGAGAGAAAGATATATATATATATATATATATATATATAGAGAGAGAGAGAGAGAGATGGATATATATATATATATATATATATATATATATATATATATATATATAGGAGTAAATATGGAAAATAAATCCGACAATATAAAGAAAATTTGAAAAAACAAATGTTCCGAAAATGGGATGAATTTAATTATCGATGTTTAAACATTTCGGTTACATTGAACCTTCATCAGGATGTATCTTGGGGTGAAGAAAATGATGGATGTTTTTATATGTGACAGGAGATGAAAATCTTTTTAGTTATTTAGAATGCTGATCAAATACAGTTACATAACTAAAAAGATTTTCATCTCCTGTCACATATAAAGACATCCATCATTTTCTTCACCCCAAGATACATCCTGATGAAGGTTCAATGTAACCGAAATTTTTAAACATAGATAATTAAATTCATCCCATTTTCGGAACACTTGTTTTTTCAAAATTTTCTTTATATATATATATATATATTGAACCTAAAAAGTGGTGACCCCAAGGTGAAACCAAAGAATAGTTTTATATCCTTTTTGATATATGTTTATATATTCATGTCTAAATTCTAATATCCCCTCCTTTTTTACAGATGATGTGGTGTGACATGATGTGCTACTGCTGCTTGGAGAACCCCTACATGGAGAACCAGTCTATGTTCAGCAACTACCCCAAACTGATGGCCCTGAGGACTCGTGTTGCTGCTCACCCCAAGATCTCTACTTACCTGAAGAGCCGTACCAACACACAGTGGTAGACTTTTCCCAACACCCAACTATTTGACACAACTTTTGGAATCAAAACGAGAAATGACAAACAATGTTTTCTGTTCCTGACATTTGTTTATGTGGAGACGTTAGAGCAACGTTTATAGATAAGCAACAATTGTATTAAAATAATAATAATAAAGTCTTTTTTATAAACAAAATATGTGTTTTTAAATAATTATTTCATATACATCTAATGATGTATATCAATATTTTCATTTCTAAATTTAATAACCTATTCTTCTCTGCAGATGATGTTCCTGACATTTGTTTATGTGGAGACGTTATCACAACGTTTCTAGATAAGTAACAGTTGTATCAAAATATTGATAATAATGTAACACTATTAAAAGTGTTGATTGGCGATCTATTAATTAATTACGAATTAATTAAAACTACACTAATTATTAATTATGGTGGTTTGTTAAAATTAAAAGTAATAATAATAATAATAATAATAATTGTTTATATTAAAAATATAAATTCATCTAAGCAAATAATTTTCACGTAGGCATAAATTCCTTAAATTATGGAATTTGACATATTTTGACATATATCATCGAAATTTTAAATTTTGCCAAAATAAAATGATAATTTAATAAATAAGATTCCAGTTTTTGAAAAGTTCGTCAACAATTTCAAAAACTTAGATAAATAAAACAATGGTTGGCCTTAACTCGTTGGAGTTGGAAAAGTCCAAATGGAAAGATACAAGCTAGGCTGGCACAAGGCCATTTAGACACGTAGGCAATAGTATCGAGTGGCTGGCCAATCAGAGACATATGTTAGGGGTGGGGAAGTCTGGATCCCATAAATAACAGACCAGATAGAGACCAAAGAGAGACCGGGACAGACCGAAGAGAAGGAAGAGGAGAGAGAAGCGGAGTCAGACACTCCAAAACCATGGAGTTCGCCATAGCTTGGGGCCCTTGATACAACTTTACCGATACACTCTGATGCCTTGCCACTCGGTACAAAATTGATAACTTAGCGAAAAACTAGCTATAGATCGCCAATCAACTGACAAATAAGTCACCTCGCTCCTTTGTAAAATAAATGTATATATTTTGTACATAAGCATCAAAAAGGCGTTGTGTTCAATTGTTTTGTTGATCCGTTGACAGCTTTTGGTTATTTAATCTTATTTCAGCCGAGTTGGTAAAAGGGACGAAACCAGCTCTTTTTCAGCCTTCCTGTAAATCAACAGACAACATAAGAACGGGACGTTGGAACGGGCAGTTTCAACGACTGTAATACTGAGCCGGAGCATCGTTCTCATACATAACATACATACATTGAGACCGTGCCCCAGCACATATTATTATAATAATAAAGTTGTTTTTTTTACATTTCTTCTTCTAGATCAGTCTTGTTGCCAAGACATTCATCAACCACAAAACCATATTATTTATGTAAGCTTTTATTTACTTAACTAAACATTTCATGCAACTAACATAACGCGCGTGTGCAGTGAGCTTCAGCTAAGGCAAAAAGACCTTATCTGACTGAAAGCCAACCAGGTCCCACGGGACTTCACGTATTTCGCGGGCTTTCTGTAATATTCCATGGAAAGTCCCGCCCGTGATATGAAAAGGGGCCATCCCTTTAGAAATACAGGGGGTTGACAATAATCTATGCATAGATTATGTAACAGCTGTTCATGTTTGCTCGGTTAAGCTCGTCTGTGTTGGGCATTTTTGTCTTGTGTTATTAACACCGGTAATATTACCTGGGGTTTTCTTGCCTGGCCTAGACTCACGTTTCCGAGTCCTGTGAGTAAATGGGGTAAGTAATGGTATATATACGAGATGAAGCACAAAATGAGTCTCCGATAAAAAAAAATTCCAGGTGTAGCGGCTAGTTAAGAAAGTCAGTCTTCTGGGATATGAAAGGACCAAATACTATTTAATGAACGTCTGAATAAGTAAAGTATACTATGAATATATTTGTGGGGAAACGCACAATGTATCCCCGGTAAAGAAAAGTTCCGGGTGCTGCTAGTAAAGAAAGTCATACTGACAACTTTCTTTAAAATCTAAGAATTAAGCAAATAAGCAATATTAGATAATCAGGACTTACCTATTTGAATTTATTTTGGATGGTCTCATCTTTAACCTGAGAGTGTTGCAAAATGATAACGTCCGTACAATTAAGAAACACGAGTATTAATATATAGATTTTACAAGGTTTTAAAAGTAAATATATGCTCAGAAACTGTTTGTGTTATTTACATCGGTATTATTGCTTGGGATTTCACACCTGGTCCAGAGTCACGTTTGCGAATCCTATGAGTCACTCTCCGGTAAAAAAAAAGTCTTTGTGTTACATAATCTATACGGTTGTATAAGATTATTGTCAATCCCCTGTATTTCTAAAGGGATGGCCCTTCTCATAGCACGGGCGGGACTTTCCATGGAATAGTACAGAAAACCCGCGAAATACGTGAAGTCATGTGGGACCTGGTTAGGTCCTCAGTTTTCAGTTGGACGTCGGGCAGAGAAGATGTCCTGCCTTAACTGTAAGTCACTCTGCATACGCGCGCTATGTTAGTCAGATATTTAGTTATATGAAATGTTTAGTTAAGGAAATAAAAGCTTAAGAAAATAACACAGTTTTGTGGTTGGTGAATGTCTTGGTAACAAGATTGATCTAGAAGAAGAAATGAGTTGAGTGCAACCGACCACCAAGACGAAGTCACCAAGACGAAGAAGCTAAGATAGAAGATGAACAGAAGAAGAAGTAAGAAGTAAGTAATGAGAAGGGTATACAACATTTGTTTTATACAAAATATCCATTTTTCACTGATTATTTTACAACATTAGTTTAAAAAAGTAGTATATGCTCAAAAACTGTTTCTGTTATTTACTATTGCTTGGGATTTCTCACCTGGTCTAGTATATGTACAAACCAGAATACATCTTAGATAATGAGACATATAAAATTGTCTGGATCTTGAAATACAAACGGATCACCTAATCCTGGTAAGAAAACCAGACAGTGTTAATTAACAAAAAACAAAAAACTTTTCAGCTGGTGGATTTTGCTATTCAGGCGAACCACAGAGTCTAGATTACGAATCCTATGAATTACTCTCCGGTAAAAAAAAAATGTTTTTTTATACAAAATATTTATTTTTCAGTGATTATTTTAGAACATTGGTTTTAAAAAGTAATATATGCCCAGAAACTGTTCGGGTTATTTACACCGGTACTATTGCTTGGGATTTCCTACCTGGTCTAGAGTCAGTATTGCGAGTTCTATGAGTTACTCTCCGGTAAAAAAAACAAACCCAAAAACTTTTTTTTATACAAAATATTTATTTTTCAATAACTATTTTACAAGAATGTTTTTTAAAAGACGTACATCTGCTTAGTAACTGTTTGTTATATTCACTCCGGTAATATTGTTTGGGGTTTCCTCCCTGGTCTAGAGTCACGTTTGCGAATCCTATAAGTCACCCTCCGGTAAAAAAAAGTCTATACCTGGTCTAGAGTCAGGATTTCGAATCCTGCAGTTTGTCTAGTTGGCGTATTTTTGTTTGGTTTGGTTTGTTTTGTTTTACGGCATATCAACCTCAGTGGGTCTTTTAATGCCGATAAAGTTTTGAAATAAATCAATTCTTAATGGATAATACAATTTTGTCTATTTACTCATGTTTTTCTATTTAACCCATAGATGGGACCCTAACAGGTACTACGACTCCAGGTCAGAGTGGACCAGGGAGCAATGGTGATGAAGGGGTGCTCCACATTCCCCAAACCTCCAGAACTGGAACCTCACCATCAGATAGAGTTTAACGTCATTCCCAGGACATGTAGACCCGCAGCCACCGCCTTCTAGCACCCATATGATAAAAAGGGGTTGGGGCTTGCCATGAGGGCAATAGGGTTGGGAAAATGATATAGGTGCTAGGGCTTGACGTGACCAGCCGATGGATCGAAGGGGGCCTCTCCGACCGCCCGTCTAGCCCAAGATAGGGCCAAAATGGAATATTGCATGTCATGAACTGCTCATCCACCTGGGCTCTATCCTTAAGCATCACGGGTCGCCACCCACGGCCAACAGGTGGCCCCATTGGGGGAGTCTTACCCCTCTGCAGAGGTGCAGTCGGTGCATTCTAATGCCCCAGGCGACAGGGCGGCGTCTTTTTGTATAAGACATGCTAAAGAGCGCAACAGCTGAATCGGTCCATTTTGAATCGGATATTAGTCCGAAAGTGAAGGTAATGGTATTTACCTCATACCCCACTTGTATGGGCTGGGCACAAGGCCTCGTTTTAACGTGGGCCCACCCACAAGCCGAAGCTCATGGGTGGGAATGAACAAAAATTGCGTCGATCCCTTCGTCATTCCTCTCAAGGGGGCGCCTCAGGCGAAAGTGAAGGTAACAGTGAGACTGGAGTTTAAACTAACTTGCTACCAAATAGCAGTCCAGCACGTTAGTGACTGCGCCACGGGGACTCCGCAGTAGTAGTAGTAGTAGTAGTAGTAGTAGTAGTCCAAACAAAGTTTTTAGTGGTGAAGTCCCAATTCTGTAGCTCTGGGTAATGAAGAGTACCCCTTCATCACCATTACTCCCAGGTCCAATCTGACTCTTTTAGGGTCCCACCTATGGGATGCAATACTCCACTTTGGCCCTATCTTGGGCTAGACGGGCGGTCGGAGAGGCCCCCCTCCGATCAATCGGCTGGTCACGTCAAGCCCTAGCACCTATATGATTTTCCCAACCCTATTGCCCTTATGGCAAGCCCCAGCTCCTTTTTATCATATGGGTGCTAGAAGGCGGTGGCTGCGGGTCTACATGTCCTGGGAATGACGTTAAACTCTATCTGATGGTGAGGTTCTAGTTTTGCAGGTTTGGGGAATGTATCTATATTGTTATAGCTTAATTTTATGCATATAAATGAACTGATACTCTTCGCAGAGTTCCGTCCCGGCCTACTGCTTCAAAAGCCGCTAGCCGGTGGCTACTGAAAAAAAACACCAGCTACTATTGAAGTCCGTAGCCGAAGCGGTGTCACTTGAAAAAAAATTTTTTTTACCGAAAACCCAACCCTAACCATAACCCTAAACTCTAAGCCTAAACCCCCTAGTTTAAATTAACAGTTTTATTACAAAATTTGTGGGTTCTGTTTTTGTCTGGAAAAAACAGAGCCCAAATTATTTATTTATTTTCCCATTAAACTAACCCCCAACCCCAACCCCAACCCTAAACCCTAACCCTAGTTTTTTTTTCAAGTGACACCGCTTCGGCTACGGACTTCAATCGTAGCTAGTGGGTTTTTTTTCAGCAGCCACCGGCTAGCGGTTTTTGAATCAGGGGGCCGGGACGGAACTCCTGGAATATACCCAATGAATTAAGCGGGATGGTATAGTATATGGTGTGACTAATTTGCATACCGGGGTTATAAACCCGAGTTTAATGAATCATTACATGATCTTATTTATTCTCAAAACGTATTATACAAGGCATGCTATTATGGAGGCGCGTGGACTAATGGTTAGAGTCGCAAGAAATGGATTCGTCAACCCGAGTTCAATTCCTGGACGAAGCTGTTGGCATTTCACATGGCGCTAATACCCTTGGGAAAGGTATGAATCCAATTCTTCCTCCAGCTATAGGTAAATAGCAGGGCAGACTGGACTTTAACCATGGCTAGATAACAGGTATAGGAGAAGGAAAACTCTGAATTCAAACCTGTTAAACTCCGCTTAAGAAATTGACCTTGTGTCGCATCCTACTCGTGAAGGGGGTTGGTAAATAAATTAAAATGAATGCCCACCAGACTTTCACTACCTACCCTGCTTCATTCCGTTCCTCGCCACCTACACACAAGGAATCAAAATTCTCCCCCCTACTCCACCACAAAACTGACCCAGTGACCCAATATCACTCAACTCTCCCCTCCTTATGTTCCCCTGACATCAAACACACCACTACCAAGAACTTTACCCTCCTCCCTTGACCTACCCCTGTGCCCATCTATTCCCAACCTCCACTCTACTTCCTGTAAACTATCCCCACACTTCATTCATGTTAGCCCCTATCCTCCCTACCCTTCACTTCCGCTACTAACTCCCCCCCTCACGAAATCATATGTACATGCACGTAATTTTGCTTTCAATAAAAATCTTTCGACTGAAGATGTCCGTATAAATCGGACGAAATATTTCAACTTTTAGATTTGTTTTGAGTTATCATTTCTTGTTCATTATCTTTTTACCTACCTCATACTGTTGGATTCTACTACATCCATCCTACCTTTATATATATATATATATATATATATATATATATATATATATATATATATATATATATAAGGCATGTAAAAAAAGGTATCGGAATCTTTTGTACTTTTTGACACACCTTGAACTCTGACAAAAAATAATGATCCATTCATTGTTCATTTCTATTTTGGTAAATACAGCTTTAAATTTGGTACCTTTTTGACACACCTTGTATTCTGAAAAAAAAATCAATGAATCGAACGTTATTTTTTCAGAAAAAGTACAAAAAAAACCTCCATATCTTTTTTGCACACCTTGTATAATTCTATATTGAAATCAATTGGAATAAAGTAAAAATAAGAGAAATCTTTTTGTGAAAAATATACGAAAGAAAGAGAGTAGGCGAGAGAGAGAGAGAGAGAGAGAGAGAGAGAGAGAGAGAGAGAGGATATATAACGATTTAACAATAGCTCTTAAGTAAACATTTCAGACGTTATAATAATTAAATTATCAGGGATATATTATAGGCCCCTATATTTTTACGGCATGTGGAATTGACCAAATTAAAATAATTAAGTTTTCTTAAATAACTAGTTTTTACAATGGTATGTCATGAGTTTAGAATTAGGTAAACAAAAGAGAATCGAATGAATATTAGTTTAGAAATATTTTTAGGAACAATAGAAACAATGGTTTAAATTCATCCGATAATTTACGTCACCAGAATTCCACAGATATCAAAATCATTCGATATTGCATCGTTGCAAATCACCTGATATTTGAGGAATATTTTAGCTTAAGGAACACGTAGACAATGAATAATTACAATTATAAAAAGGCCCATAGAGCTGGAAAAACTAGAGAGATGGAGACACAGAGACAGTGAGGAGTTTTTGCTCTTCTTGACTCAACAGAGTTGGAGAGGATGCTCCTAACTCGACAGTGGGAACGTCCGAAAACATCAAATACGACTCAACAGGTCCGTCTATCTTTTCGTCTCCTATTTCTCTCTCTCTCTCTCTCTCTCTCTCTCTCTCTCTCTCTCTCTCTCTCTCTCTCTCTCTATCAACAACAACAACTTTCAATCACAAGTTCCAATCACAGACAAACTACTAATATGTTGACACAAGCAATCACACTAATATAAACACCATGTCACACACAACTATACACAGACACAATCAGACTGCAACACCACTGAAAGAACAATGAAACTATATTAATTGTATTTATGTATATAAAGTTTGTTTCCTTTATCAATGTATTCTTCTTTTGTTACCTATGGAAACTACATTTTCCGTAGTCCTTATACATATAAATTGTGGGGACCCATAACTCGGATCTACAACTCCTCAACCACACACTCACCAAACAAATGGGTCCCTACAATATCCACAGGTCCTGCTAGAAATAATAATTTGTGGGTATTAGCTTGAAATCAAACACTATGTCCTAAAATGTATTAGAACACCCATAGATAACCTAACATTGGACATTCGGTAAGAAAAGACGTACAATTAACTCACATAAACAATAAACAAATGACTCTATATAATAAGCCAATACTGGAAAAAAAATCAGATTTAAAATCTAAAACAGAGGTTCTCAACCGAGGGCCATATGTCCCCTGGAGACCATATAACATTTTTTGGGTCCAAGCAAACAAAAAAATAGTTAATCATAAAAATACAATAAGATTTTTAAACATTAAATATCTATGAGAGTTCCAGAGGAAAATAGGAATAAAAGGGGCCATAGGTACAAAAACGTTTGAGAACCACTGGTGTAAAATCTAAAATCTAAATTGGCCTTAGCATACCTTGCACTACTATATGAAATTATTTGATAGCATCTAAAAAGAGAAACATCTAAGTAAAGCAAAAAATGGTGCGAAAATGATGCAAAATTTTATAGGAGTAAAAGTATCAAAATATAAAGCATCCTGTTAACAAATTATTTTGTTAATGAGAACAAAAAAAAAACGTATTATTAATTATTGTCTATTGTAAGTTCGCAGAAAAGCTATCCTAGGAGAATTAAGAAAAACATTTTTTTTAAATCACCCAAAAATCCAAATCAGAATTTTAAAAAAATGACTGTTTAATAAACATGACAAGGAACAGATACAAGCAAGTTTTCTAATTTAATATAATATTTAATTATATGAAAACTTAGATACTTGTGCCCGTATTGGCGTAGCATTCCCAGTTTATTTTTTTAATTAGAGGTTATTGTTATTTAATCACGTTAGTTATATAGAGCTTTGTAAATGGAGTTCAGAACTGTTTGAATTATACAAATATCCCCAGTGGTTCAAAAGTTATGAGAATTTAAAGCCCTGAAATTTGGGTAAAAAAGTGGACATGATTTTGATAAAAAAATCTGTCAATTCATGGACCATTTCAGAACAAGAAATTCAGTAATTTCTTCACCATTTCTTTATTTTTGAAGCAATTTTGATAAAACTTTGCATTCTTATGTAAAATGCTATGTTCTTATTTTTTGTGAGTAATATCAAATAAAATCGTCATTACATTTTTAGTTGGCTGGTTTATTGATTTTAACGGCATATCAACCCGTCTGAGGTTACGTCATGCCTAACGGTTAGGAAGTAATACATATCCTGTATTTATATTTATACTTTTTAGTAATTGGTTTTAACAATGTGTTAGCATTATTGGGGATTATGTTGTATGGTATTGATTAGTTTCATGTCTATATTCTATGGTATAATTTTATTTCCCTCCAAAGGCATATCAACCCGTCTGGAGTTATGTCATGCCTAACGGTTAGGAAGTGATACATATCGTGTTTTTATATTTAATCTTTTTAGTAATTGGTTTTAACAATGTGTTAGCATTATTGGGGATTATGTTGTATGTTATTAATTTGTTTCATGTCTATATTCTATGGTATAATTTTATTTCCCTCAAAAGGCATATCAACCCGTCTGGGGTTATGTCATGCCTACCGGTTAGGAAGTAATACATATCGTGTATTTATATTTATACTTTTTAGTAATTGGTTTTAACAATGTGTTAGCATTATTGGGGATTATGTTGTATGGTATTGATTTGTTTCATGTCTATATTCTATGGTATAATTTTATTTCTCTCAAAAAAGAGAGAATATCCTCCAGGTTGACATTTTCAAACAGATCTTTCATATTGTTTGCTTTAAAATAACGGTTTCTGATGTGAGCAAGAAACCTGCATTCCATGAATAAGTGTTTAACTGTCAAAGGTGTTTGATATGTTTCACTTTGTGGTTGTTGTTCTTGTTTGAGTATATCGGAGTGCGTTAGTCTTGTATGACCAATGCGTAATCGGGACACAATGACTTGTTCCTTTCTAGACTTCCTTAAAGTTGGTCTCCAGCCTCCCAAAGTGGGTTTGATTAGGAAGAGTTTATTGTGGATGTTGTTATTCCAGTGATGTTGCCATTTCGTATGAAGGAGTCTATTAATTTTAGGTCAATCACTATGGATTAGGGTTAGGGTAAGGGGTTAGTTTTATAATTTAAAAAACTCTAAAAATCGTCTGTTAACAAACAACCGGATTGCTGATGGTGTAAATGAAAAAATGTACTTATGAATCAGCCAAGCAAAAGGGGTGCCTATAGGTCATATGGTCCAATACTACTATTTACCAACTCCTCCACACGAGCAGGATACGACACAAGGTCAATTTCTTTAAGCGGAGTTCAACAGGTTTGAATTCAGAGTTTTCCTTCTCCTAGACTGGTTACATAGCCATGGTTAAAGAACCCAGTCTGCCCTGCAATTTACCCATAGCTGGAGGAAGAGTAGGATTCATACCTTTCCCAAGAGTATTAGCGCTAAGTGAACTGCAATACTACTATAGAAATGCATTGAAAACTACGAAAAAACACATTACTAGAATTCAGGAATTAATACATTCACGGCTGCCAGTTCTGTGCCTTTCGTATGTATAATTTAATTGTTTGATATAGAACTTAACTATACAAATGTGACTCTCAATCACTCTGAATTAATGCCAAAATTTCGGAACAAAACAAAAGGTATTAATTAGCTAATCGTAAAAAAAAGCTAATAACTAATGAAACAATAAAACTTTTTAATCGGTGTAAATCTCCACTGTCTCGACTGCAATTTACTTGATCAAACGAAAGAAAAAAAAGTAATTAAAAAAATGTTTACTAAGCTTAGAACAAAGCCAGAACTTGTTTTTGTGTCTTTCGCCTACAATGCCGAAGAAAGAAAAAAAAAGTTTTTTTTTTACACATTTTGAATGCAATCCAACAATTGTGCACAAAAACAGCTTTTGTTTGTCTGGAGTGCAACTTGTGCAGCGTACAAAGGTAGGGGTCGTTTCGGATTGCATAGCAGAAAGAAATGTCCATTCTTTTTAGCCTCAAACCTGCTGACCGATTCTAAAGATTTGGTCATTGTCAAAATTTACGAAAATTCCGTGACACAGCGCTGCGTATAAAACCAGGAGATCTTTAGCTCTCTCTACTCAAAACGGAATTCTGGGTCTCACCGATAGCGCCTGCTGCACAGCCTGTTCTTCTCAGTCTTCAATACCACAATCCAGTTTACCCTCCACCATGCCTAACTACACTTTGTACTACTTCAATGGCCGTGGACGTGCCGAGATCCTTCGTATGATGTTCGCCGCTGCCGGCATCAAGTATATGGACAAGCGGTTCGAGTTCAACGAATGGGACAAATACAGGAAAGGTAAGTTAGTATTTTACAAGAGTTTTAAGTGTAAAGAAAGTATTAAAATGTATTGATATATAAGAGTAAGATAGATTATCAAGCCATATTAGGTTATATGGAGTCAATTCTCTGAAGGAAGCGATATCGCAAGGTTGTCTGAAATTGCTTTGATCACTACTTTTAGCTTTAAACTAGCTAATTCAGTCTCTCTCTCTCTCTCTCTCTCTCTCTCTCTCTCTCTCTCTCTCTCTTTCTCTCTCTCTCTCTCTCTCATATGTTGTCCCCTGATCTGTTTCTTCCTTTAACCTATTCCCTCTCTTTTTCTCCTTGTCCCATCTCTCTCTCTTTCTTTCCCCTCTCACACTCCTCTCTTTTCTCTCTTTCTCTCTTTCTCTTTCTCTCTCTCTCTCTCTCTCACACACACACACACACACACACACACTCTATCCCTATCTCTCATATGTTGTCCTCCCGCTCTTGTTCCTCCTTTAACCCTCTCCCTCTCTTTTCTCCTATTCTCTCTCTCTTCTCTCTCCCCCTCTCTTTCCCCTCTTCCCCCCCCTCTTTCTTTCTCTCTCTCACTCTCTCTCTCACTCTATATCTTTCTCTGTTCTCTCTTTTTCTCTCCTTGTCTGTCTCTCTGTGTCTATCAGTCTATCTGTCTGTCTGTCTGTCTGTTGGACAAAAGGTTCAGATTCAACGAATGGGATAAATACAGGAAGGGTAAGTTAGTATTTTACAAGAGTTTTAATAGTAAAGGAAGTATTAGAATGTATTGAGATAATAATGTATTGATATATAAGAGTAAGATAGAGTATCAACCCTTAATGGGTTATGTGGAGTCAATTCTTTGAAGGCACCGACATCGCAAGGATTGTCTGAAATTCAGAAATTTGTATTGATCAATTTTTAGATTGTAAACTAGCTATTTTACTCTCTCTCTCTCTCTCTCTCTCTCTCTCTCTCTCTCTCTCTCTCCTCTTGCTCTTGCTCTCTTTCTTTCTCTTTCTTTCTCTCTCTCTCTGTCTACATTTCTCATTGTCTCGTTCTCTCTTCCTATCTGTATCTCTGACTCGATCAGTCTGTCTGTCTTTCTATTAGTTGTTTAGGTTTAAAATGCTCCAACAACAACTGCGTAATTTCACCCAAAGACTTGTCGCTTGGTTTTTTATGGGTACATAGATCCTCCAAGACTCTGTAAGTTTTTTCTCCAATAGTACTTAGCAAAATTGCTTTGCATTTTGTTTGATTTTCACGTTGGTGCGCTGTCTTTTCGGTTTGTTCTCAGCATTGTTCCTTCTTTCCTCCTCTTTGCGTTTCTGAAAACGTGTTCTCATGCGAGTTCTGGGATGTTCATCTTCCAAGCTGTCACCGGTTGTTGAAAAACTGCTATCTCTGTAGGGTGCAGGAAGCTGTGCACAAGATTAAATAATGCCGATAAAGTTTTAAAATAAATTCATTCTTAATGCATAATACAATTTTGTTTATAAACTCATGTTTTTCTATATAACCCATAGATGGGACCCTAACAGGTACTACCACTCCGGGTCAGGGTGGACTAGGGAGCAATGGTGATGAACGAGTGCTCCACATTCCCCAAACCTCCAAAACTGGAACCTCACCATCAGATAGAGTTTAACGTCCTTCCCAGGACATGTAGACACTCAGTCACCGCCTTCTAGCACCCATAGGATAAAAAGGGGTACTTAATTAGTATAAATCCCCTTTGACACTTTTAACTTCCACCATCTTAGGCAAAATCTTTAAAAAAGAAAAATAATCTTACACCGCCCGGAGGGTGTTTTATTTTTAATTTTTATTTTTTGCTAGTACATATAAGTATTAGTTTAAGCAATTAACGACATTTTTACAAATCGATTGTAAACAAGTCATTACATTGATGTATTTTATCATTTTCTTCCAGATATGCCCTGCATGTGTGTCCCTGTCTTGGAGATGGACGGTGCATGAGGATGCCTGAAACCATGGCCATTGCCAGTATTTGGCCCGTGAATACGGTAAGTGAATTCTTGAAATCATATGAATTAAGTTGAATTAAACTAGAATTATCAGTGATGCTGATGGCTTTTTGTTTTAATGCGTCCTGGGACGCATATATCTGCTTTGAATAAGTCCCGGGAAATTAATGGTCCCAACTAATGTTTCCTAATAGATTGTAGGGATTTTTATGATGTCTGGGGAGACAATTAAAGCCGTCTAACTCCTACCTTGTAACTATCCTGTGTAATTATTTTCTAAAGAAATATTGAAACGTATTTACAGTTAGCTTGAAATGGCGAGGGAAGAAAAAGAAAACACTGGGATGCATGGATATTGATTTTACTGCACTTTTTTTAGATTTTTGTGTCAGGGATGCTGGACGCGTACCTATCAGCATCTCCTGATTATTATCCATATTATATAGGGATTATAACATGGGATTATCAAAAAGGGAATATACAGTGCCCTTTTTACACGGTTTTACCGGATATTGACGGTGTAATGAAAAACATGTCCCAATGAATCAAAGAATAAAGGGGTACCTAAATTTCATTTAAATTACCTTTATGAATATAACTCAATCTTCATTATTTTGCTCAAAAGCATATCTACTGATAGTGAATGTGTTTATTATTTACTTTATGTTGTAGCGTTGGTTTGTATTCGCCTGGTGGAGTTGTCTGCCCTTTTTAGTTGATGATGCCACCAAGGGGCACCATAGTATTTAAGCGCCGGTTTCAAATCCTTTCGGCCTCTTTTATGGTTTCAGCAACTCACGAGCCACATGGGGTAGATTCTATCTAAACCTCTCGTGGGGTCCGCCCCCCTTACATTACTGTAAGTCCTCCACACGCATGACTATTCTAGTCTCATGTCTGTGCCTTTTATTGTATATTTGTATCATTCATGAATGTGTCCATCTTTATTTGTGTTACCTCTTTTTGTATGTACTCTACCACTATGAACGTTGTACCAACTGTTATCCATGTGCTGTGTATAAATATGTTGTCTATTAACCTTCGTCGGAGTTATTTGTATCAAAGTATGTATAACTTGCACCAACGTTACAATGTTAATTGTTTATTTTCATAGTCTCTTCGGACATAAATACACACAAACTACCCTTTAGATATGTTGGATGACATCTATGACAAAGCCAATAAGTGGCGCTAAAAAACAACTAGTAATATGACCCATGTTTATTTTAGTGATAACTTATTATAATGGAGATTCTGTTACACACATACCGAGCGACAGGGGAAGATAATTTTACTATCGGTTTTCCGATTTTAACCCGTAGATAGGACCCTAACAGTATACCACTACAGGTCAGAGTGGACCTAGGACCAATGCTAATCAAAGGTGCTCCACATTTTCCCAAACCTCCAGAAGTGGAACCTCACCATTAGATAGAGTTTAACTCGATCTTCTAGCAGGATAAAAGAGCTGGGGCGTGCTATAAAGGCACAGAGTGGAGTTAAACACTGGACCCGTCAAAGAACACAAACACTTGTATTTCGGAAAATGTAAGATGAGAGTTTATTCCCTCGGTTGTGTACAGCTGAGAGTCGTTGGCAGGGTTACGTAAACGTGGAGCCTTCGGGAGTTCTTTTAAGTGTCTCGAACCTGATCGTTTTCTGTCTAATCGATCTCTACGGGCTTTCTTATTGTAGTCTGACCCCCGGTGTCACGCCTCTTGTTTGTGACACCTACGCAGTTTTTCTGTAGACACGCCTCTTCGCCACGCAGGCTGTTTCATTGGCTGTGAGGGTACGCCTACAGATTTCTGCACCTAAATCATGTCAAATGTTCACCTGCATTTCCAGGTGAAAATGGTCAGGTCAGGGCCACATCCTGTTTTCGTTTCCAGGTGCACCTGACCCCCATGCATTTCCTGGTCAGCCTGGTCCTTGGATGCTGATCAGACAAATATTACAGATTATGTAACACTCTGTCTGTAACCGAAACTACGTCACCACTAACATTACGATTTCCTTGGTTATTTAAATATTTCTCAACGATTATGAAATAGTCATTATTTATTCTTAATCAGCATCTTATTTATTATCGATGTCTTATTTTAAGTCTAGCTGAGTTAGATTTTCCGCAAAACTACCCTCATTATTAAGACATTTACCGTGCATCCACGTATGCATGTGGAGCACAAGGTCTCTTTTAATGGGGGACACACACGCTGCTAGTATCATTATAATTACACAATCTTTAAATTCATTTTTCTCATCGCAGGTTTCATTGCCAGAACAGTATGGACATGTTCAAGATTGATTACATCTGTGACTGTTTCTATGAAATCATGCACGATTATATGAGGTACTTCCATGCCAAGAACGGTCACTTCTTTGTAAATGTCTATCAATCTCTCTCTCTCTCCTCTCTCTCTCTCTCTCACTCTCTCTCTCTCTCTCTCTCTCTCTGTATATATATATATATATTATATATATATATATATGGTTTTTTTATGTTGAAATTGGGCGTTATTATGAAGCATTTATATATGTGTGTGTGTGTGTGTGGTGGGGGGCAAGCTGTGTCAGTGTATTTATATCAGTATATATACAGATTGTACTTCTCTTTTTGTGTGTGTGTATGTGCCTCTCTCACTTTGTTCATGTCAATCTATGTATATATCTACCTATACATCTGTTTATCTTTTTATTTTTCTTAGGAAAACGGAAGCGAATCTGAAATGAACTCTGCTACAGTAAGTACTAATTAAAAAACTTTATTTAAAATAAAACATTACATAAACTGTTTTTCAAACAATGTTTGCTTGCATATCGGCGATATGACTTCACACAAAATTTATCATAGCTCCAAATCGTTAATCTGTTTCTGAATTTTCATTGGAATATATATATATATATATATATATATATGCCATGCACAGACACGTGCTTCGAAGTTTACTTCTCGTCAGTGCGGCTCGACTTTTTTTAACAGCTACCTCTAGGTAGAATCGACAGAATTTTCAACCCGACAGAATTTTCGTCTGCCTTGTTCCTTACCCTTGCGGCTATCAGCAGCCGTCAGTCTAGGGTGAATAATTAATTGCTACATACTTTATGGCGATATTTTTTTACAATCACCAGAGAACCCAAATCTGTAAACAGATGGGTAACGGCTAATGCCAAACGATGAAGTTACAATTAATGTCGAAGATAAATTAAAAAAGCAATTTTTAATTTATCTTCGACGTTAAATGCAAGATCCTATGAAATCAATATGCTTCCCATTCCCATGGTTGAGCACTGTGGGGGGACAAATGCATTTTTATATTAAAATGCATTATTATATTAAAATGCATTTTTATATCAAAAATCATTGTCCAATGCATGTTTATACTAAAACTCATTGTCCAATGCATTTTTATAGTAAAAATCATTGTCCAATGCATGTTTATACTAAAACTCATTGTCCAATGCATTTTTATAGTAAAATTCATTTCCAATGCATTTTTATAGTAAAAATCATTTCCAATGCATTTTTATTGTAAAAATTATTTCCAATGCATTTTTATAGTAAAAATCATTTCCAATGCATTTTTATAGTAAAAATCATTGTCAATGCATTTTCATGGTAAAAATCATTTCCAATGCATTTTTATTGTAAAAATCATTTCCAATGCATTTTTATTGTAAAAATCATTTCCAATGCATTTTTATACTAAAAATCATTGTCAATGCATTTTTATAGTAAAAATCATTGTCCAATGCATTTTTATAGTAAAAATCATTTCCAATTCATATTTATAGTAAAAATCATTGTCCAATGCATTTTTATATAAAAAAAATTTTCAAGGCATTTTTATATTAAAAATCATTTCCAATGCATTTTTATAGTAAACATCATTTCCAATGCATTTTTATAGTAAAAATCATTTCCAATGCATTTTTATAGTAAAAATCATTTCCAATGCATTTTTATAGTAAAAATCATTTCCAATGCATTTTTATAGTAAAAATCATTGTCCAATGCATTTTTATAGTAAAAATCATTTCTAATGCATTTTCATAGTAAAAATCATTCTTCAATGTATTTTTATAGTAAAAATCATTTCCAATGTATTTTTTATACTAAAATCATTTCCAATTTTTATAGTAAAAAATCATTTCCAATGCATTTTTATAGTAAAAAATCATTTCCAATGCATTTTTATACTAAAATTCATTTCCAATGCATTTTTATAGTAAAAAATCCTTTCCAATGCATTTTTATAGTAAAAATCATTCTCCAATGTATTTTTATAGTATTGATTTTTTCAAAGCGTACGGATGGTTTGGCTTCGAAGCCAAAGAAAAAATGCAAACAAAAATAAAGAAAAATCCCAACCATCCGTACGCTTTGAAAAAATCAAATTCCAAAAAAAACGGCCACCCCCGCCAAAAATAATTAACTGATAGACTTAACTAAGCTGATATGCAAAAAAGTGCTCAATACCCTTAATAGAGCAAACGCACAATCCTTTTTATCATGTGCTAGAAGGCAGTGGCTGAGGGTCTTAGTTTCCTGGTGTAACTGCATCTAATGGTGAATTTTAAATTCTGGAGATCTGGGGAATATGGAGTACCCATTTTAACTCCCAGGTCCACCCTTATCTGGAGTGGTAGTATATTTGAGAGCCTCATCTATGGGTTAAATAAATAAAAAAGTATTAAGAATATGAAAAAATTATAAAATTATAAAAAGATATTAAAAATATTCTTAAAAAAATAAAAAATTGAGTTTGAAAACAAAATGAATACTCAACAAGAATAAATAAAACAAAACGTCTTCGGCATAAAATAATCCAACCAGGGTTGTTATGCCGTAAAATCCAGCTAACCAACCATATCAGAAAATAGTGGTGTTACACAAGATGTTTAATCTTATAACTTCCATTATGTACGTGTGGGAGAAGAAGAACATTGTTTTGTTGTTTGTTTTTTTTTTTTTTTGTTTTTTTACGGTATATCAACCTCGGTGGGTCATTTAATGCCGACAATGTTTTGAAATAAATTCATTCTTAATGCGTAATACAATTTTGTTTATAAAACTCACGTTTTATTATTTAACCCATAGATGTGACCCTAACAGGTACTACCACTCCGGGTCAGAGTGGACGAGGAAGCAATAGGGGATGTACATTGTCAAAAATGTCTCTAAATTCTTATTTCTTTCTTTTTGCAGCCTTATATGCAAGGACGATTCATGGAAACCTGTCGCAGAGTTCTTCCTTTCTTGGAGAAAACATTGGAAATGAAAAATGGTGGAAGCCATTTCTTCATGGGAGAACAGGTACACAAAGTTCATATTGTTTTTTAAAAGACTTACTGTTATATCCACATATATAAATATATCTAAGTAACTGTAGCGTGAACATGAAGACAACGGTGTTTGGTTACTGACAATTTCTTGCTTTTGAGATTTAAAATTAACCAAACAGACTTTACATATATATTGTTATATATAAATATATAAGTATAGATAAAAAGATATGAAAACAACACAATGCTGTTAAAGTGAAAACATTTTATATCATATTCATAGCTAATATTGAACAATATTTCGATTTATAAAAATCATCTTCAGAGCTTGTTTTTACTCCGGACTCATCGAGAGAGGAGACGAAAATAATATGAATTCAAAACGAAAACATTGATGTTCCAAAAAATGTATGCGGTAGTTTCAAATATAAGCACATCCGCCCATGAGTTTCTCGGTCAGCGACAATCATGTATATCTTATTGTAACAGTTTTTGAAAAAAGAAGACATATTTCAAACTCGACAATAGAGAAATTCTCTTTTTCAAAAAAAAGCCGTTGACGGTAAGCCTGCAACGGATTGTCGCTGATCGAGAAACAATGGATGGATATTTATTTGTCGTAGAGTCGATGTTCGGACATTTCGGTTTATAAAGAAAACTTCGTCAGGACAATATGAAACTAGTCAAGGAGAAAAAAAGGATTTATGTATTTAAAAAGATGATAGAATTGATTTAATATTTCTGAATGGAATCACCCATCTTATATCAGAAAGGGGGCGTGTTGACTTTTCTGGGATATATATATATACCAACCCCTCCGCACGAGCAGGATGTGACACAAGGTCAATTTCTTAAGCGGAGTTCAACAACTTTGAATTCAGAGTTTTCCTTCTCCTAGACCGGTTGCCTAACCAAGGTTAAAGAGTCCAGTCTGCCCTACTATTTACCCATAGCTGGAGGGAGAGTAAGATTCATACCTTTCCCAAGGATATTAGCGCTAAGTGAAAATGCAGTTACCGCGTCCAGGATTTGAACTCGGGGCGACGAGTCCATTTCCCATGACTTTAGCCATTACACCACGTGCTTCCTGGTTTTCTGGGATATAAGGTGTGTCAGATGCCTACTCTTATTTATAGACTGGGCGATAGTCATGTGACCACATTCTTGTCCAATCACTGACAGTGCTCTGCTGCTGATAGTGTTACTTATACCGGCTGTTCTAATCTTAGCTACTCACAACTACTTGGATCTTCGTGGACGACAGAACATAGGATTATATCATAGGACTTATTCACTTACCAAAGGATTCTATATCACAGGACTTATTCATTTTACCAAAGGATTCTGTAACTCAGGACTTACTTACTTATTTACCTTTAAGTTCTTTACAACTGGCCAAGGATGGCGGCCAGATACTGTACAGTTTTTAACGTATTGAGCGTGGAAAATGTGTATAAAAAGTTCGCTACCTTTTCAACATTTCCTCGTGGACCAATCATGTCTTGGTTTTTCGACTTCACGTGTTCCTATCACATTTCGATTCTCGCTTTCTAGCTGCCATTGGCTACCGAATCACGTCATTAACATTCAATTATAAACGCTAATCAACGAACGGTTACGAATCTTTTCTACAGATTTTTCAAACTCAACGCATTCAAAACATCCAATTTTTTTGACTACATAAATCTTTTTTCTCCTTGACTAGTTTCATATTGTCCTGAAGAAGGTTACTTTATAAACCGAAATGTTCGAATATCGGCACTACGACTAATAAATAAACTGATCTTGAATAACTATCCCAACTTTTGTAAAAGGAACTCTTTGCCTTTAATGATGACGTATTTTTTCAATCACGACTATCTTAAAACCTGTACGTAATATAGTAAGTACTGCTTACAAATACTAATTAAAAACTTCAATAACATATTAAATATATTAATATTTATAAACCTGTACGTAATATAGGTAAGTACTGCTTACAAATACTAATTAAAAACTTCAATAACATATTAAATATATTAATATTTGTAAACCTGTACGTAATATAGGTAAGTACTGCTTACAAATACTAATTAAAAACTTCAATAACATATTAAATATATTAATATTTGTAAACATGTACGTAATATAGGTAAGTACTGCTTACAAATAAAATTAAAAACTTCAATAATATATTAAATATATTAATATTTATAAACCTGTACGTAATATAGGTAAGTACTGCTTACAAATACTAATTAAAAACTTCAATAACATATTAAATATATTCATGGTGTAGTTTAGGGGTCTCTGTATGCTTCTCTGGGTATATATTTACATGTCTTTTTTTTAAGTTGGGCATTATTATGAAGCATTTAAAACAATATCAAAAAAATAAATAAAGGAACTCGATGTTGTGGAGTACAGGATTCACTTATTTTTTATTTATTATCATAAATTTTCGGGGTCGTTAGATTCCCTTCCTCTGGTGATGACCACGCATTTCCAACAACACAATCTCGAAAACAAGCAGAAACCAAATGGATTTTAAAACTACGAACTCACGTGAGGGGACTAAACGCTGACATCGGAATACTCCGTTATTACAAATATTTTACAGACGCGGTCGCTTTCAGTAACAACAAAGACAAAGGATCCGTTCAACAGGAGTGACATTCATCAGAGGAAGGGAATCTAACGATCCCGAAAATTTATGATAATAAATAAGTAATAAGAGAATCCTGTACTCCACAACATCGAGTTCCTTCATTTATTTTTTGATAATGTTTTAAATGCTTCATAATAACGCCCAACTTCAACATAAAAAAGACAGATAAATATATTAAATATATAAATATTTCTAACACAAAACATCTTACAGACCAAGTTAATTGAAACTAACAGGTGAAGGTAATAAAAAATATTAGCTACACCCGGAGAAACACACATACACACACACACACATACACACACACACACAAACAAACACACACACACAAAACACACACACACACAAACTCATACACACACACAAATACACACACAAACTCATACATACACACACACACACAAACACAAACACACACAAAACACACAAACACACAAACAAACAAACTACTACCTGCTTAATAATAAAATAAAAAAGGGTAGGCCAAACCTGGAATGATACTAAACATTGTTGGTCAGACACACACACACATAAATACACATAAAAGCACACACATAGACTTACACATACACACACGAAGAGAATTTGTGAGATATAAGGCACAAAACAGAATGGACAATTCCTAGCAACAGTCCCAGACTTTCAGAAATCTTCTGACGAAGCGAAATTTATCTCGAAATATCAAGAATAAATCAAAGGTAAACAAACAACATCATAGTTTCCTGATTTTTCTTTACACTAGCATTGTAATAGCCTTTAATTTTCTTTTTCATTTTCCATGATATAAAGGCAAATAGTGTTTGTGTGAGGAAGTTAAGACTATAAATATGATAAGAAATTGTGAAATACTTTCAAAAAATATAAAAATTGTTTCTCCAAGTCTCATGATACATTATGTTTTTCCTAATGTGTTTTGATGCTTTGTTGATGAGTATTGTTGTAAGAGTTGAATTCACTTTTTTATTGATTTATTTTCTCTGTTTCTGATCAATAACATAACTAATGTGTATTTTCCTTTCTTTTAACCAGATCTTATTATAATGGAGATTCGGTGTGAATGATTTTTGCTAGTATATCTAATACATATTTTCCTTTCTTTTGATTAGATGTCCCTGTGTGACATGATGTGTTATTGCTGCTTGGAGAATCCAATGATGGAGAACCAGTCCATGTTCAACAGCTACCCCAAACTGATGGCCTTGTGGAAACGTGTTGCTGCCCACCCCAAGATCACCGGTTATCTCAAGAAACGTGCCAACACCAACTGGTAGAGAACTATGCAAGATGAAAGTATTGCGATTTTCTCTCCTTGAAGGACTCTAGCTGCCACTGGGTACCCTCAATATGGCGACCATAAGGACTTTCCGACTTTTCCAACAAATTAAAAAGATTTTTAGACAGACTAAATTCTGTTTGAATAAAATATTCTTTGAATCTTACTTCATGTCATCTTTTATTCTTTTAAATTTATTTTTGCTTTTGTGGGTGGCGACCCGTGATGCTTAAGGATAGAACCCAGGTGGATGAGCAGTTCATGACTTGCAATACACCACTTTAGTAATTTAACTAATTCAAGAACAAATATATATATCTTATTATAATGGAGATTGTGTGTTTTTCTGTCTGTAACCGAAACTATATTCCTACTCAAGTCACAATTCTCTTAGTTATTGACATCACATTCTCCATGATTTTATTTTTATCTAAACCTCAATTATTAATAAAATTGTCTTACATTATTAATACTGTTAACTATGTCTACATACTGACAACATGCAATTATATTTATATATACAACAAAATAGCGGTTTACAGTGTGAACGGGAAGGCTAATTTGCATATTAGTATTAAAAAAATCGAATTTAATAAATATGTGCTTAGTATTATTGATTTCTAACTGTTTGGTTTTATTTTAATGAATATAAGCAAAAATCTCTTCAATGAATCTTAAATGAAATCCATTAACAAGATAAAATAACTGTCATTTTATTCTTTACTTCCTCTTATAACTAAATACTTAAATTAGAAAAAATAACAATGAAAGACGAGAGTGATGGAAGAGTAAGTTTCAGTTGTTCCATCTTTTATTATACCCCCTCTGTTTCAAATCTTTTATTATACTCCCTCTGTTTCAATTATGTTTTATTACATTAAAACTTAAATACTTGCACTCTGTTTCAAATCTTTTTATCTACATTCTTATTTAGTTTCATTAGCATTTCTAATTTGATATAATATTGTATTACATTAAAACTTAAATACTTGCACTCTGTTTCAAATCTTTTTATCTGTGTTCTTATTTAGTTTCATTAGCCTTTCTAATTTAATATGATATTTTATTACATTAAAACTTAAATACTTGCACTCTGTTTCAAATCTTTTTATCTGTATTCTTATTTAGTTTCATTAGCCTTTCTAATTTAATACAATATTTTATTACATTAAAACTTAAATACTTGCACCCGGAGGGTACATATATTTGCTAGTATATATATATATATATATATATATACACATATACATCCTTACACACACACATGTCCATACACATGCACGTATCCACATACAGACACACGCGCACGCGCGTACACACACCTACATATCAACAACTACTTATCCAAATAGACTTACATGAGATGTAATAGATTTATATTATTTCAATTTTATTTGGAGGGTAAGTTATAGGGGCCAGGGTTAATCTAAAAGATATCCTCAACATTCAAACACATATACATACATCAACACAATTATCCAGCTCAGTATATATATATATATATATATATATATATATATATATATATATATATATATATGAAGAAAAATGAGTAAAGAAAAGAAAAGTAAATGGATAAAATGAATTTAATCGATCACTTACACATGTGTTTCGGTCAGTTTATGCGTGTGAAAATATTTCGCACACATACAAGAATCGACCTTCATCAGAGTGAACATTTATTTTTATGAAAAAATTCGTTGGGAAAAAAACAACAGAGATTTTTGGAAATATTCGAAAATCGAATTTTTTAAATTTGGAACGCTGAGAAATATTGGTCGATTCTTGTATGTGTGCGAAATATTTTCACACACATAAACTGACCGAAACACATGTGTAAGTGATCGATTAAATTCATTTTATCCATTTACTTTTCTTTTCTTTACTCATTTTTCCTCATATTGTCGGATTCAATTCCTTTTCCATTTATATATATATATATATATATATATATATATATATATATATATATGTGTGTGTGTGTGTGTGTGTGTGTGTGTACAATTCCACGCCAGCTAGATCTCTTTGGAAGGGAATTCACCTGATGGTCGCAGCATTTGCTTAAGCAAGGCTCTCTGTAATTAACGGGTTTGAGCTCTCTAGGGACCGTAACATACATACTTATGTATAAAAGTAATTGGTAATTTGCTTGAAGCATTGTTAAGTATGTTATAAAATATTAAAATTCGAAGGCAATACAATGCGTATAAAAAATAAAGACAAAAATATGTTTTTTATGTCTTATCGATTTCGAAGCTAGAGCTTCATCATCAGAGTTTATTTTCTGAAAATAAACTCTGATGATGAAGCTCTAGCTTCGAAATCGATAAGACATAAAAAACATATTTTTGTCTTTATTTTTTATACGCATTGTATTGCCTTCGAATTTTAATATTTTATAACATACTTATGTATGTATTTATCAGTTAAAATTATGCTTTGTACTGGTTGTGCTGATGGCCAAGGGTTAAAAGACTCTGACTTGAACACCGGATTTCAAATACAAAACAGAAATAATATCACTTTCTTTTATTCGTCGTTTTTATGGTCAATTCAGAAGTTTGCAGCCATCAGCACAACCAGTACAAAGCATAATTTTAACTGATAAATACATACATAAGTATGTTATAAAATATTAAATTCGAAGGCAATACAATGCGTATAAAAAATAAAGACAAAAATATGTTTTTTTATGTCTTATCGATTTCGAAGCTAGAGCTTCATCATCAGAGTTTATTTTCAGAAAATAAACTCTGATGATGAAGCTCTAGCTTCGAAATCGATAAGACATAAAAAATATTTTTGTCTTTATTTTTTATACGCATTGTATTGCCTTCGAATTTTAATATTTTATAACATACTTAACAATGCTTCAAGCAAATTACCAATTACTTTTATACATAAGTATGTATGTTACGGTCCCTAGAGAGCTCAAACCCGTTAATTACAGAGAGCCTTGCTTAAGCAAATGCTGCGACCATCAGGTGAATTCCCTTCCAAAGAGATCTAGCTGGCGTGGATTGTACACACACACAACACACACACACACACACATATATATATATATATATATATATATATATATATATATATATATATAAATGGAAAAGGAATTGAATCCGACAATATGAGGAAAAATGAGTAAAGAAAAGAAAAGTAAATGGATAAAATGAATTTAATCGATCACTTACACATGTGTTTTCGGTCAGTTTATGTGTGTGAAAATATTTCGCACACATACAAGAATCGACCAATATTTCTCAGCGTTCCAAATTTAAAAAATTCGATTTTCGAATATTTCCAAAAATCTCTGTTGTTTTTTTTCCCAACGAATTTTTTCATAAAAATAAATGTTCACTCTGATGAAGGTCGATTCTTGTATGTGTGCGAAATATTTTCACACGCATAAACTGACCGAAACACATGTGTAAGTGATCGATTAAATTCATTTTATCCATTTACTTTTCTTTTCTTTACTCATTTTTTCTTCATATATATATATATATATATATATATATATATATATATATATATATATATACTGAGCTGGATAATTGTGTTGATGTATGTATATGTGTTTGAATGTTGAGGATATCTTTTAGATTAACCCTGGCCCCTATAACTTACCCTCCAAATAAAATTGAAATAATATAAATCTATTACATCTCATGTAAGTCTATTTGGATAAGTAGTTGTTGATATGTAGGTGTGTGTACGCGCGTGCGCGTGTGTCTGTATGTGGATACGTGCATGTGTATGGACATGTGTGTGTGTAAGGATGTATATGTGTATATATATATATATATATATATATATATACTAGCAAATATATGTACCCTCCGGGTGCAAGTATTTAAGTTTTAATGTAATAAAATATTGTATTAAATTAGAAAGGCTAATGAAACTAAATAAGAATACAGATAAAAAGATTTGAAACAGAGTGCAAGTATTTAAGTTTTAATGTAATAAAATATCATATTAAATTAGAAAGGCTAATGAAACTAAATAAGAACACAGATAAAAAGATTTGAAACAGAGTGCAAGTATTTAAGTTTTAATGTAATACAATATTATATCAAATTAGAAATGCTAATGAAACTAAATAAGAATGTAGATAAAAAGATTTGAAACAGAGTGCAAGTATTTAAGTTTTAATGTAATAAAACATAATTGAAACAGAGGGAGTATAATAAAAGATTTGAAAGAGAGGGGTATAATAAAAGATGGAACAACTGAAACTTACTCTTCCATCACTCTCGTCTTTCATTGTTATTTTTCTAATTTAAGTATTTAGTTATAAGAGGAAGTAAAGAATAAAATGACAGTTATTTTATCTTGTTAATGGATTTCATTTAAGATTCATTGAAGAGATTTTTGCTTATATTCATTAAAATAAACCAAACAGTTAGAAATCAATAATACTAAGCACATATTTATTAAATTCGATTTTTAATACTAATATGCAAATTAGCCTTCCCGTTCACACTGTAACCGCTATTTTGTTGTATATATAAAATATATTGCATGTTTCAGTATGTAGACATAGTTAACAGTATTAATAATGTAAGACAATTTTATTAATAATTGAGGTTTAGATAAAAATAAAATCATGGAGAATGTGATGTCAATAACTAAGAGAATTGTGACTTGAGTAGGAATATAGTTTCGGTTACAGACAGAAAAACACACAATCTCCATTATAATAGATATATATATTTGTTCTTGAATTAGTTAAATTACTAAAGTGGTGTATTGCAAGTCATGAACTGCTCATCCACCTGGGTTCTATCCTTAAGCATCACGGGTCGCCACCCACAAAAGCAAAAATAAATTTAAAAGAATAAAAGATGACATGAAGTAAGATTCAAAGAATATTTTTATTCAAACAGAATTTAGTCTGTCTAAAAATCTTTTTTAATTTGTTGGAAAAGTCGGAAAGTCCTTATGGTCGCCATATTGAGGGTACCCAGTGGAGAGAGAGATAGGACTAGATCAAGTAATTTTAATTTAATTTTAATTCTATTTTTAACCTGATTATATTCTTACTTTTCTTTTAAATTGTTTTTTTGTATGTATAAATGTGTGTAGCAATGTGTGTATATATGGCGGATGTGTAGTATATATGTTTAAAAGAATTTTTATTTTTTTAATTATCTTTTATCTTTTTATTTAATTTTATTTTTTTTTTTTTAGTGTATATATATTATTATATATATATATATATATATATATATATATATTTATGTATGTACATATATGTGTGTATAATATCTGTGTCTGTGTATATATATATTTGTGTATATATGTGTATTGTGTTTTGTGTTTATCATGTAAGATATGTGTATATTTTTATTTTATTTTCATTTTTATCATATATATTTATACAACATTATATTGTGTAATATATTTAAGGTTTTACTTTGTTTATTTGGTTAATTGCAGTAATAAATTTTTAATATCATATTATTTACAATTTTAATTTAAAAAATTTTTTTTTTTATATTTATTTTTGTCTATATTATACTTTATGTATATTTTTTTATTATATTTTATATATATATATATTTTTATATATTTTTTAAGTATATATTTTTTTATATTTTTATATATAAATTTTTTTATATATTTCTTTATAATATTTTTATATTTTTATATTTTATATATTTTTTTGTTTTATCCTTACTCTATACTTTTCAACTCATTCAATAGTTTAATTCATAGTTTAATTTGTCTGACTACCATCCCCGAAGAGACCAGATCTTGAAAAGTATTCTTTTTTTCTCATTTGACTTCCTGTCGCCATGGTGACAGTCTTATAATGTATACATTTGTAAAAGGAAAACAAATTTTTGAGAAGTAAATTTTTCTGTTATGCAATTCAAATTATTTTGATTTACCATTTGATGAGACCGAATTTTGGGGAGCTATATTAAATCAACTTAGATTTATAAAGGCCCCAATTTTGTCGAAATAAATTTATTATGGAATGACGGTGTTGAGTTTTTTCCTTCCGTTCAAAAGATAAATATTGCTCTGTATATAATCTAAAAAGTTTATTATACATTGAGCTCTTTTTAGTGATTAAAGATTCACTGTATTTATACATACTGATCATACAATATAATACAGTGTATCTTTAGAAATCACATATAGAATCATCCCTCACTACAAGTTTTGGATACCTCACATCTCTCTCTCCTCTCTCTCTCTCCTCTTTCTTTCTCTCTCTCCCTCCCCCCTCTCTCTCTCTCTCTCTCTCTCTCTATATATATAATATATATATATATTGCTCTGTATATAATCTAAAAAGTTTATTATACATTGAGCTCTCTGTAGTGATTTAAAGATTCACTGTATTTATACATACTGGATCATACAATAATAATACAGTGTTCTTAGAAATCACATATAGAATCATCCCTTACTACCAAGTTTTGGATACCTCTCATCTCTCTCTCTATATATATATATATATATATATATATATATATATTATATAAAGAAAATTTGAAAAATCAAGTGATCCGAAAATAGGATGAATTTTTTTATCATATAAAAACACTTGTTTTTTCAAATTTTCTTTATACTGTCGGATTTAATTTTCCATACTTTACTCCATATATAATATATATATATATAATATATATATATATATATATATATATATATTCTTCTTAAAATGGCCACTCAACTCTATAACATTATGATAGTGTTATATCAACATTCTTTCGTTGTCATAGACTAGATCAAGTAATGGTGCTATAAAAAGGAAAAAGCAAAAAGAATTTAGAACAGAAAATAATATTTTAATTTGAATAGTTACAGAAATCAATGTAGGATGTCTAAATAATCTTCTATCTTGTGTGTCTGTTTCATTTTCTTCTTCTCTGGCCGTCATGTTATCTAGTGTTCTAACTACTTCTTCTAAGGGCAGTTTTTTTAAGGGCTAGTTTTTAGTCACGCAATTAATCAACTCACAAGACTTTATTTTCTTGATCAAGATTTATTCCTCTAGCCCATGTTCTTCCGTGCGGAGACTTAACAACCCCAGCAGAGAGTCCATGGTGCAATTCTTTCGAAATGTGTGTGTGTGTGTGTGTGTATCTACGTGTGTTTGTGTCTATGTATGAGTGTTTGTGTGTATATGTATATGTGTGTATCATTTTCAGACATATATTGCATGCTTCAATTTCCCTGTATGTCTTCATTTCTCTATAAGATTTCCTACCGAACCTTTTTTTTTCGTTCTTTTTTCACATCTCTCAATTCAGCCAAAATTTCATGAAAGAACAATATTCCTCTTAGGAATAACCAATTATAAATCTATCATATTTATAATCTTATTTTCTATTATAATTGAGATTCGCTTCCGTTTTTGTCTGTAACAAAAATAACGCCACTGCTTATGTCACATTACCCAAAATCGTCATAACATAGAATAAATACACTCAAAATTTGAACATGCAACATTAGACAGTCACCATAGTTTTTTAAACAAGTTTTAATAAGTAATAGTGCTATAAAGTTACAGAAATAACATATACATACATGAAATAGTTACAGAAATAACATATACATACAATATATACATATATATTTATTGAAATAGTTACAGAAATCAATGTACGATGTCTAAATTATCTTTCATTTGTTGAAAAAGTCGTAAGGTCACCATATTACTGGTACACCAAATTATGATGGCAGCAAACTCGTGTTCAAGTATTGCCATTGCTTGATATAAAAAAATTTTAAAAAGAAAAAAGTTCAACAGTTCAAACAATAATATGTGAGCTTCAAAAAAAGTTCAACAATGAGCTGCACGAAAGTGGCTCTTTAGTCCTGCCAAAGTCTTGCACACCTTCCCACATTTACAGTAATTCCAGGGAGCACAGGGTATTTTATTAGTCCATCCCGCCGATGCACAGATTGGTGACTGATCAGGACAGCCTTTTGCTCATACATAGCCTTCACACTGGTCACATAGTAGACCGATTTGAAGCACTTGGTTGTCTACTTTTTTTTATACTTGCGAATATCTCGTTTCAACTGCTCAATGCTGTATACGGTTGGTCTCAAACTTTTTGTGCCCTCCTGTAAAGCTCTTCTCCACTGCCAACGATCCAAAGACTTACCCTCACAGGTCTTCTCATCGATGTTATATTTTTCAAGGTCGACCTCAGGCAATCCTTGTATCTCATCTTGGCCCTTGAGCCAAACGCTTGCCGTTTATAAGTTCCCCATAGAACTTCATCTTTACCAAATGCCCCTCCATCTCAATCTATGTTTGATTATGAGAGATTCTATGCTTTGACATTTGGCTCGCTTCAAACCTCGATGTCACTGACGCGCAGGCAAATGTACGTCAATGTACACCAAATTATATATATATATATATATATATATATATATATATATATATATATATATATAAGTCTCTTCTGTGAGCCTAATACACCAACTACCTCTGACCAGAGCGAAACATGACTGACTTTTCGTCAACCCGATTCGTTAACCTCTCGACATTTGACAGCTCCATAAAGCAGTGGTGTTTTAAACTATTAAATACATACATTTGTTTATATATTTTACGATCACCTGTGAGATCCAGTCTGTAAACAGACATTCATTGCTTTATGCTGTATATATATATATTGTGTGTGTGGTAAGGATAAAGGAAAATGGACAAGAAGGAATAACTCAAAACACAATAGATATGGAGAGATATATTTCGTTCCGCTTTAGCGACACTCTTTCTAACAGTTTATAAAGCATTGTACATAACTTTGTTATTTTTTATAGAAGAGAAAGTTATCTATTTTTCCTTTATCCTTACCACATTCTGTCTATTTACTCCAAACCTCCTATCTTCATATATATATATATATATATAATATATATATATATATATATATATATATAATATATATATATTATATATATATATAAAGTAAAAGTAAAGTCGTCGGGGCGCCTAAAGTCGGTATCAGCCAGTCAGCGCAAGGAGCTCTATCCCTTTTCAATAGCGCTAGACAAGGAGATTGTTTTTTTAGCATCTGAGGTGGAACGCCACACCTACCATCAGCTCCTTACTTTACCGCACAGATCCCTGTGCTACTCATACGCTGAGTTGGCGAGGACCGGTATTGAACTAGGAACCTTTGGTTTCTAGCCGAACGCTCTACGACTGAGTAACCCGGCCCATATTATATATCCTATTTATTTTCAATTTATCCTAAAATTTATTTCAATTATCCTAAAATCTAAAACTTTACATTCTTTCTTAACTATCTTACTTTATATATAACAAAAATATATAGAGATTTTAGATAATTTTATTACTAAATTAAAAAATCCTTCCTAATTTCTGTTGCTGTTTATTTTCATATTAGTTGAATAGTTGAATTCGTCTGGTGACGAATTTTGAATATGTCTTTCTTTTTCCTAATCTGTCAAATAATGGATACATTTAAGAGATACATTTTTGCTGACCGATTTTTTTTTGTGGCGGAAGTGAAACTACAACATTAAATTTTTTTTGCAACATCAAGATTTCATTTGGAATTCATATTACAGGACTATAAAATTTTAAAAATAAAAGAAATAAAAAAAGAAAATCTGTTTTAAATGCCTTTAAAGTAATAAAGAATTCATCATTTGCATCTAATGAATCGGGAGAGTTAGACAATCTCTAAGCTCCCGAAATAGACTATAAGCTCATCTCTAAGTCTTTGTTTATTTCTTTACTTATATATTTGGTCTGTGACTCTAACATTAAGAGCACACATTGAGCTCTCAAACTGCGACAGGTTTTTTTTTAAATAAAACTCTGTGTCGTAAGGAAGATTTCTTCTCTGGACTTTTGATTATATATATATATAATCATATATATATTATATATATATATATATAAATGATAATCTAACTATGAGTCAGACGAAAACCTAACTATTAGTTTCGCATAAAGCTCTTCAGGCTAAAATCTGACGGTCAGATTTTAGCCCTGAAGAGCTTTATGCGAACTAATAGTAGGTTCGTCTGACTCATTAGATTATCTTTTTATTGGCTCTACTTAGTATCGAGCACTTTTACATATTACTTTTCTCCTAGCGTTTATATGAATATATATATATCTTATATACATATATATACATATAAATTGTTTTTTTCTTTGCCAAATACTGTACCAATAGATTATTTTTGTGGTACGAATATCTTGGTCCTTTCTTTTATTAAAAAGAAAAATTTTCTTCCTGGTTGATGTTTGGTAGTATATTCTTACAATCAAACTTTCTGCTGTTTTTTTTCTTCTCCGCAAGGATCTACCAACACGCTTGGTAAATTATATATATATATATATATATATATATATATATATATATAGATAGATAGATTAGATAGATAGATAGATAGATCATGTTCTCCATTCGAGGAAGACACGGGTATCCAACAGTTTCTGTGATAGACTAACATTTTCATTTATTACTGAACAAATTTTCATGTTTGATAAACCAATAAAACAAGAAAACAAAATTGTGTCTATTAATCCAAACAAACAGGGAGTACAGTTGGTTTTTCTTGTGGGTGGTTGTGTGGGTGGCATTCAAAAAGATTTTGTTTTTCATTAATTAACCAGTGCATCCAAATCCAACACCTTTCTTAATTATTATTTCTGTCCCATAATAATTGATACATTTGCATATGAATTTCATATACTAAATGTAAACAACTATTATGGGACTCCTTTCTTAACTATTGCTTCAGTCCCATAATTATTGATACAATCTATTATTATAGTACAGCTGAGTGAATCAATATTTGTCTCCTAAAAGCATTTTACTCTTTAGTTTAATGACACAAAAGTTATACTAGATTATTCCTTAGTTTTAGAATTGGTTTATCTTTTTTAAAATTCCATTTTAATTGGTTCTAATTAGTATTAATTTGCAATTAAGTAAAAAAACTGGCCTGTCTCTTACTTTACATTCTGCCTTCATAATATATGCAATAAAAAAAACTAGATGAATTATTTAAATTAATGGATATTTTTTCGCAAACTATGCATAGAAAAATATTGTGGATAATTCAATATTGAGGAAAAATATGAAATAATCTTGTAAGTATTGAATGATCATCCAATATAATATTCTTAAAAGAAATACCAACAAAATCCAGAAATATCTCACTTGCGTATAGTAATAATGGATCTGCGAGACTAACTTTAAAAAATCCCTCTATCCAGCGACGCCGGGTAGTCACTTTATGATAACAAATAATAAAAATAAGTGAATCCAGTACTCTCATAACATCGAGTTCCTTCATTGATTTTTAAATGCTTCATAATAACGCCAAACTTCAACATAAAAACACACACACACACACACACACACACACACACACACACACATAAATATATATATATATATATATATATATATATATATATATTGATGGATAGATAGATAGATAGATCATGTTCTCCCTTCGAGGAAGACACGGGTATGTTTCCTGTTATAGACTAACATTTTTCATTTATTACTGAACATCCCGGTTTCATAAATAAACAAGATGAATTATTTAAATTAATGGGATATTTTTTCACAAACTATGCATAGAAAAATATTGTGGAATAATTCAATATTGAGGAAAATATGAAATAATCTTCTAAGTATTGAATGATCATCTAATATAAATTCTTAAAAGAAATACCAGCAAATCACTAGAAATTCAAATGTCTAAAGTTAAAAGATAATTCATGCAAACTTCATGACGTGGTTGGAAATATCCTGTTAAAGGGAAATATGATTCAAACAAAAAAAACTGCAAATTAAAACAATGTAAAGAATTGTAAAATTCTTTACATGGAATTGCGTAAACGCCAGCCTCGGATTTTATAGGATGGTGATACCCAGCATTGAGTAAGCTTCAAATTGATTTGGATGAAATAGAAACGATTTTGATACCAATGTGGTGTAAATGTTTTCTATGGAGTTAATGGAAGAGTTATTAGGTAAAACTATGTATCTATGGGGAAGTTTTGTTATATTAGAAGATGTATTAGTGGAGGTTTGTGACTGTTTTCTTTTATGGATTTTGAGAGTTTTGGATTTAGCAGATTGTATAAAAGATTTAGGGAAAGAAGATTATAAAGGAATTCTCTATATAATTAAACTCATCGTCTATGTATTTAGGAGTGCAGATACGGATATGGTATCAAAATCGTTTTCTATTTCATCCAAATCAATTTCAAGCTTGCTCAATGCTGGGTCTCACCATCCTATAAATCCGAGGCTGGCGTTTATGCAATTCCATGTAAAGATTGCGACAAAAATATCATTGGAGAAACGCAAGAACTCTCAAGAAGCGTTTATATGAGCACAAACGTGATATTAGATTGGGCAATTTTCAGAACACCCTCCTCCAACATATGTCTGAAACTAATCATAACTTTAATTTTAATGATGCCACAATATTAGCCCATATTCACAACAAAAGACTATGACTAAATTTGAAGCCTGTGCAATTTCGTCTTGCCCTCCTTAATAATCGACATGGTTTCTTTAATATATCACCGTTTCTAGCTAAAATAGTGTTAAATAATTACAAAATACCATGCTTCATTTAATTATTTATTTAGTTATCATTCCCACTTTGTTCCCTTTGTTCTCATAAAAAATCAGTCCATTAATACTTTTTCTCGTCTTTTGCATTTCTTCGAGTTGCGTCACGTCGTCATAACATCTTCGCGTGTGTGGATCGCGACTTGCCTTTCAAAAATATAACGCTGATCAAATACAGTTACACAACTAAAAAGATTGTCATTCTTCTGTCACTATAAAAACATCCATCAATTTCTTCACCCCAAGAGACATCCTGATGAAGGTTTATAAAACCAAATGTTTAAACATCGATAATTAAATTCATCCCATTTTCGGAACACTTGTTTTTTTCAAATTTTCTTAATATTGTCGGATTTATTTTCCATATTTACTCCCATATATATATATATATATATATATATATATTATATATATATATATATGCCTATNAACCTGGTTTAGTTCTGGGGCGCTAATTATGTCACGTGTCCTGAATAGAAATGGCCTGACAGAGCCTATTCTGTTCGTAGAAGCAACCGGTATCCAATACATCCCTCATTTTCATAGACTAACGGATCGAGTAAAGGTGCCATAAAAAGTAAAAGTAAACAGAAAAAATAAAATACAAAAGAGAATACGATTCAAAAGATATTTTATTCAAAAACTCAAAAATTGATGTCGGCAGTCTAAAGATCTTTTTTGATTATTGAAAAAGTCATAAGTCCCTTATGGTTGCCATATTACTGGCATTCAATTAGGAACTGTGACAGTTGGAGTCCATCGAAGATAGACAAACACAATAGTTTTATTGTGCATAGTTCTCTACCAGTTGGTGTTAGCACGTTTCTTGAGATAACCGGTGATCTTGGGGTGAGCAGCAACACGTTTCCACAAGGCCATCAGTTTGGGGTAGCTGGTGAACAAGGACTGGTTCTCCATCATTGGGTTCTCCAAGCAACAATAACACATCATGTCACACAGGGACATCTGGTTAAAAGAAAGGAAAATACACATTAGATATATTAATATCTATATATTAATCATGGTCCTTAATTGTACGTACGTTAACATCTTGTAACACCCTCTGCTTAAAAATGAGACTGTCCAAATCGTCCTATATGAAATGCAAAAATGTAATTTTTTAAAACACAACTTTTGATCAAAATTATCTAAAAACACTTATTTTTATTATGATGCAAGTAATTTTTTAAATAATACAGATTTAATACAAAAGTCTATCTATATTCATTTATATTTTGTGAAAGATAAAAATACAAAAAATTCTTCTAAATGAAAAATATAGATACCGTTAATGACTTTGTGATCAAACATGTGAATTTTTACAAATTAAAAAATAAATAAAATTAAAGGACATGATAAAGATAAATTTGAATATCATGAATTCTTTTTCCTAAGTGGAAAATGTTATTTTCCACTATCAATTGTTAAAAGATAAAATTATTAAACTAATCGTAACAATATATCATTTTAAGAAATTAGCTTCTAGATTGGTTTAAAGTTTGTATCACAGTATTGCACAGCAACTACTTTTTAAGCAATTAGGAATATCCATTTTTTTCGTCTGCTTTTCATTTTAAAAACAAATTAAATTAATTAAATCGATTATTTAAGATAATCTTTTTGTCTAAGTCGAAAAGTAGTAATATAATGAGCATAAGTAAAAAAAAGCAAAATAATATTACACATGTAATTTATTTTTAATACATTTAAAACTATTTTTTCGGTCAATTTTGATCAAATATATCTTAAGATGGTCTCCGTGAGCTGCTGTAAAATCCATGTTTACAAAATAAATCTAACACTCTCGATTGAAAAAAACCCCCCAAAATCAGGAAACTATCCGATTTTAATGAAATTTTCAGTATGGATTTATCAATGAATGGATTTTATAATGTATCAGTTATTCTATTTCAAAACTTTCTGATTTAATTAGGTATTTCTGCTATGATAAATTAATATATAAAATTCATTTAAAATATGGGTATCATGATGTTAAGTTTAAAATGTGATATTCTTAGATTCTAAAATGATATTTCTTTAATATCTACCTTAATTTAGTATCAATCTCTAATAATTTTTTTGTCAAAAACTCTATTGAAAATTTAGCACCCCCTTTAAACAGAACAAATATTGATGTATAATTCTTCTTGTATAAGATAATAGACAATTAAATAATTATCAAAATGAGTAAAAAAATCTCCACAATTATTTTTTTTTAGTTTTTATTTTCATTTTATTATCCGATTTATGATGCTTATTTTCTACCAGAGTAGTATCGTTACATTTTTTTTCTTCTATTCACACCTTTGGTCTTTATATTTATGCAAAAATTAGTATCAATCATATATAACCCCACCGATATTTTGCACCCCAAAAATAAAAGGAGGGGGTCAAAGTTAAGTGACCTGAAAAAAGTCAAAGTTTTGAAATAAAATAACTGATGCATTATAAAAATCATTTATGGATCAATCAATACTGAACATTTCATTAAAATTTGGTAGATTTTTTTAAAAGCGGAGAGGGGGGTAAATTTGTTTTGTAAAATAATGATTTTTTTTACAAAATGCCAGATTGCTCGTCAACAACCATATTAATCTCATAACTTTTAAATTGACGAAATAATATTATCCTGTGATTTTTTTCGACAATTTATGTTGAGCTCAATTGGTGACCCAACGGGTCACGTCTTTTCTAGTATATATATATAATTCAATACATATAATTCAATGTATAAAAGAAAGAATTATATAAACACACACACTCACACACACACACACATATATATATTATATATATGTGTGTGTGTGTGTGTGTGTGTGTGTGCGCGTTTTAGGAGGATTCGCTCCACTGCGTGAGACTATAGTCGGAGGATTTTAACCCATTCGGTTTTAAAACATATATTTATCACTTTTTATTGAGCACTTTTTAATTCGATTTTAATTCATCCAGAAGTAAAAATATTTGTTTGCTTCGTGGATTGGCAATTAACTGTTATATATATATATATATATATATATCTTATTATAAAGGAGATTGTGTGCTTTTCTGTCTGTAACCGAAACTATATTACTACTCTTATCACTATTCCCTTAGTTAGTGACATCATATTCTCAATGATTGTATTTTTATTTAAACCTCAATTATTAATAAAATTGTTTAACATTATTAATACTGTTAAGCATGTCTACATACTGACAACATGTAATTATATTTATATATACAACAACATAGTGGTTTACAGTGTGAACGGGAAGGCTAATTTGCATATTGATATGTAAAATTTGATTTTAATAAATATATGCTTAGTATTATTGATTTCTAATTGTTTGGTTTTCTCTTAACGAATCTGAGCAAAAATCTCGGGGATAAATCTTAAAAGAAATCCATAAACAAGTCGAAAGAACTGTAATTTTATTAAATACTTCATAATCTAACTAAATAGATAAATTATGAAAAATGAAAGACGGGAGTGAAAGCAAATGATGGAACAGTTAAATCTAAAGCTGTTCTATTTTTCGATTATACCCCTCAGTTTATCATTTTCTAAAGAGTTTATAATTTGATACAATATTTTATTACATCAAAACCTAAATACTTGCACCCGAAGGGTGCATATATTTGCTAGTATATATAATGTCTATTTTCTTTAAAAAAATAATTTGTGTACCTGGTCTCCCATGAAGAATTGGCTTCCACCATTTTTCATTTCCAATGTTTTCTCCAAGAAAGGAAGAACTCTGCGACAACTGTCCATGAACCTTCCTTGCAAATAAGGCTAAGAAAAAAGAAAGAAATAACAATTCACACATTTTTGGCGCTATACATTCTTTATAATTATTCGGACATTTTTACTTTTTCTTGAGACGATAATTATCTTTATTGTTGCATTTCTTTTCTCTTGAGGGGGGAGGGTAAGCCCCTTGAGGGGAGTAAGGCACTTGAGGGGGGGTAAAACACTTGAGGGTGTAAGACCTTTCAGAGGATAAGACGTCCCCCTCCCCAAATTGCTCTAGATATGATACTGGATAGAGACATTTCTGTGAATTTGTGAGATGAGGCTTGATATTTTGTATTATTTGGATTATGTGGACAATTGTCCTCGTCTTTATCGTTATCTACACAACGTTTCGGTCGATGTGATCCCACCCCGGCTCTCTTCGGGTATTACATATTGGACTCTGGAACCTTGATCTCGGAAACCTTGTACGACATGAAGGCTCCTGACTTAAACAAGAAGTCTCCCGATTTCATCGATAAGATTTCCCAGCTCGAGAAGGTTTCCACGTCCGACAGGAAATACGTGAAGAAGGCAATACGTAAAGATAGCAATAAAAATGTTGGGACATTTTTGACGCTGTACATTCTTTATCATAATTCTGACTTGGTTCTTTTAATCACACCAATTATTTTCATGTACACATTTCATTAACTAAATAAGTTTAAAAAAAGTTAATAATTAATTAATTAATAATAATTCTATCAAAAGGGTTGTTAAATAAAATTTTAAAAATGACGACATGTATTTGCTTCAAAGAGAAGTTTCACGAGCTCGAGAAGGTTCCCGAGTCCGACAGGAAATACCTGCAGTAAGCAGGGCAAATCGACCGAAACGCTCTGTAGATAACAATAAAGATGAGGACAATAGTCCGAACAATCCAAATAATACTAATTATCAAGCCTCATCTAAAAAATTCAGAGAAATAGTGTAGATAACAATAAAGACGAGGACAATAGTCCGAATAATACAAATAATACTAATTATCAAGCCTCATCTCAAAAATTCAGAGAAATAGTGTAGATAACAATAAAGATGAGGACAATAATCCGAATAATACAAATAATACAAATATACAGAGTAATTTTGACGATGTAAATTTATTATTATTATTATTATTATTATTATTATTATTATTATTATTATTATTATTCACTCCTTTCGAGTTTTCACATCAGCGTTAGCTGATGGTATTTCCCTGGAGTCTGAGTGACAACAAGTCTCCTCGGGTCTCCAGGACTCTTCTGAGTATTCTAGCCGATTGCAGCAGTTCAGTAGTCTGGATGGTCTCAATTCTTCCTCTGATTTCTAGATCCTCCAGTCTTTTTTACAAGTTTATTGGTACAGTTCCAAGTGCACTAACTACAATTGGTATCACTTTCACTCTCATATTCCACAGCTTTGACACGTTCTCTTTTTTTTGTTGTTGTTGTTAATCAACACTAGGTCTGGTCTCCTTGCCGGGATAGGGTGATCCGTCTTTGTCTCGAAGTCCCAGAGAATTTTATGCGTTTCATTCACAAGAACGGATTCTGGTTTATGCATATACCATTTTGTTGTATGGTCCAAGTTTTTTGCATAATTCCCAGTGGATCACCCTCCCAACCCAGTCGTGCCTAGCTTTGTATTCCCGCTGTGTTAGTTTGCTACATTCACTTAATACATGGTTTACAGTCTCATCTCTGTCACAGAACAGTCTACATTTACTATTTTGTTGGGTCTTATCAATTTTTGCTTTGATATAATTTGTTTTTATGGCATTATTTTGTGCCGCAATTATTAGTGATTCAGTTTCTCTCTTAGGGTTTTCTTTTCTTAACCATTATTATTATTGTTATTTGCTCCTTTTGAGTTTTCACATCAGCATTAGCTGATGGTCTTTCACTGGAGTCCAGGACTCTTCTGAGTATTCTGGCAGATTGCAGCAGTGCAGTGTTCTGAATGGTTTCAATCCTTCCTCTGATTTCCAGATTTTCCAAACCCTTTTCTAATCCGTTTGGGACCGTTCCAAGTGCACCAACTACAATTGGTAACACTTTGACTTACATATTCCATAACTTTTTAATTTCTCTGGCAAGGTCCAAGTATTTGTCCCTTTTTTCATTTTCCTTTAACTTCACCCTGTGATCTGCTGGAACTGCAAAATCCACCAGTTGACAAGTTCTTTCTTTTTTGTTAATCAACACTAGATCTGGTATTCTTGCTGGGATAAGGTGATCCGTTTTTATTTCAAAGTCCCAGAGAATTTTATGCGTTTCGTTCTCAAGCACAGATTCTGGTTTATGCATATACCATTTTGTTGTATGGTCAAAGTTTAATTTTTTGCATAATTCCCAGTGGATCACCTTCCTAACCCAGTCGTGCCTAGCTTTGTATGCCCGTTGTGTTAGTTTGCTACATTCACTTAATACATGGTTTACAGTCTCATCTCTGTCACCGCACAGTCTACATTTACTATTTTGTTGGGTCTTATCAATTTTTGCTTTGATATAGTTTGTCCTTATGGCATTATTCTGTGCAGCAATTATTAGTGATTCAGTTTTTCTTTTGAGGTTTCATTTTCTTTATTATTATTATTATTATTATTATTATTATTATTATTATTATTATTATTATTATTATTATTATTATCCTGACGTTTTTTTTTATCACAACCATTATCTTCATCTTTACATTGACTAAATAAATCTAAAAATATAATAAAGATTAATCAATGATAATTCAATCAAAAGGTTTGTTAAATGAATAAAAAATGATGACGTGTATTTGCTAGCAAAAATTGTTTGAAAAACATTTTATGTAAAGTTGAAATTGAAATGAATTCAAAATGAATACTTACAGTTGCAGTTGCAGGGTTCATTTCAGATTCCTTTCCACTCTCCTTTGAAAAATAGAGAAATTTTATTATTATACAAACATTGTGAAATATATATATATATATATATATATATATATATATATATATATATATATATATATATATATATGTATATATATATTCAAACAGTCAAATATATAAATAGATAGATATCGACAAAGTTAGACAGACATAAACACTCACACATACACATATTGAGAGATAGTTATGAATAAAGTGAGACAGATAGAAAAATAGACAGTCACACACACACACACACACACACACACACACACACATATATATATATATATATATATATATATATATATATATATATATATATATATTAAAATAAGTGTATTTTGGCAGCATTTTTTCTTTTATACAAGTTTTGTTGAACTGTACAGACAATTCTTGTCGAACGAGTTTTTGGTTGATCCTTTCTAATTTTCGGGCCATCTTTTTGGTGTCCGGGTGGAACTGGTGTTACAGTCCACCAAAGGTTTCAAAACGAGAGCTTTCGGCAATACAGTTTGCCATCATCAGGAAGGAAACAATGGTATGGTTTCGTGTCTCGTTTTTAACGAGAACGAGTAGTAGCAAGGAATTAGAAGTGGGAGGTAATAACAATTGGTAGTGGGAGGTTGTAGGAATGGTAGTGGTTACACCCCGACACCAAAAAGATGGCCCGAAAATTAGAAAGGATCAACCAAAAACTTGTCCGACAAGAATTGTCTGTACAGTTCAACAAAACTTGTATATATATATATATATAAATTTCGAATATAATAAAGATCCCGACACTACGAATTTGTCATCATTACAGATTCCTGAAATTTTCCATCTTCATCTATTGTACGGTTTAACGTATTATATTTTTTAAACTTTCTTTTGTAACTGGAACATTCTCCTAAACTTTTTGATACTTATATACACTTTTACTGCAAACTCTTTTGAGTTTTTTAATGATAAAAATGCTTATAATTTAAAAAAAATAGAATCTATTTTATTTTTAACATAATTTACGCATTTTTAAAAATTATTTGAAAATTCCAGTACTGATCGAGAGCATTCTGTGCCTCGTGATTAATGATATATTTATTTCGTTTTTCCGTTTACAATGTTGCTTTGATAAAGACCGCATACGGTCGAAACAGATTTCTGTCAGCAAAACTTTAAACATCTTGTTATTTTTTCTACAATATTTTCTACACACACACACACAACACACACACACACACACACACACACACACACACACACACACATATATATATATATATATATATATATATATCAATAAAATCACTAACCAAATTTGACGTGTTTCTTAGAAGGATATTAATGTGTATGCAAAATTTAAAAATTTGAGTGACCTCCCGTTTTAGAACTTATACGTCGACACGTACATACCAAAATCTCTCCTTTATATATATATATATATATATATATATATATATATATATATATATATATATGGACAGTCAGATAAACTCACACACTGTAATAGATAGATTGATACTTACAAAGAAGCGACCATTCTTGGCATGGAAGTATCTCATGTAATCATGCATGATTTCATAGAAACATTCACAGATGTAATCAATCCTGAACATGTCCATGCTGTTCTTGCCATACAAACCTAAAACATAATAAACAAACCAATTAAAAATGAAAAAAAAAAATCTGAACTGTACACAATATAAATAACCACTATGTACTAGATGATCTTTTGCATTCGTAGGATCTTAAAATAAATATCAATCAATACCTCATCTCTCAGACATGTTTTCCGAATTTTTATATATTCAATTTTTTTTTCTGATGATTTTTCTCATTTATTTACAGTAGACTATAAAAAAATTACTGGAAGCAAATAAAAAAAAGAGTTGGCTTCAGCTATGATTTTTCTTAAAAAAGATTGTGCTACAGATTTTTTAGGGTCAGTAAAAACTTCTGCTCATCTTTGGTATCTGGTCTTCCATTGGGGATTTATCTTTATCAGAAGCCCTGTGTCATTGGTAGTTTTTAGATAATAACCCAAGACTTCGATTTGCTTTAGATCATATTTTATTCCGAAATCTCCACCAGACTAACTGCACAGATTGAGTACGGCAGTGCGCTTAACACGACTTACCACTTTCGTGGTTTGGCCGATACTGAACTAAACTCCTAAAGCCTTGTCACTCAATCCTTTAAGGCTGCCGACTGCAACTTATAACAGCCTATTTGGTTTCTACAATACTGTACATAAGTATTAGGGTACTAACGATTATGTAACAATAAGTTGATTTGGAACTTGCACCCTTTTTTATTTTTTATTTTTTTAAAATTCAAGACCGTTTATTTTTAGTTGTAGTAAGAAATACTGATAACTATTATCAATTATGGGTTTGGAATGGTAATAATTAAAGTGGGTGTGACAATTGAAATGGATCATGCAAATTTATTAATCGACGGGTTGTCACCGAATCTTGATATGCAAATGAAGCCAGTAGTTATATGTATCACAATGACTCTCCACACTCCCGCTTACTCACACGGAGAGAGACTAATATTCATATAAAGAGAAGGTAATTAATATATACAGAGAGGGTGAAAGCAATATGCATAATGTGAGAGAAGATTTGGTCCGTTTTTGACTTAATTGCTAATTACGACTAATTAGACCCAAATAAAATGGATTTTTTTCAAACATAGCGTAATCCTAAAAGCAAGGTATATCTTAATATGAATTTTGTGTTATTAAACTAAACAGGAAAAAGCCTTTAGACAATAAAAGGTGATTATCTCAGCTTTAGTATAATAATAGAAGATAGATAAACATCCACTGATAGATAGATAGATAGATAGATAGATAGATTAACAAAATTATCTTTCAGTAAACCATTTGAAAGGACATTCATTGTAATATAGATAGATAGATAGATAGATAGATAGATATAGAGATAGATGGGTAGATAAAAAGATAGATATATGAGCCTACAACAGATAGATAGATAGATAGATAGATAGATAGATCAAATTATTTTTCAGTAAACCATTTGAAAGGACATTCATTGTAACATAGATAGATAGATAGATAGATATAGAGATAGATGGGTAGATAGACAGAACGATAGATATGAGCCTACAACAGATAGATAGATAAATGGCTAGGTTGACAGATATATATATATATATATATATATATATATATATATATATATATATATATATATGACCCTACAACAGATAGATAGATAGATATAGAGATAGATATAGAGATAGATGGGTAGATAAACAGATAGATATGTATGAGCCTACAACAGATAGATAGATAGATAGATAGATTTATCAAATTCTCTTTCAGTAATTATTGAAATGTGACATTCATTGTAATGGTTAACACTTACCACTTTCCCTGGCCAAGTATCTGGCAATGGCCATAGTTTCGGGCATCTTGTTCTGACCATCAATGTCCAAAACAGGGACGCAGTAGCTGGGCATATCTGAAAGAAAATAGAAAAACAACTTCAATATAGAATCTCATTTGATTGGTTGATTGGCTGATTGGTTGGTTGGCAACCAGAGACCGAATAAACAGGACCATCCTGAAGAGAACTGGACTCCCTGGCTTGCATAAAATACTTGTCCAACGCAACCTGAGATGGGCTGGCCACGTAAACAGACTTGGGGATGACAGACTACCAAAGCAGATTCTGTACTCTCAACTGAGAGAGAGGGGTCATGTAGAATCGGTAGACCAAAGCTCAGGTACAAAGACAACACAAAAAGAAACCTGAAGGACTTTAATATCTCCATAGGCAGTTGGAAAGACGCAACCACAGACCGATTAAATTGGAGGAAAATGATTCGCGTGCTGTCATCATCGGATACGATTGACAGCAAGTAGTAGTAATTCTTTGCTAATGTATTTTCAAGAAAGTTCTTAAAAAGGTAAAGAACTTGCCAAGAACCAAGCATTCATTTCGAAGTTCTGACATTATCCCGATGAAATGTTCATCTTTGATAACTTCCCGATTCTGTAGGCCATCAAACACACCAGTCTTGATTTCTTCAATTGACAGGTCAGGAAATGCAAAAATGTGGTACTTGACACACCTGCCTTCAGTTGACAATGCTTTAATGAATTGCTTCAAGAGACCTAGTTTCATGTACAAGGTGCGAACATATTTTTCTTTATGTCAACAAATGGCTCGTGTAGAATGTTGGGATCAACAGGTTTGAGGATAGATCTTGGAGGTCGATTCCTCGTCACTTAATCCTTCTCTCAAGCTCTATTGCCCTACCCTGGGATTTCAGCTAAATGAGATAACTAATGGTATACTAAGATATTCAATTTTACATTTGTTTTTCTTTGGTGAAGTTTTCATTAAACAAAAGTAATGCAATGGTATTTTGGCTTTCACCAAATCATATGTATAACAGATGCCAGCTTATCACATGTTCCCTTTGTCCCCATCCGTATACTGCTTGCAAATCTTGTGACAGGCGAAGATTTGTCTTACAAACTAAATCTTAATTAAAAACATACAAAAAGGACTAGCTTCACAAATGGGCTGATATTTGTTCTTTGACTGTGAATCACCTAGTCACAAAATCTAAAAAATTCTCCTTTTTCACAAAAATAATAAACGCATTCAATATATATATATATATGTGCATATATATATATATATATATATATATATATATATATATATATATATATATGATATATTGAAAAAACAAAGGGTGTTTACAACTGCATGGGCTCATCAGGAGAGAATGTGCAAACCGTTTCGGGGTCTTCCTCCTTCTCTTCTGATGAGCCCATGCAGTTGTAAACATCCTTTGTTTTTTCATTATATCATATTCACACTGTCGGATTAATTTCCATTTTATTTTCACATACTTGTCTATGAAAAAACTTTACATATGAATGTTTACTCCTTTGATGATATTTATCCATAAACACCACGGATTTACCTATAAAAGTGGGCTACTTATTTTACAGTTGGATTGTATTACAAATAATTTTGATATTTTATATACACTTTTATACAAATTTACACTTTTTAAAATAATTCTACATCAGGCTTTTTTGAGTCTTATTTTATAACTATAATGCTTCTGATTATTTTTAAAATTAAAAATAAAATTCATTTTATTTTTAAATAAAATTCATTTTATTTTTTAATATAGACAGCGCATTTTTTGATTAATTCCAACGTTTGACTAGCAGCGTTCTGTTTTTGCTAACGGTCATTTTTCCCGTCTTATTTTTGTTGATGACCGACCCACGTGCGTCGATGCATGATATTGCGAGGGTCCTCATATCAGTGAGGTAGGGCCGGTGTTGCTTTTTAAACCGTCGAGAAGAAGGCCCCGAAACGGTTTGCACATTCTCTCCTGATGAGCCCATGCAGTTGTAAACATCTTTTGTTTTTTCCTTATATCATATTCACACTGTCGGATTAAATTTCCATTTTATTTTCACACACACACACATATATATATATATATATATATATATATATATATATATATATATTACATACACACTATATATAGTATATATATATTTACATAAGCGCTATTTATATATGTATTTATGCATATATATATATTTATATACACACTTTATATATTTACATACATACAAAACTCTGAGAAATTAATGTTCTTAGTACGACCCATGGTGGCGAGGCTGCAGTTCTGGATATCTAGGAAGTGTGGAATAACCTTTCATTGCTATTACTCCCAGGTCCACTTCGACCTGTAATGGAAGTACATGTTAGTGTAATAGCTATGGGTAACATAAATATGTTTAAACATTGTTCTAAGTCGCTATAAGCGTGTACAAAATAAAACCTATTCAGAAAATACATAATAGATGTAAATATGGATGTGCAATTCCATACCCCAGCCATAAAATAACCCTAGATGGGTTGAAAAGAAAGGAAGCTGTGGAGAGGTATCATCGTTTCTGTTCTTAAGTGATATGAGTGAGTAGCTGGAATGTAACCTAAATCAAGTAAGAGTTATGTCCCTTGAATCATCTAGTCACAAAATCTAAAAAATTCTCCTTTTTCACAAAAAATAATCAACGCATTCAGTTGGCCAGACCACCTTACTTAGAGACAAATGATACAATTGTGATTATTTGGGGAATAAGTTGTAGAGAAGAAAAAAACCTGACGTGAAAGAAGAGGCAATTACGAACTTTAGTTGGCTAAATTCCTAGCATAAAATTGTGCGTGCGCATTATCTCCCTTAAAAAAATTGCTTCTATAGTTTTTCTTATGAGATTTTCTTAGACAATTGAATGAATAAAAATACATTTCATTCTTATCGACACGTATGAAATTTAGTTGGCCAAATGCCGAGCACAACATTGTGCGTGCGCATTATCTGAAATGAACTTAATTGTTATTAAGAACACATTTTATGATATTTTTGTTGTGCGCTATCTTATCAACACATTTTTGTTTGAGAAATAAAAATTTCGTTTCTTAAACAAACAAACAAAAATATGTCGATAAGAATGAAATGTATTTTTATTCATTCAAATGTTTAAGAAAATCTCATGAGAAAAACTATACTAGCAAATTTGTTCAGGGAGATAATGCGCACGCACAATTCTATGCTGGAATGTGGCGAACTAAAGTTCATAATTACCAAAGAAGAAATATAATTGCGGTTATGAAATCAGCATGCCAATTTTAGTCTAAATCCAATAAAAAATCAGCGTAATCGAAATAATTTAAACAATATTTCTAAATAAGAAAAGATCTTACCATTCCTGTATTTGTTCCATTCGTTGAATTCGAACCTCTTATCGGTAAATTGAACGCCAGCAACATACGACAGATCGTCGGCACGTCCACAGCCATTGAAGTAGTACACAATGTAGTTAGACATGGTGGGGTTTATCAATTAAGATTCAAGTTGAATTATCTGGCAGAAATGATGCATTAAAATAATCGATAGATTTTAGGTTATCGATTGTCATCTTAAGTCTTGAAAAACTCAGCAAAATTGAACTGTTTTCATTTTATGAACATATATTAAAAGATAAAGGGTCAAAGTTCACCTGGAAACAATAGATATTAATTTGTAATCTACACCTCTAAAATTGGAACCTTTCCTCTTATTTCTGTTTAGCGTTAAATAATAGATAAAGAACTTACCGTTCCTGTATTTGTCCCATTCGTTGAATTCGAACCTCTTATCTGTAAATGGAACGCCAGCAACAGCCATCAACATACGACAGATCTCGGCACGTCCACGGCCATTGAAGTAATACAAAGTGTAGTTAGGCATAGTGTGAGATGTTTTATCAATTAAGATTCAAGTTGAATTCGCCTCGGCAGTAAATGTTCTTCTGTTAGTGAAACAAGATTTAGTAAATCCTTATATAGCGGCTACTGACTCAACTGAAATCTAATGTGAACGTCACCAGTAATTGATGTGAAATTATCTCAAAAGATGGGTGAATTGACAATTAACAACTTCACTTGCAGTTACAGATAAAATAGACCACATGATGTTTGTAAGATTGCACATTTGCAATTTACAGACACACACATTAATTAATTAAATAATTAAGTAACGTGAATTTAACTAGTTTGTCTCAACTGCAGAAAGACTTCGTTATCGAATTAAATGTGCAGTAGTTACCCTAAAAGAAGTCATTCTTGTTTATGAGTATGCTGCAACATTAGGTCAAGTTAACCTTTGTTAAGTTATTTTATATTTAATTCAGTTTAATGATTAGGACATTTTATTTTAAATTGCACTGGAAACGATTTTTACTATAAAAATGATTTTTACTATAAAAAATGATTTTTACTATAAAAATGCATTAGACAATGATGTTTACTATATAAATGCATTGGAAATGATTTTTACTATAAAAATGCATTGGAAATGATTTTTAGTATAAAAATGCATTGGAAATGATTTTTACTATGAAAATGCATTGGACAATGAGTTTTACTATAAAAATGCATTGAAAATGATTTTTACTATGAAAATGCATTGGAAATGATTTTTAGTATAAAAATGCATTGGAAATTATTTTTACTATAAAAATGCATTGGACAATGAGTTTTACTATAAAAATGCATTGAAAATGATTTTTACTACATAAATGCATTATGATAATGATTTTTACTATAAAAATGCATTGGACAATGATTGTTACTATAAAAATGCATTGGACAATGGTTTGTAGTATAAAAATGCATTGGACAATGAGTTTTACTATAAAAATGCATTGAAAATGATTTTTACTATAAAATGCATTGGAAATGAGTTTTAGTATAAAAATGCATTGGAAATTATTTTTACTATAAAAATGCATTGGACAATGAGTTTTACTATAAAAATGCATTGAAAATGATTTTTACTACATAAATGCATTGGAAATGATTTTTACTATAAAAATGCATTGGAAATGATTTTTACTATAAAAAACGATTTGAGCCTAACGTTTCAATTGATTTTTCTCCAAAGATTATTAGATAACAATACTAAAGTAGACTCTTTATTAAATAAAGATTTGGTTTTAGAATCTAAAAATATGAAATTTGAAACTTAAAATTAATTGATTAATATTTTAAATTAATTTCATCTATAATTAGTTATATAAATGGTAGTTTGAAATGGTAATATTCATTTTAAAGTATTGAATCCGGTTGATTGGAAAAATTCAGTAATTTAAAAAAATTCGTTGATTAATAAGTCAACACAGAAAATTTTATTAAAATCAGATAATTCCCAGATTTTTGATAATTGTTATTCCTCAACAACGACCTCCCATACAAAAATAGGTCACGCGACATTTTCTCTCGATCATTTTTTTTTTGTAAACAAATTTACAAGAATTTTTTAGATCGTCTTTTTTTCTGCGTATTTAAACCAAAAAGAAAAGGACATTATTTAAAAGTTATTAATTCTTTTGTAATGGGTACATTTATTTTTATATTTTTTTGTTGTTGTTGTTGCATTTTGTTTTTGTTTTGTTCGTGTTGTAATGGTTAGAGTCGTAGGAAATGGACTTGTTGACCAGAGTTCAAATCCTGGACAAAGCTAAAGTTCAAATAGCGCTAATACCCGTAGGAAAGGTATAAATCCAGCTACTCTCCCTCCTGCTATGGGTAAATAGTATGACAGACTGGGCTCTTTAAGATTGGTTAGGCAACCAATCTAGGAGAAGGAATGTTTTGAATGTTAACCTGTTAAATTCGCTTGGTCTGATCACTACTAGAAGAGACTTAGTCCTAATTAGTGATGTATTTTAAAAAGAAAAAAAAAAACAGAATAGCAACAACACTAGCAAGAGAATGAACAAGATTACCTTACCCATATAATACTATGCATGCGAGGATAGGTGTGTATATATTTAATTCTAGGTATTTATGATTAATAAATAGTAAGTCAAACCACATATATGTGTATGTATGTGGTAGACCGAATAAGTAGTAGTAAAACCCATATCTAATATAAGTATATATGTGTGTATTCGGGTGGATAATGTGGGTGCATACCTATATGTATGTATAGATAGATACATACATATGTGCGCATGTATACACACATGCGTGTGTGTGTATGCACATATATTGTAATAGGCATGTGAATGGTCGGTCAGAGAAACCATAAAAACTAAGAAAAGGATTTAGGCTAGATGAAAAAGGTGATAAAAGGCCAGTAGCAGACAAATGTCTGGATTTAGGCAAAAGAAGGAGAAGATAGGATGTCATAAAAATATATGACCACCAACATAGAGTTCAATGTTAGAACAAAGGATTTTGAAATCTCGTGCGAAATCCCGGAGAATGAGAATTGATAGGAGATTTGGGGATTCTGGGAAATTTGAAAAGTTTAGTCAGTGAGTCTTTGGACATCGGAGAAGGCAGTTAGTTTTTGGACAGAGGAGAGACGAGTTAGTCCTCTGGACCCGGGAGAAGACAGTTGAGCTTTGGACACTGAAGAACTAAGATGTTAGTTGCCCACTAAAGACCTGCCCTAGCAGAGGTCGCCAAAAAGAACAGGGGAGTATCCCCCCTCTCCACAGACATAGAAAGATTAGAAGCTGATGGAAACCGGTAGGACAGATGCAATGCAGCCGAATGCAAGTTATATACCTCATCTCTGACCATTCTAATGTTCACCTGACTGATGCTGTCCTTTGTTGTTATTCTCTCTTTCTCCCTTGTAACACCGGTTTGTTTGTGCACCCCTTGGTGGGGGGCCCCTGTGAGGTGTTTGAGCATATGTTTGCAACTAGCAGACGACACGAGTTGAACGACCAGAAGGAATGCAGTGAATGCAGGATGAGTTGCAGAAGTGTGCAAAGAGGCCTTGCAGCCCACCTTGACTTTATTTCTTTTTTCAATTATTTGGAATAAAACAAACTACTAAGCTTTAATTACCTATAAGAGAAATAATCATAACTTAATATAGTTTTTTAAATGACAGTCTGTTATTCCCAATATTATCTTATTGAGATTCGGTGTCTGTAACCGAAACTACATCAGTGCTTACGTCCCAATAGCCCCAGGAATTGTGTAAGTTTATCAATTATTTAATTAATAGTTAAACTCATTAATACATCAAATAAATCTTATCTATAAAAATATCTATGAATAGTATTATCTGCGTTATTCGGACTATTGTCCCCATCTCCATTGTTATTTGTACAACGTTTCGGCCGATATGCCCTCCGGTCTTCTTCAGGTATTTCTTGTCGGACTCGGGAACCTTCTTTTCGAACTCGGGAACTTTCTTGTCGTAATCGGGAGCCATCACGTAAACTTTGAATCTAACCCTTTATTTAATCCACGGGGGGATCCTGCAGATAAAACTAATCATCAAGCCTCATCGCAAACATTCAGAGAAATAATATCAATGAAAATCTGAATTAGATTTGCCTCAAAACAGTCCATGTTATTAGTGCGTTTAAAATCCTGCAATGTGTCTTATATATCACTAAGAAGTAAAGGTTTACATAATATATGGTGTGGTTAATTTGCATACTGGTTTTAACAAAATTGGGTTTTATAAATAATTATTTGGTGTTACTGTATATCCAAAGAATCTCACTATATGATTTTCCCAACTCTATTGCCCTTATGGCAAGCCCCAGTCCTTTTTATCATATGGGTGCTAGAAGGCGGTGGCTGCGGGTCTACATGTCCTGGCAATGACGTTAAACTCTATCTGATGGTGAGGTTCCAGTTTTGGAGGTTTGGGGAATGTGGAGCACTCCTTCATCATCATTTCTCCCTGGTCCACTTTGACCCGGAGTGGTAGTACCTGTTATGGTCCTATCTATGGGTTAAATAGAAAAATGTATTTATTAAAAAATTCTATTATCCATCAAGGATTGATTTATTTCAAAACTTTATCGGCATTAAATGACCCACTGAGGTTGATATGCCGTAAAACAAAACAAACCAGACCAAACCAAAGAATCTCATGGATTATGCGTGATTAGATCTGTAACCGCTTCTATGAAACCATGCATGATTTCATGAGATACTACCACTGAATGTAATGCGGTCTGTTATTTATGGGATCCAGACATCCCCACCCCTAAACATATGTCTCTGATTGACCAGCCACTCGATAACATTGCATATCTGTCTAAATGGCCTTGTGTCAGCCTTAGTTGTAGTTTTCCATTGGTTTTTTTTCCAAGTGCTACAACTCAAGGCCAACCATTGTTTTATTTATGTAAAATTGTAAAATTCCGATCATATTGGTCAAATTCAATAATTCAAGGAATTTATGCCTACGTGAGAATTCTTTGTTTAGATAAATTTATATTTTTGATATAAACATTATCATTTCTTTTTTATTATTATTATGGACTCTCTCGGCGATTTTCGACGCATGAGGGTTCACACACACAATGAACACCCACACATTGATTTGTTTATAGTGGTGAAGGCTTGTGTTGGACCATCCACACTTTTTGGCACAGTCGATAGGAAAGAATTGGTGCATCAAGGGTTGCCACAAACCCAATCAACGACCGACCTCAGGAATTTTGAATTCAGAGTTATCCTTCTCCTAGATTGGTTACCTACCCAAGGCTGAAGGGCCCAGTCTGCCCTACTATTTAACCCATAGCTGGAGGGAATTTTGAATTCAGAGTTATCCCTCTCCTAGACTGGTTACCTACCCAAGGTTGAAGGGCCCAGTCTGCCCTATTATTTAACCCATAGCTGGAGGGGGAATATATGGATCCATACCTTTCCCAAGGGTATTAGCGCTATGTGAAATGCCAACAGCTTCGTCTAGGAATTGAACTCGAATCGACGAGTCCATTTTCCACGACTCTAACCACTAGCCCACGCGCCTCCATATTATTATTATTATTATTATTATTATTATTATTATTATTATTATTATTATTATTATTATTATTATTATTATTATTATTATTTTCTTTTCTTACGGTAACTTTTAACTTTTAACAAACTACCATAATTAATAATTAGGGTAGTTTGAATTAATTGGTAATTAATTAACAGATCGCCAATCAACCCATAACACTTTAATAGTGTTATAAACGGAAACCTCAGGGTGAGTCAGTTATTTTTCATATAACATGATGATAGAATTGTCATACAGAAACAAATGGATACGTTCAACGAAAGTATTATAATTATTAAATAATTAACTAATGTGTTATAATTGAGTTAATAGAGTTTTAATAATTAATCACAATGTTAATATTAAATTGACTTGCAAAACATGTGCTCTCTAGGCACAAGTATTAAAGTTTTAATATAATTAAATATTAACAGTATTAATTGAATTTTTTAGGTTTCTACCCCAAGAGTCCCATGGACATGATGAGGTGTGACTACATCTGTGACTGTGTTAAGTATCTGGCCGCCATCCTTGGCCAGTTGTAAAGAACTTAAAGGTAAATAAGTAAGTAAGTCCTGAGTTATAGAATCCTTTGGTAAGTGAATAAGTCCTGTGATATAGAATCCTATGGTCTGTCGTCCAAGAAGATCCAAGTAGTAATGCTTAGCTATGACCAGAAAAGGCCAGTATGAATAATAATATCAGCAGGAGAGCCCTGCAGTGATTGGACAAGAAGTTGGTCACATGGTAGTCGGCGGGTCTATAAGTACAAGTGGCCATAGCTGACCTTGTGAATTCGATTCTCACCTGGTGTCACATACGTTCATAAACAAAATTAATTAGCCATTAAGAATGAATTTATTTCAAAACTTTATCGGCATTAAATGACCCACTGAGGTTGATACGCCGTAAAACAAACTAAACCAAACCAAGCTGACCTAGTGAATTCGACTCTCACCGGGTGTCACATATGTTCATAAACAAAATTGATTATCCATTAAGAATTGATTTATTTCAAAACTTTATCGGCATTAAATGACCCACTGAGGTTGATTTTTCGTAAAACAAAACAAACCAAACCAAGCTGACCTAGTGAATTCGATTCTCACCGGGTGTCACATACGTCCATAAACAAAATTGATTATCATTAAGAATGAATTTATTTCAAAACTTTATCGGCATTAAATGACCCACTGAGGTTGATATGCCGTAAAACAAAACAAACCAAACCAAGCTGACCTAGTGAATTCGACTCTCACCGGGTGTCACATACGTTCATAAACAAAATTGATTATCAATTAAGAATGAATTTATTTCAAAACTTTATCGGCATTAAATGACCCACTGAGGTTGATGTGCCGTAAATCAAACCAAAATTTTGTCGTTACGATTTCTAACACACTAGGAATAGATTAGTGATTAATAATGTGGACCGTATGAACTTTAAGCACCCCTTTTTGATCTCGATTAAGAAAGGACATGTTTTTTCATTTACACCGTCAATATACGGCTGTTTTAACAGACAATTTTTAGAGTTTTTTTAATTATAAAACTAACCCCTAGCTCTAACCCCTAACCCTAACCCCTAACAAACAACCGGATATTGACAATGTAAATGAAAAACATGTCCTTTCTTAATCGAGATCAAAAAGGGGTGCCTAAAGGTAATATGGTCCAATAATGTCTAATGTCGATTTCTTTAAGCATACTATCTATCTACCAAGCCCATTCTATTCATATCTATCTATTTATCTATATATCTATCCATCTATCAATGTATATATCTGTGTATCTATCTATCTATCCATCTCTCTCTATATTTATCTATCTATCTATATATCTATCAGATTCGGATCATAAGCCATTACATACCTATATATCTACCTATCACAATCGGTTCATATATAATAATATATGTAAAGATCGAAATTGGAAATGAATCCGACAATATGAGGAAGAATGAATAAAGAAAAGAAAGAACAAAATGGATAATAAAAATATGAATTTAATCAATATCACTTACACATGTGTTTCGGTCAGTTCATCTGTGTGAAAATATTCCGCACACAGAGAAGATTCGACCTTCATCAGAGTGAAATTTTATTTTGAATAATAAGATTTCACTCTGATGAAGGTCAAATCTTCTCTGTGTGCGGAATATTTTCCTTAGTGTCCTTAAAATATACCTCAATCTCACCACATCCGGGCTCCTCACTCAGAATTGTCCGTGCAGCACGTGCGACACTCGTCAGCACTGCAAGTACGCGTCAATCCTTATGGCGCGACCACCAACATCCGGGCCACTCTGCTATCTCTTATTTCACTGCTCGTCCACAGCGCTCTCACATTCTGAAGGACGCGGGTTCGACTCTAGGTCAGTCCTACACGCCAGGCAAAGCCTAGCCCGCTTCCTTCGAGAATACTGCAAGTCTTCAGGCCCGCCACTCTCTCTCTGTCACACCGTGTTGCACGAGGTAGGTCTCCTCTCTCACTACATATATTTTAATTGGTATCTATATAAGTCGACCGGGCGGCCTAAAGTCGGTATCAGCCAGTCAGCGAGGGAGTCTATCCCCTTTTCAATAGCGCTAGACCATGGAGATTGTTTTAGCATCTGAGGTGGAGCGCCACACCTACCATCAGCTCCTTACTTTACTGCACAGATCCCTGTGCTACTCATAAGCTGAGTTGGCGGGGACCGGTATCGAACTAGGAACCTTGTGGTTTCTAGCCGAACGCTCTACCGACTGAACTAATCCGGCCCCTATTGATTTTAATATCTTAATACGTTGGAGAATAAAACGATGATATTAGAGATCAACAATACCAAGTAATCATTTATTAAATCCGGTTATATCAAAACCATTATGCGAATTTACCACATAATATATTATGTAAACCTTTACTCGGTTACAGACAGACAGACCCCGTATCTTCATTATAATAAGATATACGAATTTAACTATGGACTGGTTCGGCTAGATCAGTGGTTCTCAACCGGGGTCCATGTGGACCCGCAGGTACCCTATAACATTTTTTGGGACACAGGCTAGAAAAATATATTTAACAATGGGATTTTTAAACATCGAATGACTATGGGAGGGTCCACCAGAGTAAAATAGGATTAAAAGGGGTCCATGGGTAAAAATAAAAGGTTGAGAACCATTGGGCTAGATATTAATAATTTCTTGTACCGTAAACCAAATATAATTGTAATTGAGAAAGAAAGGTTTGATCGCAGCTATGGGTTAAAAGTATCACTACTGTTCTTCTACAAGGATGGCTTGATATGCCATTAAACAAATAAACTAAACCAAAGCAAAACTTGGGTTTGATGATGGTAACATTGTCTGATCGGACATATATATATATATATTTATCATTTGGAGACGCGTAGTCTAATGGTTAGAGTCATGGGAAATGGACTCGTCGACCCGAGTTCAATTCCTGGACGAAGCTGTTTGAATCACACATTGCGCTAATACCATTGGGAAAGGTATGAATCCAATTCTCCCCCCAGTTATGAGCAAATAGCAGGGTAGACTGGGCTCTTTAACCATGGCTAGGTAACTAGTCTAGGAGAAGGAAAACTCTGAATTCAAATCTGTTAAATTCCGCTTAAGAAATTGATTTTGTGTCACATCCTGCTCGTGTGGAGGGGTTGGTAAATATATATATATGTATTTAACAGATTTGAATTCAGAGTTTTCCTTCTCCTAGACTGGTTGCCTAACCAAGGTTAAAGAACCCAGTCTGCCCTACTATTTATACATAGCTGGATATATATTTACCTACCCCTCCACACGAGAAGGGTGTGAAACAAGGTCAATTTCTTAAACGGAGTTCAACAGATTTGAATTCAGAGTTTTCCTTCTTCTAGACTGGTTGCCTAAATAAGGTTAAAGAGCTCAGTCTGTCCTACTATTTATTCATAGCTGGAGGGAGAGTTGGATTCATATCTTTCCCAAGGGTATTAGAGCTAAGTGAAATGCAATTACCACATCCAGGATTTGAACTCGGGGTGACGAGTCCATTTACCATGACTTTAACCATTACACCACGCGCTTCCATTCTTACAGGACATATAAGTCATTATAAGATAAATCATCATCATCATCATCATCATTATCATCATAGCAGCACGGATATCCATGAAAATCTCCCGCCATCCCTACCTATCATTTATTACCACTGGGAGATCCTCTGCGCAACATCCACTATCCGCGCAGAGTTGATCTATGTACGTCTTTCCTGTGCGTCCCACTTGTGCGCCCATGTGATGGCTTCCACAGAAGAACGTCACTTATGAGTTCATCTTTGCTTCTCCAGCAGGGCCCAGCGTGTCTTGTTCGCCTCACACGGGTGATTTGTGTGATACGGGGCAGGTGGCCATACAGTTGTGTTCTCGTGGGGTGTTGTTTCCACGCCCTGTTTAATATTGCACGCAGCATTATCGTGCAAATCCCGTCTAGCTTATTCTCTTGGCGCTTCGTTAGAGTCCAAGTAGTGCAGCCATATAGTAACACTGAGACTACTACGGCTTGGAAGAATGATCGCTTTAATCTGTCAGCGATGTCTGATTTCCATATCACTGATAATTTGTATAAAGCAGTCCATGAATTTCCTGTGTGTGCATTGACGTAGTTTTCTGTTGAGGAGATATTACTACCTAGATATGTGAATTGTTTCACCGATTTAAGGGGTTTACAATTGAGTGTGGAGATGTCTCCTTCATTTCTAAAGCACATGAACCGATACGCTAGCACCATATATATTTATAATATGCCTAGATTACGAACTTGGAACGTCATTGGACCCCATAAAAGAGAAAGGCCTCACACTAAAAAAGGCAAGAAACAGGCGATATTCCACAGACTGTTACTGATGCGGACTATTGTGATACTATGATTGAAGACGAACATGGTCTGAATAAATAAATAAATAAATGTATAATAAAGAGAATAGGTTAAAGCCAGGCATAAGTAAAAGCGGTGGGTGGTTGACCTTTTTACGAATCCAAAGATTAGGCCGTTCGACGACCATGAAATGGGACCACTTGATGATGATATCTTAAGCATCTAGGTACTAAAAGCAAAAAGGATATTTTATGAGAAAATCTGTTTTGAAAAAATTAATGGTCGACGTATTTAAGTCACTACGTCTGGAAAAAGATTTAATTACTTTAATTTAAGGGTAAATGACGAGTAGAAGTCGGCGATTCGATTTAAGTACTGGCCATCAGTGTGGTCCGGAGAAGATGGGTGGGGAAGGAGAGCTTTACATAAATACAGCTAAACTCCAGCACTGAGGCAGTTAGAACCCGGGCCCTAGAGGTGTTAACGTCGGTAGCAGTAGTTAGCCCCGAATCCACAACGAGAGAGGTAGCGAGTAGCAGCCAGTTGGATAGACAGCGAAGTATCACCCCCTTTCTTCCATCCGCGTCTTGTTTACAAACACTTGTAGTTGTTGTTTGTTTTTTTTATTATCCTTGTGAACCTGTTTCTGACTCGTGCAAATACGGCCAGCGCAGAGTGTTACAACGTTTGGGGTTCTAGACATCGTGCATTGAAGGTGCAGATGATCTCGCACTTCGCGCAGATACATTGTTGTGTATTGGTTAGAGTCGTAGGAAATGGACTCGTCGACCCGAGTTCAAATCTGAAGCTGTTTGCATTTTCACATGGCGTTAATACTCTTGGGAAAGATACACACGAACAGTCTTGGTAGATATATATATAGATAAATAAGGGCAGACTTGATCTATATACAAGGTATATCAAAAAAGTATCGAGATTTTTTGTACTTTTTGACACACCTGGTATTCTGAAAAAATTAACGTCCCATTCATTGTTCATTTCTCTCTTGGTAAATACAGCTTTAATCTCGAAACTTTTTAACGCCTTGTATTCTGAAAAAATTAACGTTCCATTCATTGTTCATTTCTCTCTTGGTAAATACAGCTTTAACCTCGAAACTTTTTGACACACCTTGTATTTTGAAAAAAAAATAACGTTCCATTCATTGTTCATTTCTCTCTTGGTAAATATAGCTTTAACCTCGAAACTTTTTGACACATCTTGTATTCTGAAAAAATTAACGTTCCATTCATTGTTCATTTCTCTCTTGGTAAATACAGCTTTAATCTCGAAACGTTTTGACACACCTTGTATTCTGAAAAAAATTAACGTTCCATTCATTGTTAATTTCTCTCTTTGTAAATATAGCTTTAACCTCGAAACTTTTTGACACACATAGTATTCTGAAATAATTAACGTTCCATTCATTGTATTCTTCATTTCTCTCTTGCTAAATACAGCTTTTATCTCGATACTTTTTGACACACCTTGTATTCGGAAAAAAATTAACGTTCAATTCATTGTTCATTTCTCTCTTGGTAAATACAGCTTTAATCTCTAAATGACACACCTTTATATATATATATATATATATATATATATATATATATATTGGCAGCAAGTTATTTTATAGGCAAGTGTTATGAAAAATACGGAACATTTCTTTTTCATGATCTTGATTTGTATCTTTTCCAGTCTTCTGGCTATCTTTCTAATGTTAGGATCCAGTAGATCTTTGAATGAGAAGCTCCCAGAGACTATCTGTTTAAATCGACTACATGATAAATCTTATCTGTCCAATAAAAACTCGCTTTTTTTTTCTAATGCGAAGGTAAAGCGGCACAAAAGAAAATCTAAAAAATGTTCACATTTGAGACCAAAGCATTGGGCTCTCCCACAATTCGTATATCTTATCATAATGACGATACGGTGTCAGTCTGCCTGTCTGTAATCGAGTAAATGTTTACAATAAATTTTCTACTCTGATTCCATTTCAGCGTCTGACTTTCTTCGCTGCTTTTTTTTTTTGGTCACTTTAATAGAAATAAATACGGATCCTCCAAATGATAAAAAAAAATTAAGTTGAATATTTTATAAGAAAATAAGTACCGAAAATCGGAAAATAAAATGTTAAAAAATAATAAATAATTAATTTTTTGGAGATTTCTTTTTTACTCATTTCTATAATTATTTAATTGGCTATTATATTATAAAAGAAAAAAAATATACATCGATATGTTTTCTGCTTAAAAGGGGGGGGGCTGCTACATTTTCAATAGATTTTTTCTTCAAAACGTATACTTTGATTGACTAAAATAAGTAAAAATACTAAATTAAAGTTTTGAAATAAAATAACTGATGCATTATGAAATTCATTAATTGATAAATCAATACTGAATATTTCATTAAGATCGGGTAATTACCTGATTTTTGGTAATTTTTATTTTTGCAATCGCGAATGTTATATTAAAATTGTAAACAAGCGCTTAAAACCCTTGAAAAAAAGACAGAATGGCGGATCGCGTCGAAATTGACCAAAACAAATCCCTTTAAATATATCAAAAATAAACTGCATATGTAATGATATTTTTCTTTTTTTAATGATGGTTATTATGTTACTACTTATCCATTTTGACAAAGTTTGACCTTAAATAATAGATTTAATTATTCTTAATTCGCTTTTTTTTAGTTTTTGCCAGTGCCTAGATAAATAAGAGTCACAATCAAGGTAGTGTATGATTTGGTGTTAGTTCTTTTTCCGAGTCCATTATTTCTAGAGGGCTGCGTGTTAAGTGTGTTATTAAAGATAATTAATATATTATGAACGATGTTGAATACTATTTTATTAATGTTACTTTTTTATGCATATTGCCTCAGGAATTCGTAGGTGTTTCTTATTGTTATTTTTACAGATGATTTTAATATTTTCAGTGAGGATTTTCCTAATATGTTTGTATTAGGATGATTCTAAGTTTGACTTCTCCAACAGCGGAATGTTAAAGTTGTTCAGGTCAATTTTGAGAGCACGATATTCAATATTATTGAACAGGGCAATATAATTGGTATAATATATATATATATATATATATATATATATATATATATATATATATATATAATATACCAAGCGTGTTGGTAGATCCTTGCGGAGAGAAAAAACCCGGCAGAGAGTTTGATTGTAAAAATATACTACCAAACATCAACCAGGAAGAAAAAAATTTTTGAAAAAAGAAAAGACCAAGATATTCGTACCAACAAAAAATAATCTATTGGTATAGTATTTGGCCAAAAGAAAAAACAATTTAGGATTGTTCGGTGTGTAGAACATCGTACAGATTGTTTCGAATTTATTATATCTCATCAGCGATGTATACTAACGAGTCTGTACGATGTTCTACACATCGAACAATCCTTTGCCGAGATTCACTTGTCATGATTATTTTCTATAATTATCGAATTTTATGCGATATACGCATTGTAATTGCCTTCAAACAAAAATATAAATAATAATATATACTTTATGGAACAATGCTTCTAAAAAACAAACATCTAAAAATCTTATATATATATATATATATATATATATATATATATATATATATATATATAATTGGTTAAGAAAAAGGTTTAAACATTTTGCTGTTAAAGATCAATTCCTCCCCTCAAATATCTGTGGGTAGAAATGGATCTATAACTGCAAAATGGCCGATTTCAAGCGTTTTTCTTAACCAATCACACACACACACACACACACACACACATACATATATATGTATATTTTATATATATATATATATATATATATATATATATATACAATCAATAATATATTATATTATGGATATTAATATCTCATTACTATTAGTTTCATGCTTACTGCAATCATCAGGCGAGAGTCAAAATGTTGAGATTAAAAAAAACGATGATTTTTTGTATATAATCTCAACCTTTTGACTCTCGTCTGAAGATTGCAGTAAACATGAAACTAATAGTAACGAGATGTTCATATCCATAATATAATATATTATTTGATTGTAACCTGCTCTGCTATTTTGGCATTGAGCACCTTTATATGCCAATTCTTTTATATATATATATATATATATATATATATATATATATATATATATTATTTATATTTTTGCTTGAAGGCAATTACAGTGCGTATATCGCATAAAATTCGATAATTATAGAAAATAATCATGACAAGTGAATCTCGGCAAAGAATTGTTCGGTGTGTAGAACATCGTACAGACTGTTTCAACTTTATTAAGTCTCATCAGCGATGTATACTATTAATCCAGTGGATTTAACCCTGAAGATCTTTATGGTGAAACTTGAGTAGGTTATTACTGTGTACCATTAGGATAATATATATATATATATATATATATATATATATTATCATAATGGTATACAGTAATAACCTACCCAAGTTTCACCATAAATATCTTCAAGTTTCACCATAAAGATCTCCACTTAATTAATCAAGATATTGATTGATTGCAGTCGATTGCACGTGTGTATTTTTTTCGCGGGTATTTTTTCGCCGGTATTTTTTCCCCGGTAAGTCACCTTTTCCACAAATACCATATACACACACACACACACACACACACATCCCCAGCGAGAAAAACCATTGAACCATACGACTGTCTGCCGTTTGATAAAACGTTTCCAAGAAACTGGCTCAGTTGCTGACCGCGAGAGATGTGGTCGACAAAAGAGTGCAACTGATGAAGCAACATCAACTATGGTTTTGGCGAATGTTGCTAGAAGCCCCGTGAAATTAGTAAGGAAAATAAGTCAGGGGCTTACGATTAGCAAATCATCAGTACATCGTATTCTTAAGACACAGAAATTTCATCCGTACAAAGTGCATCTTGAGAATTGGTGTATGTATCAATGGAGAGGGTGAACAATTTGAGCATCTATTATGATTATGATGAATAAAATTGATATTCATGTATTTTTATACTTTTTATATGTATTTTCATACATGGTGCGCGACTTTTGGGACACCCTATATATATAATATATATATATATATATATATATATATATATATATATGAAGTGGACAAACAATGTGCTTGAAATGGCAAAGGCCGACAATTTTTTGGAAGATTATGTGCTTAATTAAAGTCATACCTAATTTGTTAATTAATTAATTATAATTAAATGAATTAGGCGTGCATATCGGTTTAAATATAAAGCGTAAACAAATCGAGAAAAAGTCGATCTCTGTATGTACATTTCAGCCTATTAGGCCTCATCAGCAGAGCTATAGATAACTAACAAATTAGGTATGAGTTTAATTAAGCATATAATCTTCCAATATATATATATATATATATATATATATATATATATATATATTATAGAGAGAGAGAGAGAGATGAAAAATAACATTTTAATTATTCAAAAAGGAAAATTTATTGAATTTTTGAATTTATTAAAATATCCACATTCGGTTCAACATTGGGGTGGGGTTGTTAAAATACATTTTTGTATACAGTTGAATAAGTCGAAGCCGCTGAGCCGTTATCATGATGCTCAGCACACAAACAGCCGAGCACTAGACATTGCAGCGTATCCGGCCGTCATCATATGGTAGAGCATTCGTCTCCGTCTTGAAGGGGGTCATTCAATGGAAGCAATCTACCAGTTGGTGTTGCAACGTTTCTAGAGGTAACCGGTGATCTTGGCATGGGCAGCAACACGTTTCCACAAGACCATCAATTTGGGAGAGCTGTTGAACATGGACTGGTTCTCCATCATCGGGTTTTCAAGACAACAATAGGACATCATGTCACACAGGGACATCTGATCAAAATGAAAATAAATACTTGAGCATAAAATGCATAAATGTTTATATATATATTATAATATATATATATATATATATATATATATATGAAGAAATTTGAAAAACAAAATGTTCCAAAAATAATATGAATTTATTTATCGACGTTTAAACGTTTCGGTTTATTTAAACCTTTCTCAGGATTGATTATAGGATGAAGAAATTAATGGATGTTTTATAAATGACAGGAGTTAGAAAAATATTTATAACATTTTTGTAACTATTTGTTCAGCGTTATATTTTTTGAAAGACGAGCCGCAATCCGCACACGCGAAGATGTCATGACGCGTGACGTAACTCGAAGAAATGCATTCAACAAAAGATGACAAAAAGTATTAATGGACTGATTTTATGGGAACAAAGTGGGGAAAGATAACTAAATAATTAAATAAAGCCCAGTATTTTGTAGCCAATTAAAACTATTTTAGCTAAAAACAGTGATATGTTGAAAAATCCAGATCGATTATTAAGGGAGGGCAAAACTACAATTGGTATCACTTTGACCTTCATATTCCTTAGCATTTTCAATTCTCTGGCAAGGTCCTGGTATTTGTCAATCTTTTCGTTTTCCTTCAGCTTCACCCTGTGGTCTGCTGGAACCGCAAAATCCACCAATTGACATGTTCTCTCTTTTTAAAAAAAAATCAACACTACGCCTGGTCTTCTTACTGGGATAGGGTGGTCCGTCTTTATTTCAAAGTCCCAGAGAATTCTATGCATTTCATTCTCAAGAACAGATTCTGGTTTATGCATTATTAGTTTATCCGAGTCAGGGAATTAACTAACTGTACAAAATACAACGATAAAATTGAATAAAATTAAAGTGTTTTTTTTATCTAGTCACCCATGAATAATTGGTTTCAACTGCGTCGCAATATAGATAATTTATAGGTAAGTAATGTTTACAAGTATTTTTTTTCAACCTTCAATCAGAGTGACCCAACGACCATTTTTAAAAATAATAACTTCCTTACGCACCGTATGCAGTATAGGTGATGAGTGCTTACAGATAGATATCCCACACTTTAATTAAAGAGACTCCACGTTATTTAAACGATAAAATATATAAATGAACGATATAACATATATAATATATCTATTAATAATGGAGATTCGCTTCCGGTTTTTGTCTGTAACAAAAATTACGTCACTACTTACGTCACATTACCCCAAATCGTCATAACATAGAATAAATACACTCAAAATTTGAACATGCAACATTAGACAGTCCTCATTGTTTTTTAAAACAAGTTTTAATAAATACATGATTGGTATTATATATCTATATATTGTTTGTTTTATTTTAATACTTATTTAAAGTTTACATTTGAAATTGTTTTATTTTTTTAATCCTTTAATGAATTTGATGATTTTACTCACTTAGGGTACAAACTCGCTGTGGTTTGGTTGAAGCGTCGTTAAGGTCCAAGTGGTGAAGCCATACAACAGTACTGATATAACCACAGCCTGGAAGAATTGTCTCTTTAGCTTGTCTGTGAGTTTGGGTTTCCATATGACTGATAATTTGTTTTTGGCCAACCATGCCTTTCCTATTCGTGTATTAATATCTCTTTCTGTGGATGAGATATTACTGCCTAAGTATGTGAATTGTTCACTAGCTCAAGAGGCTTACCCTCGAGTGTGGAGATGTCTCCTTTCATTTTGAAACTCATGAATGGAGTTCACATAGAGGCCGATATTCTTTGCTGCCTTCTCCAAGCTATGTAGTATTGACTCAGCCTGTGTCGGTGTATCTGCAAGAAGTGCTAGGTCAACAGCGTAGTCTGAATCTGTGACTGTTTGTGAGGGATATCACCTGCTTATTACCTTTCTTAGTGCAAAACCTTTTTCTTTTATGGTATCTACTGATGTTCGGAGTACATAATCTAGGCATATTATGAATATATATGGTGCTAATGTATCTCCTTGTACATTCCAATAACTATAAGTATATATATATATATATATATATATATATATTTGGTACATGAAAACTTATAAACTACTAAAAGTAGAGGAATCATATGTAAAATGGGGAGGTGATATTTTATTATGAAATAAAATATAAAATAAAAGGGGATACGAAGGTCTTTTCGACCGGTACTTTTTCAAGTATTTACAACGATTGACAATTAAAAGTCAGAATGTAAAGAAATTAATAAGAACGAATGGGGGTAAACCAGAGAGTGGGGGGGGGACAAAAATGGGGAAAGAGGGGTATGTGTGTGTGCCCTAGGTTAAACCAGGGTTATGAATACCTCCCAGTAAATAGATGGAGTGTCTGGGTGTTTGTCTGCACAGAGTAGGTCTGAGAAAAGAAATACTAACAGCCTCAAGGACTGCTAGATGTTGTTTAGACCTAGCTCTGTGCAAAACGGAGAAGCACGGAGAAGACGGAGAAATAAGTTTATAAATGAAAACTTACAGTCAGATGGTTTTCATATCGGATTCATTTCCCTGGAATAAATAAGAATAAAAATAGATATTTGTAACGTCGTCTACAATTAAAGAGATAATATATATATATATATCTTATTATAATGTGTGTTTTTCTGTCTGTAACCGAAACTATATTACTACTCAAGTCACAATTCCCTTCGTTATTTACATCACATTCTCAATGATTTTATTTATATTTAAACCTCAATTATTAATAAAATTGCTTCACCTTTTTATTAGTGATGTCCATATCTACATACTAATAACATGCAATTGTATTTATGTATACAAAAAATAGCGGTTTACAGTGTGAATGGGAAGGCTAATTTGCATATTGATATTAAAAATGTGATTTTATTAAATATGTGCTTAGTATTATTGATTTCTAATTGTTTGGTTTTATTTTAATGAATATAAGCAAAAATCTCTTCAATTAATCTTAAATGAAATCCATTAACAAGCTAAAATAACTCATTTTATTCTTTACTTCCTCTTATAACTAAATACTTAAATTAGAAAAATAACAATGAAAGACGAGAGTGATGGAAGAGTAAGTTTCAGTTGTTCCATTTTTTATTATACTCCCTCTGTTTCAAATCTTTTATTATACTCCCTCTGTTTCAAATCTTTTAATCTGTTTTCTTATTTAGTTTCATTAGCCTTTCTAATTTAATACAATATTTTATTACATCAAAACTTAAATACTTGCACCCGGAGGGTGCATATATTTGCTAGTATATATAATGGAATGTGAAAAGTATTACCATATGAAGCTGCTCAATGCTAAAATAGATTTTTAAAGCTGTAAAAATTTTAACATTTTTGACCTTCTGACGATTGCAATTATGCATAAAACTGCAGTTACTGGATATTAACTCCATAATATTTAATCTCTGACTACATAGGGATAGTTGTTGTGTCTAGTCACACTGGGGAGGCGTGAAACGCCGAAACACGTGTCTGTGGGTGACTTATTAATATATGCTGCCGTAAATTCGGTAGAGTTCTTTAAGAGGTGATTTAAATTAACTTTTCACTACCAAGCATATAAACAATGGTCGTTTGCTCGCAAACTAGATCTCTTTGTGATCGTAAAATATGTAAACAAACCTATGAATATAATAGTTTAAACATCAGCCCCGTTACAGCAGCTGTCAAAGTGGCCGAGAGGTTAAGAAATCAGGTTGGCAAGTAATCAGTCGGAGTTCGCTTCTAGCCAGGGATAGCTGTTGTGTCTAGCCACACTGAGGAGGCGTGAAACGCTGAAACTCGTGTCCGTGGATGACACACACACACACACATATATATATATATATATATATATATATATATATATATATATATATACCAAACTTGTTGGTAATTCCTCGCGGTGAGAAAAAATCCAGCAAATAGTTTGATTGTAAAAATATACTACCAAACATCACCCGGGGAGAAAACATTTTTTGGGAAAAAAGAAAAGACCAAGATAATCGTACTAACCAAAAATAATCTATTAGTACAATATTTTGGCCAAAAGAAAAAAAAACAATTTATATGCATATATATATATATATAAGATATATATATTCATACAAACCCACCAGGAGACTAAAGCTAATAAGTAAAAAGTGCTCAATACCTAAGTAGAGAAAATAATAAAGATAAATCTAATGAGTCAGATAAATTTATCTGACTCATTAGATTTATCTCTTTATATATATATATATATATATATATATATATATATACTCCCTCAGGAAAAGGGAATAGACTACCTCGCTGATATAGACAAAAGTACACTCCGCCAACCTTGCTTTATTAGAACTTATTTCAGATTTACCGCAAACGATTTAGACACGCGATAAAATTCGAACACGATGCACCTGGAGCTGTACAAACGTAATTACAGTAATTAGTTAATCGATGATTAAATTAATCTAACAGATCGAATATTTTATTAATTGATTAGCAAGTTCCCCAATCATCCAGAACTGGAACCTCACCATCAGATAGAGTTTAACGTCATTCCCAGGACATGTAGACCATCAGCCACCGCCTTCTAGCACCCATATGATAAAAAGGGTTTGGGGCTTGCTATAAGGGAAATAGGATTGGGGCAATCATATAGTTGCTAGGGCTTGACGTGACCGGCTGATTGATCGGAGCGGGCCTCTCCGACCGCCATTCTAGCTCAAGAAAGGGCTAAAGTGGAGTATTGCAAGTCATGGACTGCTCAACCACCTGGGTTCTATCTTTAAGCATCACGGGTCGCCAACAGGTGGCCCCATTGGGAGAGTCTTACCCCTTTGCAGAGGTGCAGTCGGTGCATTCTAAAGCCCCACCGACAGGGCAGCGATGTAAAGGAGAAATAATGTTACATAATTATTAGATTCCTAATATTTATGTACAGTAGTGTAGAAACCAAAATGGCTGTTATAAGTTCAGCCGGCGGACTTGAAGGATTGAATGACAAGGCTTGACCTCAGTCCTGATCCTCCTTCCAGTGGATACAGTGAGAATCGGTGGAGAAGACCCTCTTCCGGTTTAGATTAGAGAGACTTTTAGTTCAGTATCGGCCAAAACCACGACGGTGGTAAGTCGTGTTAAGCGCACGGCCGACTCAATCTGCGCAGGTAGTCTGGTGGGGATTTCGAAGTAAAATATGATCTAAGTTAAATCGAAGTCTTGTGTTATTATCTAAAAACTACCAATGACACAGGGCTTCTGATAAAGAGAAATCCCCAATGGAAGACCAGACACGAAGTCCCCAAGACGAAGTCCAGACGCTAGAAGAGACACTGGAAGAAGAATAATAGAAGTAAGAAAGTAAGAAAAGTGAGTATACAGCAATAAGTTTATAAATGAATACTTACAGTCTGGTTGCTGGAGTTCATATCTGATTCATTTCCCTGGAATAAATCAAGAATAAAAATAGAATCAGTTGATATTTATAAAGCCGTCTATAATTTAAGAGATAAATATTTTAAAATTATTGTAATACTCGTTAAGATATAATTATTTGCACAGTAACAAGTCTGGGAGATGAAGAAAGAAAAAGAAAAGGATAACAAGAAAGAAAGAAGGGAATGAGTAAGAAAGAAGGAAAGAAGAAGAAAGAGATAAAGAAAGAAAGAGAGAAAGAAAGAAAGAGATAAAGGAATAAATAAATAAAGAAAAGAATAATAAAAAGGGGAAGATATAAAGGAAGAAAATTAAAGGGACAAAAAGAAAGAAAGAAAGAAAGAAGGAATGATGGAGAATTAGATGAAAAGAGAAAGAAAGAAAGAAAGAAAGAAAGGAAAAAAAAGGAATGAAGGAGAATGAGATGAAAAGAGAAAGAAAGAAAGAAAGAAAGAGAATTAGATGAAAAGAGAAAGAAAGAACAAAAGAAAGAAAGAAAGAAGGAGAATGAGATGAAAAGAGAAAGAGAAAGAATTGGATTCATACCTTTCCCAAGGGTATTAGCGCCATGTGAAATGCAAACAGCTCCGTCCAGGAATTGAACTTGGGTCGACGAGTCCATTTCCTACGACTCTAAACATTAGACCACGCGCCTCCATATGATATATAAAGAACTTACTATTCCTGTATGTGTCCCGTTCGTTGAATTCGAACCTCTTATCGGTGTATTGAACGCTAGCAACGGCCATCAACATACGACAGATTTCGGCACGTCCGCGGCCATTGAAGTAGTGCAGAATATAGTTAGGTATAGTTAAATCAAATTAAATTATATCTCTCAGGTCTGTGTGGACACTGAGTGTCGCAACATGAGCCATTGCTGATAGGAAATGATGGTTAGAGAGAGACAGACAGACAGACAGACAAAGTGAGAGTGAGAGAGAGATAGACATAGTGACAAAGAGAGACAGGTAGAGGGGAAAGAGAGAGTAAATGTAATCCGTACTACCAGCATGAACTGAATGGTGATGAGGAATTAGCTCACAAATTTATCGTAATACAATCTTTGGCCAAATTTATCCATTTTTAAATATTTGAATCACGAAAATCCCCAAGATAATCAGAAATTTAAAAAAAAAAACAGAAAAGAATTCCTTACCATTCCTGTATTTGTCCCATTCGTTGAATTCGAACCTCTTGTCGGTATAAGGCACACTAGCAGCGACCATCAACATACAACAGATCTCGGGGCACGTCCCTAACCGTTGAATGCAGTTAGACATGGTGAGGTTTATCAATTAAGATTCAAGTTGAATTCTCTGGCAGAAATGATGCATTAAAATAATCGATAGATTTTAGGTTATCGATTGTCATCTTAAGTCTTGAAAAACTCAGCAAAATTGAACTGTTTTCATTTTATGAACATATATTAAAAGATAAAGGGTTAAAGTTAACCTGGAAACAATAGATATTAATTTGTAATCTACACCTCTAAAATTGGAACCGTTCCCCTTGTTTCTGTTTAGTGTCATATAAAAGATAAAGAACTTACCATTCCTGTATTTGTCCCATTCGTTGAATTCGAACCTCTTAACGGTATGTTGAACGCCAGCAATGGCCATCAACATACGACAGATCTCAGCACGTCCACGGCCATTGAAATAATATAGAATATAGTTAAGTATAGTTAAATCAAAGTAAATACTATCATTGTCAAACTGTTTGTCTTTCATTTGTGCCACAAAAGTAGTGCAGAGAGAGAGAGAGAGAGAGAGAGAGAGAGAGACAGAGAGACAGAGAGACAGAGACAGAGAGACAGAGACAGACAGAGAGAGAGAGAGAGAGAGGGTCTACAGCTTGAGCGACAGCTTATCCTCCATATAAACCCACCCAGGCGACGTGGTTCAACATTTTTTGACATTGTCTCTAGTAGACGGGTGGATCTCAATGATTAAAACATATAAAAGACAAAGATCTTACCCTTCCTGTATTTGTCCCATTCGTTGAATTCGAACCTCTTGTCGGTATAAAGCCCACTAGCAGCGGCCATGTACATACGACAGATCGTCGGCACGTCCACGGCCATTGAAGTAGTACATAATATAGTTAGGTATAGTTAAATCAAAGTAAATACTATCATTGTCAAACTGTTTACTTTTTATTTAGACCACAAGGGTAGTGCAGTGAGAGAGAGAGAGAGAGAGAGAGAGAGAGAGAGAGAGAGAGAGAGAGAGAGAGAGAGGTCTGCAGCTTGGGCGTCAGCTTATCCTCCATATCAACCCGCCCAGGCGACGTGGTTCCACATATTTGGACATTATGCTATTGTCTCTAGTAGACGGGTGAATCCCAATGATTAAAACATATAAAAGACAAAGATCTTACCCTTCCTGTATTTGTCCCATTCGTTGAATTCGAACCTCTTGTCGGTATAAAGCACACTAGCAGCGGCCATCAACATACGACAGATCTCTCGGCTATTGAAGTAGTATAGGGTGTAGTTAGGCATTGTGACTTTCTGTTTTTTCTTCGATGGGTTCCGTTTTGATCTCAGGAATGGATTTTTTTGGCTTCCGTAGCGTCTTTAATAACGGTAACTGAGTCACAGAACTAATCTGTTTTCGGCTCTCCTGGAGGAAAAGAACAAGATCTTAAGCCAAAGTTTTTTCTTTAAATCATTCTCGGTTTGAGATATCTGGGTTTTTTTAATGGTGCTTTGTTTTATGGAATTAATTCACCTTGCTTTTGTTTAAATTGCAGTAAGACGCAGTTGTAATTAATCACTCCATTGTTCTTTTGGTTTTTTGGTGCGTGTTTCTGTGTTGCATATTCTATGGGTTTAGTTTAAATAGATCGTTAAATGTGCAACAAGAAAACACAAACCTGGGAAGGTGCCATGTAGTTCTTTTGTATATAAATAAATGAATAAATAAATAAAAAAAAAACAAAAAAAACGTATGACATCTTTGAACGAAAATATTTTCAAATCTCTATGTGAACTCATCTATAACGGTAGCCCCGTCGGCTTGCCTTTAGAATACACCGACTACAACTCTGCATGTTATATACCTCGGGCCATATGACCTTTAGGCACTCCTTTTGCAATCTCTATTCATAAGGACTTTTTTCCATTTACATGCTTCTGATTCTTCGTCTATGCCATCTTGTTACATAATTGTTAGTACCCTAACAATTATGTAGGGTTAGTGTAGAAATCAAAATGGCTGTTAGAAATTACGGCTAGCAGTTTTTTTGAGTGGGATTATGTGACGATATCATGGAAGATTGATTGGCACATGTTAGTCTCGTGTAGATAGCGTGAGAATTAGTTGAGAAATGAGAAAGAAAGGCTCTTCCAGTTTTGATTGGAAATAGTTAAGTCAGTACTGGGCAAGCCATGGATATAGCAAGTCGCGATAAGCCCGCTCCCAGTGCTCACACTCGGAGCAGTTAGTCTGGATGGGGATTTCTAAATAAAATATGATATAAAGAAAATCTAAGTCTTTGGTTATTTATCCAAAAACTACTAATTACCCAGGGCTTCTGATAGACGAGAAATCCCTGATGGAATACCAGACACGCAATCTCCAAATGAAAGTTCCAGACGCTAGAAGAAGATAATGAAAGATGATTAGACAGAGAAATATATAACAATCTAACTCGTCGGCAGCCATTTTCACTGGTTGGACTTACTATCTGCGGGGGGGGGGATTTTCCTTCTCGTTCGTGGATTATTCTTACAGGCTGGACTGGACATTGTCTTAATCATTTTATGAACACACAAGACTTGGTTGTTCTTGATCAAGTTTTATTTCTTAGCCCATGATTCCGCCGCGGGGAGAGAGATGGACCCCGGGAGCTGACAATCGGGTCTGCCCTCGTTGAAAGCTTGGTCGTATCTGCCCTAAACTAGAAACTATTCCAATGCGTCCACTCACGCGTTTTTATGGGGTCAAAGGTTATTAATCACCACAAGTTTCGGTAGACCTCTTGATTTTAAGTTAACAGCCCTAATTCAAATTCTAACTACAGGTACGATCACAGTTTATGACTGTTTATGAATTGTAACATGCAGAGAGGTAAGATGCATTGGAAATGATTTTTACTATAAAAATGCATTGGAAATGATTTTTACTATAGAAATGCATTAGAAATGATTTTTAGTATAAAAATGCATTTGAAATGATTTTTACTATAAAAACGCATTGGAAATGATTTTTACTATAAAAATGTATTAGAAATGATTTTTTACTATAAAAATGCATTGGAAATGATTTTTACTATAAAAATGCATTAGAAATGATTTTTTCTATAAAACGCATTGGACAGGATTTTTACTATCAAAATGCATTGGAAATTAGTTTTACTCTAAAAATGCATACTGAATTTGGTCGTCTCTAGAGGAAAGACAACTAAACTATTCCTCCCCACCATCACAATGTCTTGATTCCAAGATCGCTACACGTCCACAATTGATACCCGATACACGTTCCTGACACCCCTTAACACGTCTTAATGCACACGTAATAAACGTTCAACAATTACTAACACGTCTGTACTGTGCAACACATCTGTTTCTTGCCAAATAAATGTGAAGTTTAATTTAGTTAATTTACCTCACTTAGACGTTCCCCCAACTGCTCCAAGCAGCGTCAATGTGCAACCGAACAAAGAGACAAGTGAATTAATTCATCGGAACAAACATGTGTCACCCCCTGAGCAATTTGATCGGCAGTTCCTTGGACAAGGTCCTAACCAGTCCTGCAAAGTTGTTTACGCTGACTCACATACGGCTATATAAGCGGGTTGCATAGATCGACTCAGTACAGAAAGTCTAACTTTACTCAACTTGCTCAAAGAGGGTTCTTGTCTTTTAAAGGTCTGTCTACTGAATTCACCATGCCTAACTACACTCTATACTACTTCAATGGCCGCGGACGTGCCGAGATCTGTCGTATGTTGATGGCCGCTGCTAGTGTGCCTTATACTGACAAGAGGTTCGAATTCAACGAATGGGACAAATACAGGAAGGGTAAGTTGTATATCTTTTACTAGCAAATATATGCACCCTCTGGGTGCAAGTATTTAAGTTTTAATGCAATAAAATATTAAATTAGATTAGAAAGACGGTTAATTTCCACGTTTAGTTGGCTAAATTCCTAGCATAAAATTGTGCGTGCGCATTATCTGAAATGAACTTAATTGTTATTAAAAACACATTTTATGATATTTTTGTGTTAAAGCATGCAGTTGTATTGTTTTCGAAACGATTCTAAGATTTGCATATTTCGCGCGAACACTTTCAAAATGGCTACAGACTTGTGTCAAAGTGAAAGTCAGTTGGCTAAATTCCTAGCATAAAATTATCTGAAATGAACTTAATTGTTATTAAGAACACATTTTATGATATTTTTGTGTTAAAGCATGCAGTTGTATTGTTTTCGAAAATTCTAAGATTTGGCATTGGCTAGGCTTAGAACAGTTTAAGCATAAAATTATCTGAAATGAACTTACATTTTATGATATTTTTGTGTTAAAGCATGCAGTTGTATTGTTTCGAAAAAGTTTCTAAGATTTGTTTATTTCGCACGGAGACTTTCAAAATAGCTACCGGCTTAGTTCAAAGTGAAAGTGAAAGTCAAGGGAGGTTACTCTAATTGCCTTATTTGCTAGGAATTTTGACAACTAGATATGAAAATTACCAGAAAGGCTAATGAAACTAAGTCTTTAAACTGTCCGATATGTCCGAGAACTTTTCAGAAGAGAACTTATTCGAAGATTAATAAAAAAAATAATAAAAAAACGCAATTAATTTAAAGACCATTCCATTTTTTTTGTCAAGAAAAAGTTTAGAAAATTTTTTTTTTCATATGACGAAATATCAAACTCCCCTACATTCTAAATTGATAAAAACACTTTTTAAAAAATATATTTAAAAAAAAATATTTTTGGCTGAACTTGCACAAAGGTGTCAAAATTAGGGTGACCCAGAAAAAACAGACTCACAAATTTTGTAATAAAACTGTTAATTTTAACTATGGGGGTCTAGGGTTAGGGTTTAAGGTTAGGGTTAGGGTTAGGGTTAGGATTAGGGTTAGGGTTGGGTTTAGGGTTAGTTTAATGGAAAAATGAATAAATAATTTCGGTTCTGTTTTTTCTGGGTCACTCTTTATACCAGTGACCTAGGAAAAACAAAACCCACACATTTTGTAATAAAACTGTTAATTTGAAACTAGGGGGGTTTAGGGTTCGGGGTTAAGGCTTAGGCTTAGAGGTTAGGCTTAGGGTTGGGGTTGGGGTTTAAGGTTAGTTTAATGGGAAAATAAATAAATAATTTGGGTTCTGTTTTTTCTGGGTCATCCTAATTTTGACACCTTCAAGTTCAGCCTTATTTTTAAAAAATAAAATAAGCTATTCATTATAAAATTAAGTCATCAATAAATAAAGTAGTAAAATTTAAATAAAATCGGACTGTAATAGTTTGAAAATATTTTAAAATTTTGAATTTAAAAAAATTACATCCGCCCTATGGATATTGCCGGTACCTATGTATAAATAAATAAATAAATAAATGCTATATCACAAATATTGAGCATTATATATTTCAACTATTACATAACACAGAATTTTTTTGCGGGGGAGGGTCCTTCAACTCATAAAATTAGTGGATTTATATATTTTCAATAAAATTCTTAATAAACAAAAATGAATAAATGAATAAAATAAAATAGCTATTGGAGCTCTGGAGAGTGTGGAGTGCTCTGGAGAGTGTGGAGTGCTCTGTAATTGACACACAAAAAAAACTGTGTTAGTGTAATTGTTGAAATTTTGATATGTCATCAGTGGCATAATGGGGGTTTTGGTTGCTCGCTTCTTTAAACTTAACACCTTCAACCACTACAAACATAGATATGTATTTACCAACCCCTCCAATAAGCAGAGTTTAACAGGTTTGAATTCAGAGTTTTCCTTTTCCTTTTTCACTGTTGTTGTTCTCCTGGAACATTGGAAATGATTTTTACTATAAAAATGCATTTGACAATGATTTTTACTATATTAATGCATTGGAAATGGTTTTTACTACATTGGAAATGAGTTTTACTATAAAAATGCATTGGAAATATTTTTGGAAAATGCATTGGAAATGATTTTTACTATAAAAATGTATTGGAAATGATTTTTACTATAAAAATGCATTTGACAATGATTTTTACTATATTAATGCATTGGAAATGGTTTTTACTATGAAAATCCATTGAAATGAGTTTTTACTATAAAAATGCATTGGAAATATTTTTGCTATGAAAATGCATTGGAAATGATTTTTACTATAAAAATGTATTGGAAATGATTTTTACTATAAAAATGCATTGGAAATGATTTTTATTATAAAAATGCATTGGAAATGATTTTTAGTATAAAATGCATTGGAAATGATTTTTACTATAAAAATGCATTGGGAATGATTTTTACTATAAAAAAGCATTGGAAATGATTTTTACAATAAAAATGCATTGGAAATGATTTTTACTATAAAAATGCATTGGAAAGGATTTCTACTATAAAAATGCATCAGAAATGATTTTACAATAAAATGCTTGAAATATTTTTACTATAAATGCATTGGAAAGGATTTCTACTATAAAAATGCATTAGAAATGATTTTTACTATCAAAATACATTGGAAATGATTTTTACTATAAAATGCATTGGAAATGATTTTTACTATAAAAATGCATTGGAAAATGATTTTTAATATAAAAATGCATTGGACAATGATTTTTTAACTATAAAATGCATTGGACAATGATTTTACTATAAAATGGCACAAATGATTTTTTACTATAAAAATGCATTGGAAATTGATCTATAAAAATGCATTGGAAATGATTTTTACTATAAAAATAGAAATGATTTTTACAATAAAAATGCATAAATAATTTTTACTATAAAAATGCATTGAACTATAAAAATGATGATTTTTACTATAAAAATGCATAGAAATGATTTTTACTATAGCATTGGAAATGATTTTTACTATAAAATGCATTGGAAATGATTTTTTACAATAAAATACATTGCAAATTATTTTTACATAAAATTGCATTCGAAATGATCATTTTCAGCCATGATTAAACTCCGTCAATTATACCAAAACCTCATACATGCCCTATTTGGTGGGGTCTACTGACACACAAATACAAATTTCTCTTTACACGTATAAAGAATTTCTGCAGTTTTCCTCTTCCAATTTCCATACCGTTAGGCATGACATAGCCCCAAACGGTTGATATGCCGTTAAAATCAATAAACACTAAACAAAACAATCTTCCAATTTCTTCACGTTTCTTTCTCTTTGTTTTCAGAAATGCCCAGTTTCTGCGTCCCTGTTTTGGACATTGATGGTCAAAACAAAATGCCCGAAACCATGGCCATTGCCAGATACCTGGCCAGGGAACATGGTACGTACCCAAATTTTATATTCAAGCGTGGAATAATTAATACATCACGATTCATCTTCTCCGCGAGTGAATAAATACCGAAAGATACTGGCATCTTATATATGGCTCGATTGAATATTAAAATAATATTTCTATGTGTGTTTCAGGTTTCTATGGCAAGAACAACATGGACATGTTCAGAATTGATTACATCTGTGACTGTTTCTATGAAATCATGCACGATTATATGAGGTACTTCCATGCCAAGAATGGTCGCTTCTTTGTAAGTATCTATCTATCTATCTATCTCCCTCTCTCCCCCCCTCTCTCTCTCTCTCTCTCTCTGTATATATATATATATATATATATATATATATATATATATATATATAATAAGTAATCCACAGACACGTGTTTCGAGGTATCACCTCTCATCAGTGTGGTTATACAGTTTATATATATTTATATTTATATTTTGCTTGAAGGCAACTACAATGCGAATATCGCATAAATTCGATAATTATAGAAGATAATAATAATGACAAATGAATCCCGCAAAGAATCACTCGGTGTGTAGAATATCGTACAGACTGTTTCAACTTTATTAAGTCTCATCAGCGATATATACTAACGACTCATCTCCGAGGAGCATAAGGCCCCGGATGTGTCTGTTATTATCCACTCAGCGACTCACTTGCCTCATATGGCATTAGTCCCCTCAGTATCAATGACAAGGTTAATTTCGCATGAGTTTCTCGGTGCTGTATCATGGCTGAAACAGTATAGTGTTTAACTATCCTGCTGAGGTCACGGTTTCGATTCCTGTCGGAGAGGAGTCGTTAGTATATATCGCTGATGAGACTTAATAAAGTTGAAACAGTCTGTACGATATTCTACACACCGAGTAATTCTTTGCGGGATTCACTTGTCATTATTATTATCTTCTATAATTATCGAATTTATGCGATATTCGCATTGTAGTTGCCTTCAAGCAAAATATAAATATTATCGACAATGCTTCTAAAAAATAAACAAACATCCAAAACTTATATATTATATATATATATATATATATATATATATATATATATGAGAGGTATTCAAAACTTGGTAGTAAGGGATGATTCTATATGTGATTTCTAAGATACACTGTATTATTATTGTATGATCCAGTATGTATAAATACAGTGAATCTTTAAATCACTAAAGAGAGCTCAATATAAAATAAACCTTTTAGATTATATACAGAGCAATATTTATCTTAGAAAGGAAGGAAAAACTCAACACCGTTATTCCATAATAAATTTATTTCGACCAAAATTGGGGCCTATATAAATCTAAGTTGATTTAATATAGCTCCCCAAAATTTCGTCTCATCAGATAATAGATCAAGATAATTTGAATTGCATAACTGAAAATTTTTACAGACATTGTGTCATATAACAGAACCGCGGCGCATAAACAAACAGATTCATGAAATGTATATAGTTGTTGGAATTTTGTGATATAATTATTTATTATATATAAAATGAATTTATATACAAATGTGGCACAAGGCCTAAAGGGGGGAGTGGGGTAAGAGACTGGTCTTCACTATCCTATCTTTTAACTTAACTATTCCCATTCATGACCGATTCATTCAACAATTTTCCATTCACCATAAAACTCATTCACACAAAAGTCACCAAAACATTCCATTCACTCTATGACAGTCCTACACTTACCCCATATTTACATATTTTGAGGGAGAGGGGGAAGATGATACATGTATATATATAAATATAAGCCCCAATGAAAGGATGAATGAATAAAAAAATAAAACAATTTTGTGATATAAGGCATAAGGCAAATGGTCACCTCTATTTATAGACTCGCCTGTAAGCACGTGACCTGGGAAAGATTCCTATTGTCCAATTACTGGCAGTGCTGCTGCTGCTGTTGTTGTATTTATACTAGTCTGATTCTTAACCCTGGCTCATTGCTATTTGGATCATCTTGGATGACGGACTTACAAAGAATACTATAACACCGGATACTTATTGGCTTGCTTACTTATTTACTACATCTGGAACCAAGGATGGCGGCCAGATACTCAACAGTTCAATATTAGGTATTTCCGTCATGTTTTTTTTTAAACTGACATTGTGTCATATAACAGAACCTCGAACAGGCTGGTGTGATAGATTCTCGGTCTTTTCTCTTAGTTACCAACGCCCATCTCTCCATGTAGCGCCGGTCGTTTTAGTCTAAAAGAGTTTAATGGTTGGATTTATTATGCGACTTCTGAGGTGCACAGTTCAGTTTTTGCATCTTCACAAGAAAGACTAGCTTGTCACATCATACTACTTATATAGATAACAAAAGATGTTTACAAATGCATGGGATCATCAGGAGAGAATGTGCAAACCATTTCGGGGCCTTCCTCTCAACGGTTTTAAAAAGCAACATCACCCCCCCCCTCACTGATGTGCAGTCACTCGGAATATCTGTATCGACCGCATGTGGATCGGTCTTCAACAAAAAATAATACGGGATGAAATGACCGTTAGAAGAAAAATGCGCAAACAGAACGCTGCTAGACCTCACATTAGTGAGGGGGGAGCGATGTTGCTTTTTAAAACCGTTGAGAGGAAGGCCCCGAAACGGTTTGCACATTCTCTCCTAATGATCCCATGCATTTGTAAACATCTTTTGTTTTTTCAATATATCAACTTCACACTGTCGGATTAAGTTCCATTTTATTTCACTTATATAGATAAGCATATTTGGAGGCGCGTGGTCTAATGGTTAGAGTCGTAGGAAATGGACTCGTCAACGCGAGTTCAATTCTTGGACGAAGCCGTTGGCATTTCACATGGCGCTAATACCCTTGGGGAAGGTATGAATCCAATTCTCCCTCCAGCTATGGATAAATAGCAGGGCAGACTGGACTCTTTAACCATGGCTAGGTAACCAGTCTAGGAGAAGGAAAACTCTGAATTCAAACCTGTTAAACTCCACTTAAGAAATTGACCTTGTGTCGCATCCTGCTCGTGCGGAGGGGTTTGGTAAATATATATATAGAGATAAGTATATATCTTATCAGTTTTATCAGGATTGACTTTCGTCAGTTTTTACATGTTGTTTGGACGTGATGGTTTGGTCAAAGCACATGGGAATCTTCTCTTTGAAATGGTGTGAATAATTTCCAACCTTCTTCAGGACATTGGTGATAGCTTGCTTATCGAGTGTAAATAGGCGATCATTGACAATTTACATTCGAATTTTGATGTTATCTAAGAGTAGACTGGCCCTACATTTTTTTAAACATTACTGTAATATAGCTATGTGCAAAACACGCTCTTTTAATACGCACTAGTATTGTTAAAAAATGTTTTAAAACGTCAATAAAAAATGGAAAATTAACGTTTTAATGTTTTATTTTACGTTTAATATAAAGAACAATTCCAAGTTTATGTGTTATAAAAAAGAAAAAACAAATTTCTCTTACATAAAACCTAAAGTTTTTGCATTTAAAGTAAATTTACGTAAAATAGCGCCATTTCTTGAATCTTTGTTGACAAAATTATCGCATCTTGACGTGTGCACTATTTTTTGTATGGAGGATTATACGTATGTGTTTTCAAACAAATAAAATAATACATTTCTTCAAACGCTGTTTGTTTGAGTTCTACAAAGTATAATTATACTAGCGTCACGGATTTGAACCTATTATCACTGAAGCAAAAAATAACAACAACAACAATACCCAAAAAACAGATTTTTTAATATCCCTTAGCGCCCCCCTTAATAAAAATGGCGACAATTTGTAATTCAAACATTATTTTAAATCAAAAAAAAAAAACCCGAAATATGTTATGTCATTTTTTTAGCTAGATATTTTTAGACCATTAGCATCTGGTGCTCACATGCTAAATGGCCTTGTGCCAGAATTATTAAGCAAACACATTTACGAATTTATGAATTAAATTGCTTTACCATTTTTTTTTTTTTACAGGGAAATGATTCTGATATGAAATCCAGTGATCTCAATGTAAGTATTAACATCAATATATTTATATATATATATATATATATATATATATATATATATATATGAAAAATAAAACAAGGTATTTAGAAGACTAAATATTAATAGTTAGCCAATAGTATGGCCAACGTTAAATGTTTAGTTTTTCTTTATTTAACCATCATCAGGGCATTGGTAATGTTTATACAACTTCTGAATGATATTCAATATAAATATGGAAATAGAAAAAAAAAACTGGCAGTGTTGTGTATTGATGAATACCGTCGTTTTTAGACGGTTAGTGTGGAAGCAGATTTTGAATGCAGGTGTTGTTGAATTCAAGATCTGAACTGCTAGGTGATTGACGCGAGATAACCTTTGCTTGACCTTCTTTCTGGTTACCCAGACAGTGGAAAGGAAGGTTTTAGTCAGCTAAGAGTCAGTTGAGCCGTGAGACGTTCTTATGTAAGCACGGACCGTGTTTCACTCACCACATGCGGTTGAAAATCTTCTGGTTCTGACACTGATTAAAACAACAATCCAACAACTCGAAGAGTACAGAAAAAAAAGAGCAAAGAAAGATTACTTACAGCAGCCAACAACAGCAGATGTAAGGTGTGGATCAACAGAAAAACAACAAAAACTAGAAAACAAAGAATAACGTGCAACGTATAACCGAGGAGCTGATTTTATCAGCTATAGTTTGGTTTGCCGGTCCCCCTGCAAGTTAAACGAATATATACCGGGCAGTTGGACAGACCAAATGGTCTGTCACGATCGAATTTTGCCACAGTTTATTCTAATAGTGTCGAAAATGACATCTTTCAGGATACCTATTATTTAAAAAAGATGTCTTTGATATTCTTAATTTCTCCTCTCTCTCTCTCTCCTCTCTCTCTCTCTCTCTCTCTCTATATATATATATATATATATATATATATATATATATATATAATATGAGAAGTAAACAAACAAACAATGTGTTTTGAATATGTCTTTTTTAGCCGACAATTTTTGGGAGAATATGTGCTTAATTGAAGTCGTAACTAATTTTTGAAAATTAATTAATTAATTGCTAATGAATTAGGCGGGCATACCTATTCAAATGTAAGGCTAAATTAATCGAGAAAAATCAATCTGTGTATGTACATTTCGGCCTATTGGACCGCGTCAGCAGAGCTATAGACAGGAAGACTGCTTTGTTTGTTTACTTCTCCTACTGTCGTGTAGTAAAAGTCACCAGAAATTGAATATAACCTACTTCAAAACATACGAAAAATCTGGGAAGGGCCGGCTGGTGTAATGGTTAGAGTCCCCGCCTGTCAGCTTGACAGTCAGGGTCCGAATCACACACAAAGCAGTCTTCCTGTCTATAGCTCTGCTGATGAGGCCTAATAGGCCGTAATGTACATACAGAGATTGATTTTTCTCGATTTGATTAGCTTTACATTTGAATAGGTACGCCCGCCTAATTAATTAATCATTAATTAATTAATTTTCAAAAATTAGGTACGACTTCAATTAAGCACATATTCTCCCAAATATATATATATATATATATATTTATATGAAAATAAAATGGAAATTAATCCGACAGTATGAATAAGATATAATGAAAAAACAAACGATGTTTACAACTGAAAAAGGCTCATCAGAAGAGAAAGTGTGCAAACCGTTTCGGGGCCTAATTCTCTTGACGGTTTAAAAAAGCAACACTCGGCCCATCCTCAACTAATATGAGGACCCTATTGCATTATAATGTATCAACCGCACGTGGGTCGGTCAATCAACAAAAATATAAGACGGGAAAAAGACCGTTAGTAAAAACAGAACGCTGCTAGTCAAACGTTGGAATTAATCAAAAAAAAAAAAAAAAAATTTTTGCTGTCTGTATTAACCGTCAAGAGAATTAGGCCCCGAAACGGTTTGCACACTTTCTCTTCTGTTGTAAACATCGTTTGTTTTTTCATTATATCTTATTCATATATTTATATATATTAAGCGCATTTAATATTTGTACTTGACGCAAGTATATCAATAAAAGTATCATGGAGTTTTCGGAATTTTCATAACTGATTTTTTTAAAACTATTTATTGCAGCCCTACATGCAAACCAGATACATGGAAACCTGTCGTAGAATCCTGCCCTTCATGGAGAGATCCCTGGAAATGCGCAACAGTGGAAGCCAATTCTTCATGGGTGACCAGGTAAGAAAACACTTTTTATTTTACCTATAAAAATGGAAAGTGATTCATTTTATCTATTTGACATAGGAAAGACGAAATAAATAGATCGTTAATCACGAAGCACAGAACGCTCTCGATCAGGGCCGGAATTTTCAAAAAATTTTAAAAATGCGTATTCTATGTTAAAAATAAAATAAATTTTATTTTAAAAAATCATAAGCATTTTATCATTAAAAAATCTCAAAAGAGTTTAAAGTAAAAAGTGTATACAAATATCAAAATATTCAAGAATAGGTTCCAGCTACAAAAGCAAGTTTTAAAAATATAATAAGTCCAACAGTACAATTGATGAAGATGGAAAGTTTTATTAAACAATTCCAATTTTGTTTTTTCTGTAGATAGTATGAAAAGTAAAATGGATATGATAATTTAAAAAATTTTTTTTTGAAAATTCCGACCCTGATCGAGAGCGTTTTGTGCCTCGTGATTAACGATCTTTTTTTTTTCGTCTTTCCTATTATACATAGTTGCTTTGATAAAGACAACTTTATATGGTCGAAACAGATTTCTGTCAGCAAAACTATTAACATCTTGTTTCTTCTACAAAATTTCTACATATATGTATATATATATATATATGTATTATATATATATATATATATATATATATATATATATATATATATATATATATGTATAATGCTAAATAATTTTTTCTTTTGACAGATGACCCTGTGTGACATGATGTGCTATTGTTGCATGGAGAACCCAATGATGGAGAACCAGTCCTTGTTCAAAGACTACCCCAAATTGATGGCCTTGTGGAAACGTGTTGCTGCCCACCCCAAGATCACCAGCTACCTCAAGAAACGTTCCAGCACCAACTGGTAGATTACCCTGGAAAATATGCCCCAAATAAAAAAACAAAAAATTTCTTGATGACTTCCTAGGACAAGAATCGAACCTGGCCATTTTTATATGGCAACAGGTTTGCAGCTAAGATGATTTTTGAGTTTAAATTTTAAAGTTTTTTTCTTTCTTTCTTTCTTTTTCTGGGCACCCTGGTAATGTTTTTATACACTTCGAAATGATATTCAATATAAATATGGAAATAGAAAAAAAAAAACTGGCAGTGTTGTGTATTGATGAATACCGTTCGTTTTTAGACGGTTAGTGTGGAAGCAGATTTGAATGCAGGTGTTGTTGAATTCAAGATCTGAACTGCTAGGTGATTGACGCGAGATAACCTTTGCTTGACCTTCTTTCTGGTGTACCCAGACAGTGGAAAGGAAGGTGTTTTAGTCAGCTAAGAGTCAGTTGAGCCGTGAGACGTTCTTATGTAAGCACGGAACCGTGTTTCACTCACCACATGCGGTTGAAAATCTTCTGGTTCTGACACTGATTTAAAACAACAATCCAACAACTCGAAGAGTACAGAAAAAAAAGAGCAAAGAAAGATTACTTACAGCAGCCAACAACAGCAGATGTAAGGTGTGGATCAACAGAAAAAACAACAAAAACTAGAAAACAAAGAATAACGTGCAACGTATAACCGAGGAGCTGATTTTATCAGCTATATAGTTGGTTTGCCGGTCCCCTGCAAGTTAAACGAATTATATACCGGGCAGTTGGACAGACCAAATGGTCTGTCTGCACGATCGATTTTTTGCCACAGTTATTCTAATAGTGTCGAAAAATGACATCTTTCAGGATACCTATTATTTAAAAAAATGTCTTTGATATTCTTAATTTCTCCTCTCTCTCTCTCTCTCACTCTCCTCTCTCTCTCTCTCTCTATATATATATATATATATATATATATATATATATATATATATATTATGAGAAGTAAACAAACAAACAATGGTGTTTGAAATGTCTTTTTTAGCCGACAATTTTTGGGAGAATATGTGCTTAATTTGAAGTCGTAACTAATTTTTGAAAATTAATTAATATTATTGCTAATGAATTAGGCGGGCATACCTATTCAATGTAAGGCTAATTAATCGAGAAAAAATCAATCTGTGTATGTACATTTTCGGCCTATTGGACCGCGTCAGCAGAGCTAAGACAGGAAGACTGCTTTGTTTGTTTACTTCTCCTACTGTCGTGTAGTAAAAGTCACCAGAAAATTGAATATAACCTACTTCAAAACATACGAAAAATCTGGGAAGGGCCGGCTGGTGTAATGGTTAGAGTCCCCGCCTGTCAGCTTGACAGTCAGGGTCCGAATCACACACAAAGCAGTCTTTCCTGTCTTAGCTTGCTGATGAGGCCTAATAGGCCGTAATGTACATACAGAGATTGATTTTTCTCGATTTGATTAGCTTTACATTTTGAATAGGTACGCCCGCCTAATTAATTAATCATTAATTAATTAATTTTCAAAAATTAGGTACGACTTCAATTAAGCACATATTTCTCCCAAATATATAATATTATATATATATTTATATGAAATAAAATGGAAATTAATCCGACAGTATGAATAAGATATTAATGAAAAAAACAAACGATGTTTACAACTTAAAAAGGCTCATCAGAAGAGAAAGTGTGCAAACCGTTTGGCCTAATTCTCTTGACGGTTTAAAAAGCAACACTCGGCCCATCCTCAACTAATATGAGGACCCTATTGCATTATAATGTATCAACCGCACGTTGGTCGGTCATCAACAAAATATAAGACGGGGAAAAAGACCGTCGTTAGTAAAAACAGAACGCTGCTAGTCAAACGTTGGAATTAATCAAAAAAAAAAAAAAAAAAAATTTTTGCTGTCTGTATTAACCGTCAAGAGAATTAGGCCCCGAAACGGTTTGCACACTTTCTCTTCTGTTGTAAACATCGTTGTTTTTCATTATATCTTATTTCATATATTTATATATATTAAGCGCATTTAATATTTGTACTTGACGCAAGTATATATCAATAAAAGTATCATGGAGTTTTCGGAATTTTCATAACTGATTTTTTTTAAAACTATTTATTGCAGCCCTACATGCAAACCAGATACATGGGAAACCTGTCGTAGAATCCTGCCCTCATGGAGAGATCCCTGGAAATGCGCAACAGTGGAAGCCAATTCTTCATGGTGACGTACCGGTAGAGTAAGAAAACACTTTTTTATTTTACCTATAAAAATGGAAAGTGATTCATTTATCTATTTGACATAGGAAAGACGAAATAAATAGATCGTTAATCACGAGAAGCACAGAAACGCTCTCGATCAGGGCCGGAATTTTCAAAAAAAAAAATTTAAAAATGCGTATTCTATGTTAAAAATAAAATAAATTTTATTTTAAAAAATCATAAGCATTTTATCATTAAAAAAATCTCAAAAGAGTTTAAAGTAAAAAATGTATACAAATATCAAAATATTCAAGAATAGGTTTCCAGCTACAAAAGCAAGTTTTTTAAAAATATAATAAGTCCAACAGTACAATTGATGAAGATGGAAAGTTTTATTAAACAATTCCAATTTTGTTTTTTCTGTAGATAGGATGAAAAGTAAAATGGATATGATAATTTAAAAAATTTTTTTTTGACAATTCCGACCCTGATCGAGAGCGTTTTTGTCCTGCGTCTGTATCGATTAACGATCTTTTTTTTTTTCGTTCTTTCCTTATTATACATAGTTTGCTTTGATAAAGACAACTTTATATGGTCGAAACAGATTTCTGTCAGCAAAACTATTAACATCTTTTTCTTCTACAAAATTTCAACATATATGTTAATATATATAATATATGTATATATATATATTTATATATATATATATATATATATATATTTATATATATATATTATATGTATAATGCTAAATAATTTCTTTTTGACAGATGACCCTGTGTACATGAATGTGTGCTATTGTTGCATGGAGAACCCAATGATGTAGAAACCAGTTCCTTGTTCAAAGACTACCCCAAATTGATGGCCTTGTGGAAACGTGTTGCTGCCACCCCAAGATCACCAGCTACCTCAAGAAACGTTCCAGCACCAACTGGTAGATTACCCTGGAAAATATGCCCCAAATAAAAAAACAAAAAATTTCTTGATGACTTCCTAGGACAAGAAATCGAACCTGGCCTTTTTATATGGCAACAGGTTTGCAGCTAAGATGATTTTGAGTTTAAATTTTAAAGTTTTCTTTCTTTCTTTCTTTCTTTTTCTTTTATCTAGAGAAATTATTTTGTGTTAAAAGTAAATAAATAAAGTATTTCTTTTAAAACAAATCAATGCCTTGCGTATGTGATTAATGTCTTGTAATCTAATAAAAAATAAAAATGATATACAATATACAAGTTGAACGATTATCGTTATCTTTTTTAATATATAATATATATATATATTATATATTATTATATATATGAGGGTAAGTTAACAAACAAATGTGTTTATTTTATATGGCTTTAAGGCGACAATTTTTGGAGGATATGTGCTTAATTGAAGTCATACCTAATTTTGAAAATTAATTAGTTAATAATTAATGGATTTTAGGCGGGCATATATGTTCAAATGTAAGGCTAAACAAGTCGAGAAATGTCATCCCTGAATGTACATTTCGACCTATTAGGTCTCATCAGCAAGGTTATAGACATGGGAGACTGCTCCGTGTGTGACTCGAAATGTGAAGAATGTGGGATGGCCAGCTAGTGTAATGGTTAGAGACTTCGCCTGTCAGCTTGACAGTCGAGGTTTCGAGTCACACACGAGCAGTCTCCCATGTCTATAACCTTGCTAATAACCTAATAGGTCGAAATGTACATTCAGGGATTGACATTTTCTCGACTTGTTTAGCCTTACATTTGAAACATATATCCCGCGCTAAATTCATTAATTATTAACTAATTAATTTTCAAAATTAGGTATGACTTCAATTAAACACATATCCTCGAAATATATATTATATATATATATATATATAATATATATATATATATGAAATAAAATATTTTTTAGAAAAAACAAACAAATGATGTTATATATAATATATATATATATATATATATATTATTTATTTATTTATTTATTATAGTGTATATATACATTTAAGGTGGCGCATTGTTACCACTGGTTTCCAGGCAGCATGTTAGCCACCTTTCTTCAAATTGTACACTTTAATAAATAAATAAAGCTCTTACACCACGTAATCGAGCACTTTCTTTCAATTCTTACGAATATATATATATATATCAAGATTTATTTCTATAATTATCGAATTTTATGCGACATACGGCATTGTGATTGCCTTCAAGCAAATATAAATAATTATATATACTTTATTCAACAATGCTTCTAAAAAAAACAAAACAAAACAAACATCCAAAAATCTTATTTCCTTCGCCGAAGCCAATAGGCTGTTGTTTTGTAATTGTTCACTCCAACGCCCCCGTACCTATTATGGTAGAGTCGTAACTAGTATCATTAACAGGTTAATTTCGCAGGGATTGTCCGTTGTGTATCGTGGCCGAAGCAGTATGGTCTCTGACTATGCCTGCTGAGGTCCCGGTTTCGATTTCTGTCGGAGAGAAATCGTTAGCATACATCGATGATGAGACTTAATAAAATCGAAACAGTCTGTACGATGCTCTACACACCGGGCGATCCTTTTGCCGGGATTCACTTGTCAGAATATTATTTTCAATAATTATCAAATTTTATTGCCATATACGCATTGTAATTGCCTTCAAGCTAAAATAAAATATATAATAATAATAATAATAATATATATATATATATATTATATATATATATATATATGCATATGCATGAATCTCCTTGCATACGAGTTTTCTTTTAATTGGAGAAAATGAGAAGAAAGATGGATATAGAATCCGACAGTGTAATAAAGTATAAAGTTTTAGAAAAAAAAATTAAGTCAAAGATTGACTTACAAACAGCCGACGGCTAAAGCGTTTCGGTTTGAATAAAACCATCAACGGCGCTTAACATAGTAATTATGAGTCAATACGAAAATATATATAAATATATATTTATATGGCAAAGAAAAGGGCTTCTAAATCGGTATTTTTGCGGTAATAGATCTATTTCTACCCATAACTATTTGTATATTTTATGAGTTTTCGTCAGACAGCCACAATTTAGATTGAATTACAGTTGGCGGTTTGACGAAACTCATAAAAATATACAAATACGCATGGGCAGACAAGAATAGATCTATTACCGCAAAAATTGACAGATTTTTTCTTTATCAAGTATATTGCCTACTATCAAAATATTGGACATTGAGCTCTCAATTTTTGACCAGGACAACTCTAACAACTTTCATTATTAAAAAAGGCCCACCCTAGAAATAATTTTAGCACTGACTAACTGGTGATTTTACAATATTAGACACTCATAGAGAAAAAATACACACACGTAATATATATATATAATATATATATATTATATATATATATATATATATAGTTGAATGAAGTGACAAATAAAAGTTTTAGCTTTATTCATTTATTTGGTAACGATATTACTACCAATGGTTTCCTGCTAAAAGCATTCATCAGGTAAACGAAATGTTTTTTAAAAACATTTTTTTAATAAAAATTTTTTTTAAACATTTAAAAAAAACAGACTCTTTTGTTTACCTGATGAGATGCCTTAGCAGGAAACCATTGGTAGTAATATCGTTCCCAAATAATGAAATAAAAGCTAAAACTTTTATTTGTCACTTCATTCACTATGCAACGCTCTATCACAGATATTTGAGCACTCTTCTAATAACACGTTGGATTACTATTACTCTTCATTTCAGGTAGTATACTTAGTACCAAACCATACACACACCACACACACACACCACACACACACGACCACATATATATATGTATATATATATCTATATATAAGATATATATATACGTGGTATGTTCAGAAAAATTCCAGGGTTGTTGTGACAAAAAAAAATTAAAAATCCAACACACAAACTACAGGTTATCCCTTCAATAGTAATCCCTGGAGTTTAATGCATTTTGCCATCCTTCTGTTCATGTTTTCTATGCACTCCTGGAAGGATTCTCCGGGATTCTCCGTAGCTCTTTTTGATGCGTGCACATCCTCAAAACGAGGTTCCCTGAGGACCCTCTCGAGCTTGTGAGAGAAGAGGAAAAATTCACATGGAGCTGGTCGGGAGAGTAGGGTGGTTGCTTCATCACAGTGATGTTCTTCTGTTTTCTTTAATAATCATAAATGTGTATTAAAATGTGTTAATTAAAAGTTGTGTTTAAAAAAAAACTGAGTAGTCCATAAGAACGAATAAAACAAAAACGATTGGAATAAAATACCAAATGGGTTGACATGCCCGTAAAACCCAACCAACCCAACCAAACAAACCAACTGTAAAACGTCTTTGGCATAAATTAACCCAACAAAGGGTTGACATGCCGTAAATTCCAACCAAAACCAACTCTAAAACGTCTTTTTTATATAAAAATAACCCAACAAGGGTTGACATGCCGTAAATTCCAACCCAAACCAACTCTTAAAACATCTTTTGTATAGAATAACCCAACAAGGGTTGACATGCCGTAAAATCCAACCAACCAAACAACCAACCAACTCTAAAACGTCTTTGCATAAAATAACCCAACATCGGTTGACATGCCGTAAAAACCAACCAACCAACTAACACGCTTAAAACGTCTTTGCATAAAAATAACCCAGCAAGGTTGACATGCCGTAAAATCGCAACAAACCAACCAACAACCAACCAACCAATTCTAAAAACGTCTTTGGCATAAAATAACCCAACAAGGGTTTGACATGCCGTAAAATCCAACCAACCAACAACCAACCAATTCTAAACGTCTTTGGCATAAATAACCCAACAAGGGTTGAACATGCCGTAAAACCCAACAACCAACCAACCAACAAACCAACCAACCAACCAACCACCAACCCAGCCACCAAAATCTTGGATGAAAATTTGCTTGTCGTTGGCAGAAACGTTTGATTTGATGATTGCCTCAGAGACTTTCTTGATGGGATTTCCAATCTTGGAGAATTAAACGCAGGTTCCACCAATATGCGGGTTTTTTTAACTTTATTAATTTGGTAAAGTATTGAGGGCGGTTGGAATGGCGGGGCGTGAAACTGTGCATTGTCTTTGGTAGGGTAAATAGCAATTTCTCTTCAATGACAATCTCTTCTATTGCAAGCGATGTCTGTTTACCGATATTGGACAGAACAGAAGTTGATTTGACTTCAGAAACCATTCAACAGGAATTGAGTAAAGAAAGAAAGAAAGAAAGAAAGAAAGAAAGAAAAAGGAAAGAAAAAAAGAAAGAAAAAAGAAATTAAAGAAAGAAAAAAGAAAGAAAAGAAAGAAGAAAAAAGAGAAGAAAGAAAGAAAAAAGAAGAAAGTAAGAAGAGAGAAAAAGGGAGAAAAGAAAAAGAAAGAAAGAAAGTAAGAAGGAAAAAAGGAAAAAAGGAGAAAGAAAAAAAAAGAGAGGAAAGAAAGAAAAAGGGAGAAAGAAAAAGAAAAAAAAGAAAAAAGAAAGAAGTAAGAAGGAAAAAAAGGGAGAAAGAAAGAAAAAAGAAGGAAAAGTAAGAAGGAAAAAAAAGAGAGAAGAAAGAAAGAAAGAAAAAAAAAGAGAGAAAGAAAGAAAGAAAAGAAGGAAGAGAAGAAAGAGAGAAAATAAGGAGAGAGAAAAAAGAGAAAGAAAGAAAAGAAGAGAAAGAAAAAAAAGAAAAAAGAGAGAAAGTAAGAAGAGGAAAAAAAGGGAGAAGAAGAAAGAAAGAAAAGAAAAAAAAAGAAGAAAGAAAGAAGGAGGAAGAAAGAAAGAAAGAAAAAAGTAAGAAAAGAAAAAAGAAAGAAAGAAAATAAAAAGAAATAAAAGGTAAGAAATAAAGAAAAAAAAAAAAAAAACAAAGAAGAAGAAAGAAAGAAAGAAGAAAAAGAAAGAAAGAAGAAAGAAAGAAAGAAAAAGAAGAAAAGAAGAAAAAGAAGAAAAGAAAGAAAAAAATGAAAGAAAGAAAGAAAGAAAAAAGAAAGAAAAAAGAAAGAAAAAAGAAAAGAAAGAAAAAAAAAGAAAAGAAAGAAAAAGAAAGTTAAGAAGAGAAAAAGAAAGAAAGAAGAAAAAGAAGAAAAGAAGAAAAAAGAAAAAAGAAAGAAGAAAAAAAAGAAGGAAAGAAAGAAAGAAGAAAGAAAGAAAAAAGAAGAAAGAAAGAAAGAAAAAGAAGAAAGAGAGAAAGAAAAAAGAAGAAAAGAAGAAAGAAAAAAAGAAAGAAAAGAAAAAAAGAAAGAAAAAAAGAAAGAAATTAAAGAAAGAAAGAAAAAAGAAGAAGGAAAGAAAGAAACGAAGAAAGAAAGAAAGAAAAAAAAAAAGAAAGAAGAAAAGGAAAGAAAGAAAAAAGAAGTAAAGAAGAAAAGAATGTAAAAGATTATAAGAATAAATAAAATGTTGATATGAATGAGAAATAAGAAAAAAAAAGATAAAGGCGGTGGCTGCGGGTCTACATGTCCTGGGAATGACGTTAAACTCTATCCTGATGGTGAGGTTCCAGTTCTGGAGGTTTGAGGAATGTGGAAGCACACCTTCATCACATTGTCCCCTGGTCCACTCCTGACCCGGAGTGGTAGTACGCTGTTAGGGTCCCATCTATGGGTTAAATATAAAAATTTATTTATAAAGAAATTTATGTATTCCATTAAGAATTTGATTTATTTCAAAACTTTATCGGCATTAAATGCCCACTGAGGTTGATATGCCGTAAAACAAAACAAACCAAAGCAATCTTTTAACTTATATAATTTTAATAGAAATCAATTAAAATAGCATTAAAATAAGTGTAATATTTTTTATACGCCATTCTTATTTAGTTTCGTTTAATCTTCTGATTTAATAAACCCTAAATTTATTGGCCAGTCACATTGCTCAACACCAATTGTTGACTGTCTAACTGACTTACTTCAATATGGCGCTGCGGGCAGGATGAGAACCTGTGGCGGGCATTTATACTTCAATATATGTAAAATAATTCCCAATGCATTTCCAAAGCAAATAATTGGACCATATGACCTTTAGGCATCCATTTTTGATCTGATAAGCAAGGGCATGTTTTCATTTACACCGTCAATATCCGGTTGTTGGTTAGGGTTAGGGGTTAGTTTTATAATTAAAAAAAAAAATCTAAAAATTGTTCTGTAAAACCACCGGATATTGACCGTGTAAATGAAAACATGTCCTTTCTTAATCGAGATCATAAGGGATGCCTAAAGGTCATATGGTCCAAATAATTTCTATTCATGAAATGAATTTCTATAGTATAATAATTTCTGATGAATTTCTATAGTAAAATAATTTGGCAATGCATTTCTCTAGTAAAATAGTTTGCAATGAAATTCTATAGTAAAAATAGTTTGCAAATGCATTCTCTAGTAAAGTAGTTTTGCAATGCATTTATATCTGTGCTACTCATACGCTGTGATTCCTAGGCCAAGTACTCTACCAACTGAGCTATAGAATACAATAAATATTGAGTAATCATAATGTGGTTATGATTTGTTAGTGGGTTTATTTATGACATTTTTCAGGTATCCTTGTCTATCTGAGCATAGCCATGATTCAACTTAGGAAATCATTTTGAACTGTTTGACTGTTGAAGAACTTAGGAAGATCTCATCAAAATCAAAGACACCATTGTTTGCTCAACAGTCAAACTCTTCAAAGTGATTCCCAAATTGAATCATTTTTTGCTTGGATAGACAAGAGACAGCTGAAGAAGGCTGGAGAGTACGATGGTCAAAATGTTGTTTTTTTATATATCATATAAAATGAGGACAACAGTCTGAAAATCAATGGGGTGCTAGTTTCAAGAATTGATTATCTGGATATGTTTCTAGCTAAAATGTTTGTTGTCACTTAAAGAAATATTGTAATTCTATATTCCAAAAAGATAAATTTAATTTCCATATGTTGAAATCGAGGTTACCTTTGAGCTTGTTATAAACCTTCATGCCGGAGTTCAGACAATATCATACTCATCCTAATGTCTCGAGGAAGATTTTATAACTCACCATAACGTTTTAACATCGACTTCATCTACAAATGATTTTATTTTTTGGAATAGTTTATTTTTCTTATTTACCACAACACACACACACACACACATACACACACACATATTATATTATATATATATAGAGAGAGAGAGAGAGAGAGAGAGAGTGAGAGAGAGAGAGAGAGAGAGAGAGAGAGAGAGAGATATCTATATAATATATATATATATAAATTTGTATATTTGTAGAGCCACATTTCCGCTCAAAGATTCATGATTTTGACAGAGATGGGAAAATTCACCATCATAGAAATGATTTAATAAAAAATAAAGAGAATTCAACAATCTTATTTTCATCGCCAGTTGAAGAGGATAATTTCCCAAAATATAAGAGCAAAACTTCTTTTTTTAAATTCCCATTCTTCATTCAGTACAGTCACTTCATTGTTTTATACATTGTTTATAAATTTATACATTGTTTAACCCTAATTTAATTTCTTAGCTTTCATGTCTGTTTCACAATTCATGACCTCTCTCTAAAATTAGATATTTTTAATTTCCATCCGGCTAAAAAAAATTAACATTAGTATTATTTAGGCATTTAAAAATTGTTTAAGTATCATTACTCTATTTTATTTATGTAATATTTATTTACACTAAAACTAAATGTTAAATGTAATAATAATAATAAGGTGAATGTTTATTTTTTTTATTTCAAATTTTTAGAAATAATCAAAACAATAAAAAAAACATTTTGTATAGTTAATTGTTTTATTCATTGATAAACCAAATTTTATTATTAAATATTATTTCAGGAAAAATTTTGGTGTAGAAAGTATAACTAATTTCTATTTCAAATTGTTTATTTTTTCTCGCTTTAATGAATCTGATGATTTCAATTACTAAAATCATTAAATGGTTGAACGTTCTTTTAAAGTTTTTGGCATATTTTGGCATTGTTGTTTTTTATTTTTAATTGATTTATAATTTTTACAGCGACATAGTTTTAGTTACAGGCAAATTGATTCTGAATCTCTTATCAGAAGATTTTATTTATTGAAAAATTTTTTTAAGAATTTATATTTTTACAGAATTGTACCAAATAAAATTTAGTTGAAAATAAATCTATAAATTAGATATTTTTATTTCCTCCGATATTAAAAAAATTAATATTAGTTATTATTTTTAGCATTTAAAATTGATTTAAGTATCATTTAATCTATTCTATTTTATATAATATTTATTTACACTAAAACTAATGTTTGTTAAATGTAAAATAAATATGGTCAATGCTTATTTATGAATTGTAACAAACTCAGTCTTTTTATAAAGAAACTCGCAAAAGTAGAGCTGGTCCATGATCGGACTAAAAAATATTAGGAACACCAGAGAATTGAGTGATCAGGGGAAAACAGGTGTAAGAGAGAAATAAGAGGGAAATGATTTATCAAATAAAAATAAAAAGCTGGGTATCGTCTTAATAATTTATAAATACAACAAGACCTTCTTTTTACTTGATCAAGTTTTATTTTCTTCTAGCCCATATTGATTGATTCACGTGGAGATGAGGTTTGACCCGGTAGAGACGATCTCTCTCCTCTGAAAAACTATTCTCAACGTGTTTGTCATGGCGGCTTTTTTTCAAGGGATCAAAAGTTTATAACCCTCACAGGTAATTCTCCATAAGACTCCCTAATTTAATTTCTTATACTATTGATATAAATGTGACCATACATTGAATATGATCCGCTAACCTCTAGGCATAAAATAACCCTAGATGGGTTGCTTCTAAAGTCATCATAGTACCCTTTCCTCACTTAGCTTTGTAAACAGGCTTATGACTACGCGAATCATCTTATGCTAACATTATTTCTGAAAATAAAAGTGACAATGTGGAACTTTTCACAAATAATTGGGTGTGAGGTGGGTCTCTTATAGCATGTAAGCTGAATTTTGATCTGAGATTTTCATTACATTATGTTGATTAATGTTTCCCCATTACGTTGCAAAAAATAAAACTGAAACATCTTCAATAGGTTAAGTGAGGGGGGAAGGAAGATAAATAGATAGTTAGATATTCAATTTATTGGCATAACGCTAATTGGTACGTTCTTGTTTAGAAGTGGAAAATAAATTTACTTCAGTGTGCTCATGCCCCCTCACAGAGGTTCAATACACATATACATACACACAGGGCACCACACCAAACACAAACCACACACCACACACACACACACACCACACAATATTATATATATATTATATATATATAATATTATTATATGTATATATAGTTACTTTTGCGTCGTATAGAGTATTCTGTTATTATTTTAATATATTCTGATAACATTTTTTCCATGATTTTAAAAAGTTAATCATTTTCTCAAACTCCCGGTGATTTTTTTTTCTTTACTCGATGTTTATCATCAATTCTTTTGCGCCATTTTTGTTAACAAAATGAATTTTTATGGAGGTTGATATCTTAAAACCAAACCAAACCAAACCAATATCAAACCAAAGCGCGAGAATTGGAGTCTCACCATCGAATTTAACTTCTAGGACACCTCCCCTTTTTGGGGGTGTCTTACTTTTTCTGCAGAGGGGTGCAGTTGGCGTATTCTAAGCTCTACCCTCAGGGCAGGTAATTCAAACGTCGGCCTGTGGTTACGCAGACAAATGACGTAAGATTATTTTTGAACCGCAAAATTAACTTAGACATATTAAGTTATATAGAGTACGTAGATAAATAACTGGATTTTTAGGCAGAGGTCCAGGTAACTACATTTTAAGCTGAGAAGAAAATAAACCATAATACGTAAATAATTAGTCATTTGACAAATACTCTGACCATATGACCTTTAAGGCACCCCCTTTGCGATCTTCAATTCATAAGGACATATTTTTTCATTTACATCGTCAAAATCCGGGTTGTTTGTTAACACGATTTTAGAGTTTTTTTTTTAATTATAAAACTAACCCCTAACCCTAACTCCTAACCCTACCCCTAACAAACAACCGTATTTTGACGTGTAAATGAAAAACATGATTGATTTTATCCTTTGATTTCAAATCAACAGACCCTATTTAATTTCTTAGCTTCATGTCTGTTCACATTCAGACGCTCATGATTGTAACAACTCAGTCTTTTTATTGAAGAAAAGAAATATATATATATATATATATATTATATATATATTATAGTAGATAGATAGATAGATAGATAGATAGAATTATATAATATATTATATATATATATATATATATATATATATATATATAGATAGATAGATAGATTGATGGATAGATAGATAGGTAGATAGAATTAATATATTATATATATCATATATATTATATATGTATAACAGATAGATAGATAGAATTATATATTATATATATTATATGGAAAATGAATGGAAGTGAATCCGACAGTGTGAAATAAATATTTAGAAAAAACAAACACATGATGTTTAATTCGCTGAACAGAATTCTGTTTCGACCCTTTATTGAAGTGGTCTTCCTCAGAGCGAGTTGTGTTATGATAGAGAGAACGGGCGAAGTGGGACCGTTATGAGATGAAAGTGGTGCAGATGGAAACGTTCAAATTATAGCCGGAATTTTTATTTTTTTTATTTTTTAATTAAATTTAGAAAATGCGCATTCTGTTTTTAAAATAAAAAAATAATTTTATTTTATTTTTATTAAATCAGAAGCATTATAGTCCACAAAGAAAACTCAAAAGAGTTTGATGTAAATGTGTATAAAAATGTAAAAGAAAGTATCAAAATATATATATATATATATATATATATATTCAATTATATATATATATATATATATATATATATATATATATATAGAGAGAGAGAGAGAGGAGAGAGAGAGAGAGATAGAAAGGAAAATATAATAGATAGATAGATAGATAGATAGAATTATATAAATATATTATATATAATTATATCTATCTATCTATATATATATATATATATAGATATAATTTATATATATATATATATATATATATATTTATATATATATATTATATATTAATATATAAGTTCAATGAGAAATCAAAAACAAATAAAAGTTTTTGCTTTTATTTATTTAATTACGGGAACGGTATTACAACCAGCGTTTCTTGCTGAAAGCATTCATCAGGTAAGACGAAAAAACGGTTCCTTTGATACATATATAGATAGATAAATTAGATAGATAGAATATATATAATATTATATATATTATAATATAAAGATAGAGAGAGATAGATAGAAATATAATATATTATATATTATATATATATATATTATATATATATATAGATAGATAGATAGATAGATAGATAGATAGATAGAATTATATCATATTTATATAGATAGATAGTCCATGATCGGACTAAAAAAATAGAACACCAGAAAGTGATGTACAGGGGAAAACAGAAGTAAGAGAGAAATAATTGGAAAATGATTTATCAAATAAAAATTAAAACGCCGAGAATTTGGATAGCAGAACGTTTGCTTATTCTAGAAAATGTTTTCTTTCGTTTACATTTAAGATATTATTCTGTAAAATGCATTCGTTATTATTGTTATTTAATTCGCTGTAAAAATCAGCAGCAGTGCTGTTACGGGTATTTTAAATCACTGCTGATATAGCCAGCAACCAGCATTTTTCTAATATTAGCAGCAGCCATGCCATTATTATCGCAAATCGTTTTGATTTTGTTTAATTATTATTGTCCCTTAAATCAGTAAAAATCAATAACAAAGTTGGTGTGTTTCTTAGTTAGAAGATATCAAGGTGTATGCAGGATTTCGAATCTGAAATACATTGCTTTTCTGATTTATAAGTCGACACGTATACACCAAACTTTCTTTTATACATATACCTAGCAGCGGCTATCCGGTGAGCCCGGGGTAGTGGAGATTTAAAAAATGGTTTAATAATCGTTTGCAGATCTATTACTACTGAATAGCGAGTTCTGTCCTCGCAGGAGGACCCATAAAATCACCACATAAAAATGATCTTAATTTAATTCTAACTGGTGGGAGGATCAGGGAATTTTCTTTTCGTCAGATTTGAGGGAATGACATCAATGGCTAAACTTGCAAATCGGTTCGAAAAATTAAAACATATTACAGCCGGGTTAGTTCAGTCGGTAGAGCGTTCGGCTAAAATCACAAGGTTCTTAGTTCGATACCGGTCCTCGCCAACTCAGTGTTATGAGTAGCACAGGGATCTGTGCAGTTAAACTAAGGAGTCGATGGTAGGTGTGGCGCTCCACCTCAGATGCCAAAACAATCTCCTTGGTCTAGCGCTAGTGAAAAGGGGATAGACTCCCTCGCTGATTGGGCTGATAACAACATTAGGGCCGGCCCGACGACTTTACTTACTTACAGGTGACCTAGAAAAAACAGAACCAAATTATTTATTTTCCCATTAACTAACCCTAAACCCACCTCTAACCGTAACCCTAAACACTAGTTAAAAAATTAACAGTTTTTATTACAAAATTTATGCGTTCTGTTTTTTCTGGGTCACCTAAATTTCCGACCGATTTTGCAAGTTTAGCTCATCACATAATGACATAGTAAGACATTTTAATTCAATGATTAACTATAGTTTTTAAATAAAAATATAAATGACGCGATTTGCTAAATTTCAAATTATATTTAAAAAGAAAAAAAAAGAATTAAAATAAAGTAATCAAATTTATGTAAAACGATAAATAATCTTATAACATTATTAATTCAAAAAACGTAGCCGATCGAATGTCAAATTATTATAGTAAAGTATAATATTATCATAAATTTGGATAAGAATTTGAGTTTTCAGGTATTTCCGTGAAATGTATTAGGTAATCTAATGGTATTTATCTCTTGCGCACTATTCTACATTAATATCTTGATTTTATTGTATTTCTAATTTAAAATAAATAAATAACGCGATATAAAAAAAAAAACGGTTTTGTTTATAACTGACGAACCACGGGAATTTATTAAAAAACGTTTGATTTGTCGTTAAATGTTTTCGTTTGATTTGTTATTTAATTCGCTTTAAAAATAATTCAGTATGAAAAGACATACTAATTACATATTTAGAAAAATCTGTTTTTCTAATGAAATAAATATTTTAAAGATAGAAACAGAAATATGCGATAAATCAGATTTGATTTTATGTTAAAATTTAAGTATGAAAAAATGATACTATGAATTCTAGGCTGACTGAAGCAAAATATAATTTTTTTAACTTGCTGTAAAAAATAATTTCCATGATAAAAACTCAATCAAATTAACATATTTAGAGAGATTATTTCATTCTCTTTCTAACCATATAGATATCTTAAAGAAGATTGAACCGTAAATAGGCGAGAAAAAAGAATTTGTTTTTTCTTGAAATTTAGAATGAAAAAAAAAATAATACATATCAGCTCTCTGAAGTAATTTTTTTTAACTCGCTGTAAAAAATAATTCAATTAATAAAAAACGCATAAAAATCGCATTTCAGTTAAGATTATATTATTTTCTTTTTAACGTTATAAATATTTTAAAGATTGGGGCCAAACATAGGTGATAAATTCCTAGCAGAACGGCTTAGACTGCGAAATTTATTCGCTAAAATTATACATTTCTGCTGTAAATCACTATTAAAATCGCTGTAAAAAAAAGTCAGCCAGCGGACAATATTTTATTATCAGCAGGTGCTGGTATATGGACAGTTCTTGCAAATTGGGTGCATATCAAACCCTTGTGGGTAATTTAATGTCATATTTTGTTACATATTATTTTCCAATGGATTCTTCTTTGTAAAAATCATTTCCAATGCAATTTCATTGTAAAATCATAATCCAATGCATTTTTTTGTAGTAAAAATCATTGACAGGATTTTTATTTGTAAAAGTTATTGTCCAATGCATTTTTATAGTAAAAATCATTGTCCAATGCATTTTTGTAGTAAAAATCATNTCTTTTATCTAGAGAAATTATTTTGTGTTAAAAGTAAATAAATAAAGTATTTCTTTTAAAACAAATCAATGCCTTGCGTATGTGGATTAATGTCTTGTAATCTAATAAAAAATAAAACTAGATATACAATATACAAGTTGAACGATTATCGTTATCTTTTTAATATATATATATATATATATATATATATATTATATATATATATGAGGGTAAGTTAACAAACAAATGTGTTTATTTTATATGGCTTTAAGGCGACAATTTTTGGAGGATATGTGCTTAATTGAAGTCATACCTAATTTTGAAAATTAATTAGTTAATAATTAATGGATTTTAGGCGGGCATATATGTTAAATGTAAGGCTAAACAAGTCGAGAAAATGTCATCCCTGAATGTACATTTCGACCTATTAGGTCTCATCAGCAAGGTTATAGACATGGGAGACTGCTCCGTGTTGTGACTCGAAATGTGAAGAATGTGGGATGGCCAGCTAGTGTAATGGTTAGAGACTTCGCCTGTCAGCTTGACAGTCGAGGTTTCGAGTCACACACGGAGCAGTCTCCCATGTCTATACCTTGCTAATAACCTAATAGGTCGAAATGTACATTCAGGGATTGACATTTTCTCGACTTGTTTAGCCTTACATTTGAACATATATGCCCGCCTAAATTCATTAATTATTAACTAATTAAATTTCAAAATTAGGTATGACTTCAATTAAACACATATCCTCGAAATATATATATATATATATATATATATATATATATATTATATATGAAATAAATATTTTTTTAGAAAAAACAAACAAATGATGTTATATATATATATATATATATTATATATATATTATTTATTTATTTATTTATTATAGTGTATAATTACATTTAAGGTGGCCATTGTTACCACTGGTTTCCAGGCAGCATGTTAGCCACCTTTCTTCAAATTGTACACTTTAATAAATAAATAAAGCTCTTACACACGTAATCGAGCACTTTCTTTTCAATTCTTACGAATTATATATATATATATCCAGATTATTTTCTATAATTATCGAATTTTATGCGGACATTACCAATACTCTCCTCTAAACTCATTTCCAGTACACTATATTGTATAGTAATAATAATTGCAAAATGAATCTATATAGTGAAAATTCATTTTCAGTGGAGTTTATAGTAAAAATCTTTTCAAATGAATTTTCATAATAAAAAACATTCCCAATGCATTTTTATAGTAAAAATCATTTGCAATGCATTTTTATAGTAAAAATCAATTCCAATGCATTTTTATAGTAAAAATAATTTCTAATGCATTTTTATAGTAAAAATAATCTCTAATGCATTTTTATAGTAAAAATCATTTGAAATGCATTTTTATAATAAATATCATTTCCAATTCATTTTTATTGTAAAAATCATTTCCAATGCATTTTTATAGTAAAAATCATTTGCAATGCATTTTTATAGTAATAATCATTTCCAATGCATTTTTATTGTAAAAACAATTTCCAATGCATAGTAAATTTTTATAGTAAAAATTATTGTCCAATGCATTTTTATAGTAAAAATCATTTCCAGTGCAATTGAAAATAAAATCTCCTAATCATTAAACTGATTTAGGTATAAAATAACTTAATAAAAGGTTAACTTGACCTAAAGTTGCAGCATACTCATCGACAAGAATGACTTCTTTTAGGGTAACTACTGCACATTTAATTCGATAACGAAGTCTTTCTGCATTTGAGACAAACTAGTTAAATTGACGTTACTTAATTATTTAATTAATTAATCCGTGTTTGTCTGTAAATTGCAAATGTGCAATCTAACAAACATCAGGCAGGGGTTTATTTTATTTGTAACTGCAAGTGAAGTTGTTAATTGTCAATTCACCCATCTTTTGAGATAATTTCACATCAATTACTGGTGACGTTCACATTAGATTTCAGTTGAGTCAGTAGCCGCTATATAAGGATTTACTAAATCTTGTTTCACTAACAGAAGAACATTTACTGCCGAAGCGAATTCAACTTGAATCTTAATTGATAAAACATCTCACACTATGCCTAACTATACTTTGTATTACTTCAATGGCCGTGGACGTGCCGAAATCTGTCGTATGTTGATGGCTGTTGCTGGCGTTCAATTTACCGACAAGAGGTTCGAATTCAACGAATGGGACAAATACAGGAATGGTAAGATATTTTTGCATTTTGAAATAGTGTTTAAATTATTTCGATTACGCTGATTTTTTATTGGATTTAGACTAAAATTGGCATGCTGATTTTAAAACCGCAATTATATTTCTTCTTTGAAATACTGTCGGATCCACTTCCATTTTACTTTCATATATATATATATATATATATATATATATATATGAAAGTATATATATATATATATATATAATATATATATATATATATATATATATATATATATATGAGTCGGGGGTTGACACGGTTGGCGAGACGCCTGTCGCACAGCTCAATATCGAGATAAACAGGATTGCAGAGTGGTGACGTCTTCATATATATATATATATATATATATATATATATATATATATATATATATGTTGAAAGGAAAAATAAATAAAGGAAAGAAAATGTTTTTAAATAAAATATATTTAATATGAGTTATTAACACGTGTTTTGGTCAGGGGTTTGTTTATGTTCATATGTATTCTATTTATTATTAATTCAAATAGAAAATGAAATAATAATGATAATAGAAAATTATAAAATATTTAAGAATATTTTTCGACCACTTCAAATGGGACAACTACAGGAATGGTAAGATCTTTCCGCATTTTTTAATAGTGTTTAAAATATTTAAATTGTCACAGCTGTCTTTATAAGATTTAAGTAAATGTTTAAAAGTAGGCGATAACCTGTGGGTTATTAAAATCTCAATCTATACGTATCTATGTATCTATTTATTTAATTCTGTTTATTATTATTATTATTATTATTATTATTATTATTATTATTATTATTATTATTATTTACTCCTTTTGGGTTTTCACATCAGCATTAGCTGATGGTCTTTCACTGGAGTCTGAGTGACAGCAAGTCTCCTCAGGTCTCCAGGACTCTTCTGAGTATTCTGGTAGATTGCAGTGTTCTGAATGGTATCAATCCTTCCTCTGATTTCCAGACTTTCCAAACCCTTTTCCAATCCTTTTGGGACCGTTCCAAGTGCACCAACTACAATTGGTATCACTTTGACTTTCATTTTCCATAAATTTTTCAGCAAGGCCCAGATATTTGTCCATTTTTTTCATTTTTCTTCAGCTTCATCCTGTGATCTGCTGGAACTGCAAAATCCACCAGTTGACAAGTTCTTTCTTTTTTTGTTAATCAGCACTAGGTCTGGTCTTCTTGCTGTGATAAGGGGTTCCGTTTTTATTTAAAAGTCCCAGAGAATTTTATATGTTTCGTTCTCAAGAGCAGATTCTGGTTTATGCATATACCATTTTGTTGTATGGTCAAAGTTTAATTTTTTGCATAATTCCCAGTGGATCACCTTCCTAACTTAGGGTTAGGGCTACTGTTAAGATTAGGCTACCTCGGGAGTTTCCGTAATCTAATGCTATTTATTCGTAAAATGCGATTCTAATGACGTTAACTCTTGCGTGCTATTCTGCATTTGTACCAATTTTCCCTCTGTATGTCCCAGATTTCATAATATCTATGTGTATCGGTTTTCATTCTCTCGTCGGGTCTCGGCTTTTATACTTGCTGCGTGTACCGGCTTTCAAATTTCAGTATATCCTTGCTTTCATAATCTCATCTATCAAACTCTCAGTATCTCCAGACTTTCGGTATATATATATATATATATATATATATATATATATATATATATATATATATATATATATATATATATGAGAGAGAGTTTTATAATTTGCTTGAAGCATTGTGTATATATTGATTAGGTGGTTGATTTAGAAGGCTATCACAATGCAGGTGTAAAGAAAAAAAAAATAATACGGTAACAATGGTGTTGTGTGTTAACCTGTATTTTATTCTTTAATTTTCCAGATAAAATCTCTTTTTCAAAAAATCACTGGAACTGAAGTAGTCTAGTTATGGCACTATTAGTTAGACTACTTCAGTTCCAGTGATCTTTTGAAAAAGCGATATTATCTCGAAAATTCAAGAATAAAATACAGGTGAACACACAACACCATTGTTACCGTATTATTATTTTTTCTTTACATCTGCATTGTGATAGCCTTCTAAATCAACCTCCTAACCAATATATATATGTATATATATATATCTTATTATAATGGAGATTGTGTGTTTTTCTGTCTGTAACCGAAACTATATTCCTACTCAAGTCACAATTCCCTTAGTTATTTACATCACATTCTCCATGATTTTATTTTTATCTAAATCTCAATTATTAATAAAATTGTCTTACATTATTAATACTGTTAACTATGTCTACGTACTGATAACATGCAATTATATTTATATATACAACAAAATAGCGGTTTATAGTCTGAACGGGAAGGCTAATTTGCATATTAATATTAAAAAATCGAATTTAATAAATATGTGCTTAGTATTATTGATTTCTAACTGTTTGGTTTTATTTTAAAGAATATAAGAAAAAATCTCTTCAATGAATCTTAAATGAAATCCATTAACAAGATAAAATAACTGTCATTTTATTCTTTACTTCCTCTTTTAACTAAATACTTAAATTAGAAAAAATAACAATGAAAGGCGAGAGTGATGGAAGAGTAAGTTTCAGTTGTTCCATTTTTTATTATACTCCCTCTGTTTCAAATCTTTTATTATACTCCCTCTGTTTCAAATCTTTTTATCTGTATTCTTATTTAGTTTCATTAGCCTTTCTAATTTAATACAATATTTTATTACATTAAAACTTAAATACTTGCACCCGGAGGGTGCATATATTTGCTAGTATATATGTATATATATATATATGCCACAATCCGTTACAAATGTGCGCAACTTTCCTCTCTTCTAAATTTCGGTCCTGAGAAATGCCCAGTCTACCTAAGACTTCCTTGGCTGGGGAAATCCTCAATCCCCATTCTTGACAAAATTAAAAACAACGCTGTCAATCCGCGTATCATCCTCAAGTCTAATGTCCTATTCGCTCCTAATCTCAAGGATTAAAGTGGCCTCCCACCATAAAAGTCACCTCATTTATAAATATCTTATTATAATGGAGATTGTGTGTTTTTCTGTCTGTAACCGAAACTATATTACTACTCAAGTAACAATTCCCTTTGTTATTTACGTCACATTCTCCATGATTTTATTTTCATTTAAACCTCAATTATTAATAAAATTGTTTTTAGATTATTAATACTGTTGACCATATCTACATACTAACAATATGCAATTGTATTTATATATACAACAAAATAGCGGTTTGTAGTGTGAATGGGAAAGTTAATTTGCATATTGATATTAAAAATTTGATTTTAATAAATATGTGCTTAGTATTATTGATTTCTTATTTTTTGGTTTTATCTTAATGAATATGAGCAAAAATCTCTTCAATAAATCTTAAAAGAAATACCTTAACAAGAAGAAATAACTAATATTATTCTTTACTTCCTATTTTAACTAAACAGTTAAATTAGGAAAATTTAACAATGAAAGACGGGAGTAAGGGAAAATGATGGAATAGTTTCAAAGTTGTTCTATTTTTCAATCATACCCCCTATGTTCAAAATCTTTTTCTCTACATTCTTATTCAGTTTCATTAGCCTTTCTAATTTAATATGATATTTTATTATATTAAAACTTAAATACTTGCACCCGGAGGGTGCATATATTTGCTAGTACTTGTAATTGTGAAATTTGCTATGTAGGCCGAACCACCCTGAGATTAGAATCCCGGATTAAGCAACACATACCCTCTAATGTTCGTTCTGGCAAGTTGGACTGTCCTACCAAAGCTGTGGCTACATTTAGCTATTTTAGAGCATTGAGTTTAATTTCAACGACACATCTCATTTACCGAGGTGGTGCCCGATGTAATCTATTTGTGTAAATATTTATACACATCACATTTAATAACGTCACCCCTGCCCCCCACCCCAAAAAAATAAAACTCTGGACATAGAATGTAAACCAATAAACGTGAAGTCTAATAATCAAAGTTTACAAAAATATCGGGGGTAAACTTTAATATCTAAAACTAGATCCATAACTTAATACTTGCAGTTTCACCCTGACTTTTTCAAATTTGAAGAATTAATAACTGGGAACAAAATCTAGAATTACAGATGTTTTTCTTTTAAGTTTTTTTTATATAATTCAATTATCAAATTTTATTTTTTGACGTTTTTACGTTCTATTGACAAAACGAAAAGTTTTGAAGACCTGGGGTGGTTTGCTGTCACTCAGGCTTTAGTGAAACACCATTAGTCAGGGATGGTATGAAAAACTTGCAAGAAGAAAAGAAAAATAATAATAATTAATTATTTTTGTTGTAGTAGCAGTAGTCGTTCCTAGCAGTCGATATACAACATATATATATATATATATATATATATATATATATATATATATATATGAAAAATATATGGAAATTAATCCGACAGTATGAATATAAACATTTTGAAAAAACATATGATGTTTGTTATGTGATTGCTGACAAGCTTGTTTCGACCAAAACGATAAGTTGGTCTTCATCAAAGAGCGACATAGACGAGAAGAAAATATCCGTTAAAAAGACTGTTTACAAAACGAACGCTGATATCAACCGCTGAAAATTTTTTTGAAAATGCATGTTCTGTTTTAAAAATAAAAAATAAAATAAATTTTATTTTATTTTTTTTTAATTAAAAATCAGAAGCATTATAGTTCAAGGTAAAACTCAAAAGAGTTTATTGTAAAAATTGTAAAAATATATAAAAAATGTAAAGTGGGTATCAAAATAGATATCAGCGTTCGTTTTGTAAACAGTCTTTTTAACGGATATTTTCTTCTCGTCTATGTCGCTCTTTGATGAAGACCAACTTATCGTTTTGGTCGAAACAAGCTTGTCAGCAATCACATAACAAACATCATATGTTTTTTCAAAATGTTATATTTCATATATATATATATATATATATATATATATATGATATTGTAATGGAGTTCATCACTGTCCTATTATAAACTCTCCATCTACCATTGGTCGACACTTGTTAAGTCACCCCACATGCGCTCGAGCGTACCATCCTGCCATGTTCTCTACCCTCACAGTTCCAACAGTGATCCCCAACTGAGAATCCTTGAGTCCTTATATATTTCCCACTTCCAACTTATCCTTTGTGTGCAGAAACAATTCCACCAACTGCTTCTTTTCAACACCTCAAGCCTTAACTTTTCGAACGGTGGGACCAGGAATTTTCGGACCCCCCCCCCTCACGGTTTGTAATTCCTCTGAATTTCTTTCTTACTGAAAAGCAAAGGAACCCCCCCCCCAAAAAAAAAAGAAAGAAAAGGAGAAAAAAAATACCTATTGCTATTTTTCTCAGTATTTATATATATATATATATATATATATATATATATATATATGTATATATATATATTGTAAACACGGTTTGTTTAGAATGGCTTTTTGCCGATAATTTTTGGGAGAATAAGTGCTTAATTGGAGTCGTACCTAATTTTGAAAATTAATTAATTAATAATGAATTAGGCGGAATACCTATTAACTGTATGGCTAAACAAATGATTTTTCTTGATTTGTTTAGCCATACATTTAATAGGTATTCCCTCCTAATTCATTATTAATTAATTAATTTTCAAAATTAGGTACGACTCCAATTAAGCACATATATATATATATATATATATATATATATATATATATATATATAATATATATATATACGAGTTCTATTTCTACCGTTGCAATATGAATACACCTATACCACTTGATATCAGTTTCATCTCAAGTTTTCAATGACACCTGATAATGTAAGCAGTGGATAAGAATATTAGTTTAACATTATTCAAATTACTAAGGTTAATAATAATATGACTATTACCAGTCTACTTACAATGACACTATATAACTTCCTGAAGCGCCTGGTGAAACGGTTAAAGTCATGGGAAATGGACTCGTCGCCCCGAGTTCAAATCCTGGACGTGCTAATTGCATTTCACTTAGCGCTAATATCCTTGGGAAAGGTATGAATCCTACTCTCCCTCCAACTATGGATAAATAGTAGGGCAGACTGGGCTCTTTAACCTTGTTTAGGCAACCGGTCCAGGAGAAGGAAAACTCTGAATCAAAACCTGTTGAACTCCGCTTAAGAAACTGACCTTGTGTCACATCCTACCCGTGCGGAGGGGTTGGTAAATATATATATATATATATATATATATATATATATATATATATATATATATATGAGTGTGTGTAAATAAATGGAAATTAATCCGACAGAATGAATTTAACATTTTGAAAAAACAATTAGTAATTATTATCTGTTGACAGAATCTGTTTCGACGCCTTAGTAGAAGGGTCATCATCAACGAGCAATAAATATATGAAAGAAAGAAGGGATAAAAAACCGTTGGAAGAGAATAGGGGGTACAAACACACGCTGGAATGCTTGAATTTTTTAAATTGCGCATACTGTTTCAAAAATAAAATAAATTTTATTTAAAAAAATCAGAAGCATTTTTAATCCAAAAATTAACTCAAAAAGAGTTTGGTGTAAATATATATAAAAAAAAAAAAAAAAAAAGTGTAAGAGATTATCAAAATGTTCAAAATATAATCCAGCTATTAAGTTGTTTCCATGTCCACAGCACAATTGAAAGAAGATGTTAAGTTGTCAGCAGATAATAATTACTAATTGTTTTTTCAAAATGTTAAATTCATATATATATATATATATATAACTTCCTGAAGAAATACCCCCATATATTTTGTACATTATAACTTTCTAATTTAATATATTTTGTGCATTATAACTTAAATACTTGCTACATAAAACGTCATAACGTAGAATAAATACACTCAAAATTTGAGCATGCAATGTTAGACAGTCCTCATTGTTTTTTTAAACAAGTTTTAATAAATACATTACCGGTATTATCTATCTATATATAGTTTGTTTTATTTTAATATATATTTAAAGTTATCAGAACTAAGTTTCCATTTCAATTTTTTTTATTTTTACTTCTTTAATAAATTTATTTTATTTTTTACTCCTTTAATAAATTTGATGATTTTACTTTAATTATGATACAAACTCTCTGATATTAAATTTTCGACTCCCATCCCCTCAGGCAATATTTATTTTACGTCGACCAGAGGGCGTTTTTTTATTTTGCTAGTATAATTAATATATCTATTAATAATGGAGATTCGCTTCCGGTTTTTGTCTGTAACAAAAATTACGTCACTGATTACGTCACATTATCCTCAATCGTCATAACATAGAATAAATACACTGAAAATTTGAACATGCAACATTAGACAGTTCTCATTGTTTTTTAAAACAAGTTTTAATAAATACATGACTGGTATTATATATCTATATATAGTTTGATATTGAATACTGAAGTTGTTTTTCTATTTTCTTTCAGATATGCCCAGCTACTGCGTCCCTGTTTTGGACATTGATGGCCAGAACAAGATGCCCGAAACAATGGCCATTGCCAGGTACTTGGCCAGGGAACAAGGTAAGTTTCACTTTTAAAAGATGCTTAAAAGACAATCTAATAACGAAACATACTTTTTTTTTCTTTTTTCCTAATTGGTGGATCTCCATTATGACATGTTGACCGGTAATTCTTCCATCAATTAACAGGAGAGCCGTGAAAGAAAACATTTAGCGAAAAGATAATTTCCAAAAAATTTATATTGTATTCAATTATTTGAACTCTGTTGTTGATGAGAGAGAGAGAGAGAGAGAGAGAGAGAGAGAGAGAGAGAGAGAGAGAGAGAGAGAGAGACAGAGGCACATAGATTTTTTTTATTCATCTATTTTATCCAAGATTTCTAACCAATTGTCATCTAATGATAATGCATTTAGCAGACGATCTTTAATGCTATTTCCTCAAACAATGATGCAGGTAAGAGATTTAGTTTTTGGTATACATATTCATTATATCAACACAGCTGGTGCCTCCTCGTCAAACAAGGGAGGAAAAGGAATGAAAAGGAAAGAAAAGAAGCCACCACAGAAAAGAGAACCAGATGGAAGGAGAGACAACTGTGCGAGTGGCTGAACAGGCCAATTTTTGAATGCCAGTCTCTGGTGCAGTAGCTGCAAATAAAAAGTAATGCTTGCTGGAGTTGCTGTTTCTGTTTGTCTACCCATCTATCTCTATATCTATCTATCTATCTATCTGTCGTAGGCTCATATATATCTATCTGTTTATCTACCCATATATCTATTTATCTATCTATCTGTTGTAGGCTCATATCTATCTTTCTGTTTATCTACTCATCTGTCTTAAAAAAATAATATCTATCTTTCTGTTTATCTACTCATCTGTCTTAAAAAAATAATATTGTATTCAATTATTTAAAACTAATGTTATGTAAAACCCTACATAAACACGAAGGACAAACGAGAGGAAGTGTAAAGGTATGATTGACAGGTGTCAGGTCAAGTCTCAATCAAGATAGAAACAAACAAGGAAAAAATCGTAATGGTGTTCATTTATTGGCTAGAGTTATTCACGTGGAAAATTGTCACGTCATTACCAGAGAATTGAAAAGATGTACAGAGAATTCTTTGAATATTTGGAACTGGTTCGAAGAATATAGCAAAAATGGTTAGTTAGAATATTTAGAATTCAGATAAAAATGGTTAAAGAATCCAGACGATGGGATGTTAAGTTTTTAAGGGCTATAATTGGCCAGTTAATTCTAGGTAGAGAGTCCTCCGATTTTGTTCCTTTGGTAATCCTCTCAGGTAGAGAATCCTAGGTTCCCTCGTAGAAGGTTGCCAGTAAACTGAGAAAGAATCAGAGCTTAAGTAATATATAAGCCACGGAGTATGGCCAGCGATTGGCTAAGGAATAGACCACATGATCTCGCCTAGTCTATAAGTATAAACCGGGAAACTAGCACACAGCTTATATTTCCAAAAAACGGGCACCTCACATAGTGTAATGGTTAGCAAGCTAGACTTGCAGACCATTGTTAGTGCGTTTCCAATGCATTTTTATAGTAAAAATCATTTCCAATGCATTTTTATACTAAAAATCATTTCCAATGCATTTTTATACTAAAAATCATTTCCAATACATTTTTATAGTAAAAATCATTTCCAATGCATTTTTATAGTAAAAATCATTTCCAATGCATTTTTATACTAAAAATCATTTCCAATGCATTTTTATAGTAAAAATCATTTCCAATGCATTTTTATAGTAAAAATCATTTCTAATGCATTTTTATAGTAAAAATCATTTCCAATGCTTTTTTATAGTAAAAATCATTTCCAATGCATTTTTATAGTAAAAATCATTTCCAATGCATTTTTATAGTAAAAATCATTTCCAATGCATTTTTATAGCAAATATCATTGTCCAATGCATTTTTATAGTAAAAATCATTTCCAATGCATTTTTATAGTAAAAATCATTTCTAATGCATTTTCATAGTAAAAATCATTTCCAATGCATTTTTATAGTAAAAATCATTTCCAATGCATTTTTATAGCAAATATCATTTCCAATGCATTTTTATAGTAAAAATCATTTCCAATGCATTTTTATACTAAAAATCATTGTCCAATGCATTTTTATAGTAAAAATCATTTCCAATGCATTTTTATAGTAAAAATCATTTCCAATGCATTTTTTGTTAAATTTTTAATGGCCATAATTGTCCAGTTGATTCTAGGTAGAGAGTCCTCCAATTTGGTTCCTTTAGCAATTCTATCAGGTAGAGTGTCCTAGGTTCCCTCGTAGAAAGTTTCTAGTAGACTGAGAAAGAATCAGCGATTAAGTAATATATCAGCCACACAGTATGGCTAGCGATTGGCTAAGGAATAGACCACATGATCTCGCCTAGTCTATAAGTATAGACAGGGAACTGGCACACGCCTTATATCTTAAAAAATTCCAACATGGGATTTAATAAAATTACCTCGATTAATCCGGAGAGATGTGAGGTATTGATTGAGATTTATTTTAAAATCCTACAGATACAAAATAGCAACTAGTATATATTGATTATGGATAAAAGGTTTTCTTTCTATTCATTTTTTTCATTTGATTCTTTACTTGATTTGTTTATTTATTTTGTTTTAGGTTTGTATGGCAAGAACAACATGGACATGTTCAGGATTGATTACATCTGTGACTGTTTCTATGAAATCATGCATGATTATATGAGGTACTTCCATGCCAAGAATGGTCGCTTCTTTGTAAGTATCTATCAATCAATCAATCTATCTATCTATCTATCTATTTCTGTCTGTCTGTCTGTCTGTCTCTCTCTCTCTCTCTCCCTATATATATATATATATATGTCGTTTATCGCAAAAAATGTATACACACACACGCAACCACACACCTAAAAAATGCACAATTTTTCCTTTCGATACACACACTTACACTGTCCCATACTCACACCGTAAAAGAGAATAATGGACGTCATATTTCAAACCGTCTTCTTTTTTCAAACCTCAAAAATTTTTAAACAGACTAAATAACAAGGACTGCCACTCGCTTTTCTCGTTATTCTGTGATAAAAAAAATTCTTATCACCTTCTATATACCAAGAAATGCCCTGAAGATGATCTAATTAATAGTTCGAAACACTGCAGCATCAGCCAATAAACTCACCACTTAACCCATTTAAATCTGTGTTTTTTAATTTTTTAAATATACTGCATATATATATATATATATATATATATATATATATATATATATATATATATATATATGTGTGTCAGACACGTGTTTCGAAATTTACTTCTCATCAGTGTGGCTCGACTTTTTTTAAGACATAATTTTTGTCTGCCAAGTCCCTTAACCTTGCGGCTATCAGCGGCTGTCAGTATAAAATGATCAATTAATTCATACATCCCTACGCGGAATGTTTTTACAATCACCAGAGAACTCAAGACTGTAAACAGCGGACAGACGAGTAACGGCTTTACGCTAAACGGTGAAACTTCAATTAATGGGTGGAGTGGGGAGATTTCACAATGTTTATTTGTATATAATACATTTTCTCTCTTTATTTTTCAAAGGAGAGTGGAAAAGAATCTGAAATGAACCCTACAACTGCAACTGTAAGTATTCATTTAGAATTCATTTCAATTTCAACTTTATATAAAATGTTTTTCAAACAATTTTGCTAGCAAATACGTCATCATTTTTTATTCATTTAACAAACCTTTTGATTGAATTATCATTGATTATTCTTTATTATATTTTTAGATTTATTTAGTCAATGTAAAGATGAAGATAATGGTTGTGATAAAAAAAACAACGTCAGGATAATAATAATAATAATAATTAATAATAATAATAATAATAATAAAATAATAATATGCACAAGGCTCTCCACCCTATAGATGATAGAGATAGATTGTATGTGTCAAGAAAGGAAGGGGAAAGAGGTCTTGCCAACATAGAGGAATGCGTAGAAACACAAATCCAATAACTTGAAGATTACACAAGAAAGAGCAAATACAAACTACTTATGGCGGCCAACAGTAGTAGAAGCGAAAGATGGACAAACAGAAAAACAACAAAGACTAGAAAACAAAAATGGGAGAAAAACAATTATATGAACACTTCAAACGACAAATAGAAGTGGTTGCACACGACTTGGACATGTGTAAGAAAGGGAAACCTCAAAAGAGAAACTGAATCACTAATAATTTCTGCACAGAATAATGCCATAAGGACAAACCATATCGAAGCAAAAATATAAGACCCAAACAAATAGTAAATGTAGACTGCTGTGACAGAGATGAGACTGTAAACCATGTATTAAGTGAATGTAGCAAACTAACACAGCGGGAATACAAAGCTAGGCACGACCGGGTTGGGAGGGTGATCCACTGGGAATTATGCAAAAAAACTTGGACCATACAACAAAATGGTATATGCATAAACCAGAATCCGTTCTTGTGAATGAAAACGCATAAAATTCTCTGGGACTTCGAAACAAAGACGGATCACCCTATCCCGGCAAGGAGACCAGACCTAGTGTTGATTAACAACAACAAAAAAAAAAGAAGAAACGTGTCAAAAGCTGTGGAATATGAGAGTGAAAGTGATACCAATTGAGTTGGTGCACTTGGAACTGTACCAATAAACTTGGAAAAAAGACTGGAGGATCTAGAAATCAGAGGAAGAATTCAGACCATCCAGACTACTGAACTGCTTGCAATCGGCTAGAATACTCAGAAGAGTCCTGGAGACCCGAGGAGACTTGTTGTCACTCAGACTCCAGGGAAATACCATCAGCTAACGTTGATGTGAAAACTCGAAAGGAGTGAATAATAATAATAATAATAATAATAATAATAATAATAAATTTACATCGTCAAAATTACTCTGTATATTTGTATTATTTGTATTATTCGGATTATTGTCCTCATCTTTATTGTTATCTACACTATTTCTCTGAATTTTTAAGATGAGGCTTGATAATTAGTATTATTTGTATTATTCGGACTATTGTCCTCGTCTTTATTGTTATCTACACTATTTCTCTGAATTTTTTAGATGAGGCTTGATAATTAGTATTATTTGGATTATTCGGACTATTGTCCTCATCTTTATTGTTATCTACAGAGCGTTTCGGCCGATTTGCCCTCCGGCTTACTGCAGGTATTTCCTGTCGGACTCGGGAACCTTCTTGAGCTCGGGAAACTTCTCTTTGAAGCAAATACATGTCGTAATTTTTTTTTTATTTTAACAACCCTTTTGACTGAATTATAATTAATTAATTAATTATTAACTTTTTAAAACTTATTTTGTTAATGAAATGTATTCATGAAAATAATTGGTGTGATTAAAATAACCAAGTCAGAATTATGATAAAGAATGTACAGCGTCACAAATGTCCCAACATTTTTATTGCTATCTTTTTTCCTAGCCTTATATGAAAGGACGATTCATGGACACTTGTCCGCATAATCCAAATAATACAAAAATATCAAGCCTCATCTCACAAATTCACAGAAATGTCTCTATCCAGTATCATATCTAGAGCAATTGGGGAGGGGGGGCGTCTTATCCTCTGAAAGGTCTTACACCCTCAAGTGTTTTACCCCCCCCCTCAAGTGCCTTACCCCCTCAAGGGCTTACCTCCCCCCTCCAAGAGAAAAGAAATGCAACAATAAAGATAATTATCGTCTCAAGAAAAAGTAAAAATGTCCGAATAATTATAAAGAATGTATAGCGCCAAAAATGTGTGAATTGTTATTTCTTTCTTTTTTCTTAGCCTTATTTTGCAAGGAAGGTTCATGGACAGTTGTCGCAGAGTTCTTCCTTTCTTGGAGAAAACATTGGAAATGAAAAAATGGTGGAAGCCAATTCTTCATGGGAGACCAGGTAACAAAATTTTCATTCTTTTTTTTTTGTTGACAAAATAGAATATAAATATATACTGTCATACTTATATGCACACACTCTCTCTCTCTCTTTCTCTCTCTTTCTCTCTCTCTCTCTCTCTCTCATACACACATACACCCCCCCACACACCCACCCACACACATATATATATATATATATATATATTGGGTAGTGGTTAGAGTAGTGGAAAATGGACTCGTCGATTCGAGTTCAATTCCTAGACGAAGCTGTTGGCATTTCACATAGCGCTAATACCCTTGGGAAAGGTATGAATCCATATATTCTCCCTCCAGCTATGGGTTAAGTAGTAGGGCAGACTGAGCTCTTCAGCCTTGGGTAGGTAATCAGTCTAGGAGAGGGATAACTCTGAATTCAAAATTCCTGAGGTCGGTCGTTGATTGGGTTCGTGGCATTCCTTGATGCACCAATTCTTTCCTATCGACTGTGCCAAAAAGTGTGGATGGTCCAACACAAGCCTTCACCACTATAAACAAATCACTGTGTGGGTGTTCATTGCGTGTGTGAACCCTCATACGTCGAAAATCGACGGGAGAGTCTAATATATATATATATATATATATATATATATATATATATATATATATATATTCCTTTCAATTTTTCTCGCATTTGTTTGATTTCACATTTCTACACACAGTCATCATATAATACCTTGATAATATAAGTGGAAGCGCGTGGTGTAATGGTTAAAGTCATGGGAAATGGACTCGTCGCCTCGAGTTCAAATCCTGGATGTGGTAATTACATTTCACTTAGCGCTAATACCCTTGGGAAAGGTATGAATCCTACTCTCCTTCCAGCTATGTATAAATAGTAGGGTAGACTGGGACCTTTAACCTTGGTTAGGCAACCGGTCTAGGAGAAGGAAAACTCTGAATTCAAACCTATTAAACTCCGCTTTAGAAATTGACCTTGTGTCACATCCTGCTCATGCGGAGGGTTTGGCAAATATATATATAATACCTTGATGAAGAGTGAAGGTCACCGGAAATATTGGAATAAATAAATCGAACCGGGGACTGAACAACGACTGGATATTGAAACTCTATTTTTGTTTTTGTTCGCTTGTTCATGTCCCATGTTTGCGAGAATCGGTATCGAACTTGGAACCTTGTGGTTTCTAGCCGAACGCTCTACCGACTGAGCTAAGCTATATTTTAGGATATATATATTTACCAACCCCTCAGTACGAGCAGGATGCGACACAAGGTCAATTAAGCGGAGTTTAATAGATTTAAATTTAGAGTTTTCCTTCTCCTAGACCGGTTGCCTAAGCAAGGTTAAAGAGCCCAGTCTGTCCTACTATTTATCCATAGCTGGAAGGAGAGTAGGATTCATACCTTTCCCAAGGGTTGTAAGATATTTGCCTCTCATCCCACTTATGAGGGTGTGACACAAGGACATTTTTATGTGGTCCCACTCACAAGCCAAAGCTCATGGGTGGTAGGCACAAAAAATGCGTCGATCCCGTCGGCATCCCCTCTCGAGGGGGGCGCCTCAAGCACTGGGCAATAAACCTAGCCCTGCCCCTTTAAATCAAGGGGAAAGGGATCGACGCTATCAATTTAACACACCGGTCCAGTGGCCGAAGCACACTGGACCCCCGACCCGAAGGACGGGTTCTTAATGTGTTTAAAAAGAATTACATTTTTGCATTTCATCTTGGACGATTTGGACAGTCTCATTTTTAAGCAGAGGTTGTTGCAAGATGATAACGGTCGTACAATTAAGGAACATGATTAATATATATATATCAATATGTTTAATGAATATTTTACTTTCTTTTAACCAGATGTCCCTGTGTGACATGATGTGTTATTGTTGCTTGGAGAACCCAATGATGGAGAACCAGTCCTTGTTCACCAGCTACCCCAAACTGATGGCCTTGTGGAAACGTGTTGCTGCTCACCCCAAGATCACCGGTTATCTCAAGAAACGTGCTAACACCAACTGGTAGATAATTATGCACAATAAAACTATTGTGTTTGTCTATCTTCGATGGACTCCAACTGTCACAGTTCCTATTTGAATGCCAGTAATATGGCAACCATAAGGGATTTATGACTTTTTCAACAATCAAAAAAGATCTTTAGACTGCCGACAT
>CM042175.1:7630373-7632365 GCA_023376005.1 Doryteuthis pealeii
CCTTTTTTTCATCATACAACGTGTAATGAATTATGAGATGAGAGATAGATAGATAGATAGAGAGAGAGAGAGAGAGGGGGAAATGTTTAGACGGATTATGCTAAATCTATGTTTTTTCAGATGGTAGTTTCTTTTTACTCTTGAAGGACTCCAACTGTCAAATCCCTTATTTGGGTACCAGCAATATGGCGACCAAAAAGGTCGGGTGACTTTTTCAACAAATCAAAAAGGTTTTTTAGACAGCCGACATTCATTTTCAAACAACTGTGGGAATAAAATATTTTTTGAATCATATTTATTTTCCTCTTTACTTTTTAAATTTATTTTTATTTTTAGCTTTTTATTGCACCTTTACTCCATCCATTAGTATATTCTAGGGGTCACTAAACTACGGCCCGCGAAGACATTTTATCAGGCCCACCGACGGTACTTGAATTTGTTGAAACGTTAAAGATCACCGGCTACCTCAAGAAATGCGGCTACACGAACTGGTACATAACTAAGCAAGATGATCATATCGTTTCTTTCTACCCTTGAAGGACTCCAACTACCAAAAGCTCTAATTTGGGTACCAGCAATATGGTGACCATAAGGGCCTTACGACTTTTTCAACAAATCCAAAAGATTACTTAAATCGACTACATTGATTTTCGTGACAATGTTTTGAATAAAAAAATTCTGAATCGTATTTTCTTTCATCTTTTAAATTTATTATTGCTTGCTTCTGTTAGTTAGTCTATAACAATGGGGAAACTGTTGGATACCATTTCTAAGGGTGAAAATTATATATATATATATATATATATATATATATAAAGATAAATCTAATGAGTCAGACGAACCTAATATTAGTTTCGCTTAATGCTCTTCATGGCTAAGATCTTAGCCCTGAAGAGCATTAAGCGAAACTAATAGTAGGTTCGTCTGACTCATTAGATTTATCTTTATTATTTGCTCTACTTAGGTATTGAGCACTTTTTACTTATTAGCTATTCTCCTAGCGGTTATATGAATATATATCTTATATACATTATATACATATAAATTGTTTTTTCTTTTGGCCAAATACTGTACCAATAGATTATTTTTTGTTGGTACGACTATCTTGGTCTTTTCTTTTTTTCAAAAATTTTTTTCTCCCCGGTTGATGTTTGGTAGTATATTTTTACAATCAAACTATTTTGCTGTTTTTTTTCTCACGCGAGGATTTACCAACACGCTTGGTATATTAAATTATATATATATATATATATATATATATATATATATATATATATAGGATATGTGCTTAATTGAAGTCATACCTAATTTTGAAAATTAATTAGTTAATAATTAATGAATTTAGGCGGACATACATGTTCAAATGTAAGGCTAAACAAATCGAGAAAATGTCAATCCCTGAATGTACATTTCGACCTATTAGGTCTCATCAGCAAGGTTATAGACACGGGAGACTGTTCCGCGTGTGACTCAAAACCTCGATATATATATATATATATATATATATATATAATATATATATATATATATAACTTTCAAAGAAAAAAAAGCTTTTTTTTTTTTAAATTTGAATTTTTTTTTTAAATCCTTAGGCAGCCTCATCAGACGGATTTTACAAAAAAATTTAAAAAAAAAGAAAAAAAAAAAGAGTAATTGAACAATAGTTAAAAACTATCCATATTTTTTTCTACCAAACTACCACTACAAATCCAAAACTTAGTTGGCATTAAATGACCCACTGAGGTTGATATGCCGTAAAACAAAATAAGCCAAACCAAACCAACGACCAACCCAGACTGAAAACAGCAATGAACCGGGCTTGCTTATGACAGGTTCCGGCTATATGCATATATTAAAAAGGGAATAATACTTTCATATATATATATAATATATATATATATATATATATATATATAATACTAGCAATATATTGCACCCTCGCGGTGGCAAGTATTAAGTAATATAAAAAATAAAAATTTAAAAAAATCTCTC
>CM042175.1:7632465-7652465 GCA_023376005.1 Doryteuthis pealeii
AAGATTACTAGAAGCTTCTTGGAAGTTGGTTAACCCATTTAACAAGGATTTCGTGTTTGAGGCTGGGGTACGCGGATCATGTTACAAAGATGAAGTGCAAACGGAACGCTCTTTGTGTTGCAGTTACAGATTCGTTTGTTTTGATAAACGTTTCCACAATGAAAGCGCGATGCTCACCAGTCCAATTCATGGCAGCAACTGAAAAAGAAACGAAAAACAATGGCATTATAAAGAAACAAAACAAAATGGCATTATATGAAAAAGAAATGGCATTATATGTACTTTTTAAAAATACAAACACTTTTTTGTTCCTTTACTTGTGCCTAGGGGGTGCATACTTTTGCTAGTTTCAAGAATTGATTATCTGGATATTTTTGTAGCTAAAATGTTTGTGTCACTTAAAAGAAATATTGTAATTCTATATCTTCCTGTTGAAGAGAATTCAACAATTTCATTTTCATCGCCAGTTGAAGAGGATAAGATTCCCAAAATATAAGAACAAAACTTCTTTTTTTTTAAATTCCCATTCTTCATTCATTGTTTATACATTGTTTATACCCTAATTTAATTTATTAGCTTCATGTCTGTTCACAATTCATGACCTCTCATCTATAAATTAGATATTTTTATTTCCTCCGATTAAAAAAATTAACATTAAGTATTATTTAGCATTTAAAAATTGATTTAAATATCATTACTCTATTCTATTTTATATAATATTTATTTACACTAAAACTAAATGTTTGTTAAATGTAAAATAAATATGGTGAATGTTTATTTTTTTTAATTTCAAATTTTTAGAAATAATCAAAACAATAAAAAAATAATTTTGTATAGTTAATTGTTTTATTCATTGATAAACTAAATTTAATTTTATTATTAAATATTATTTCAGAAAAAATTTTGATGTAGTAAAGCTAACTTTCCTAATTTCCATTTCAAATTGTTTATTTTTTATTCCTTTAATAGATTTGATGATTTCTATTACTAAAATCATTAAATGTTGAACGTTCTTTTAAATTTTTTGGCATATTTTGGCATTGTTGTTTTTTATTACTTTAATTGATTTATTAATTTTACAGCGACATAGTTTTAGTTACAGACAAATTGATTCTGTATATCTTATCAGAAGATTTTATTTATTGAAGAAATTTTTTTAAGAATTTATATTTTTACAGAATTGTACCAAATAAAATTTAGTTGAAAATAAATCTATAAATTAGATATTTTTATTTCCTCCGATTAAAAAAAATTAATATTAGTTATCATTTAGCATTTAAAAATTGATTTAAGTATCATTAATCTATTCTATTTTATATAATATTTATTTACACTAAAACTAAATGTTTGTTAAATGTATAATAAATATGGTCAATGCTTATTTATGAATTGTAACAACTCAGTCTTTTTATAAAGAAACTCGCAAAAGTAGCTGGTCCATGATCGGACTAAAACAAATAGGAACACCAGAGAGTGAGTGAGCAGGGGAAAACAGGAGTAAGAGAGAAAATAAGAGGAAAAGGATTTATCAAATAAAAATAAAAAATCGCCGAAAATTTGTACAGTAGAATATTTGCTTATTTTAGAAAATATTTTTTTCGTGTACATTTAAGATATTATTCTGTAAAATGCATTTGTTTATTATTGTTATTTAATTCGCTGTATAAATCAGCAGCAGTGCCGTACGGGTATTTTAAATCACTGCTGATATAGCCAGCAAGCAGCGATTGTTCTAATATTAGCAGCAGCAGCCATGCCACAATTATCGCAAATCGTTTGATTTTGTTTAATTAATTATGTCCCTTAATCAGTAAAAATCAATAACCAAAGTTGGTGTGTTTCTTAGTTAGAAGAATATCAAGGTGTATGCAAGATTTCGAATCTGAAATACATCGCTTTTCTGATTTATAAGTCGACACGTATATACAAAACTTTCCTTTATACATATACTAGCTAAAGTATCCGGTCCATGACCGGAAGAAAACATTTTTATGAACACCAGGGAGTTTTCATAAAAATAGAACTAAGAAAACATCACCGAAAATTTATGTATTACAAATCTTAGGGATTTTTTCAAACATTGAAAATATATTAATTCAAATTTGATTCGCTGATATATTTTAATTTAAGAAATATGAAAGTATTCGTAAAAATATTGATAAAAAGGCTTTCATTTTTCTTTTTTACAACACCCCAGTAGAAATACAGCGGTCATAGGCAAAGAGGCAACAGGGTGGGGTTCGCTTGCTGATTGTAGCTGGAATGTAGCTGCTGATAAGCAGTAGCAGCTATTTTATAGATTTTGAAAAATCGTTTGATTTTGGTTTAATTAATTAATTATATCCCTTAATCAGTAAAAATCAATAACCAAATTTGGAGTGTTGCTTAGTTAGAACGATATCAATGTGTATGCAGGATTTTAAATCTGAATGACCTCCCGTTTTTGAGTTATGCGTCGACACGTACATACCAAAATCTCTGTTTTATATATTAGATAGATACAACCTTTTTAAAATCATCCATAATTTGTCCTATTGTCCATTTCAAAGATTTTTGTATTTTATATAATACACTAGAGACTGGCATTTTTGTCGTCTGCTACGAATTTTAAATAATTAAATCTATTATTTAAGGTCAAACTTTGTCTAAATTGATAAGTAGTTACATAATGACCATCATTAAAAAAAAGAAAAATATCATTACATATGCAGTTTATTTCTAATAGATTTAAAACGATTTGTTTTGGTCAATTTCGACGCGATCCGCCATTCTGTCTCTTTTTCAAGGGTTTTAAGCGCTTGTTTACAATTTTTATGTAACATTCGCGATTGCAAAAAAAAAAGAAAAAAAAAAAAAAAAAATTTACCAAAAATCAGGTAATTATCCGATTTTAATGAAATTTTCAGTATTGATTTATCATATAATGAATTTTTATAATGCATCAGTTATTTCATTTCAAAACTTTAAATTAGTATTTTTTCTATGAAAAATTAATATATAAAATTCATTTAAAATGTGAAAAGCCTGATGTTAATTTTAAAATGTTATATTTTTAGATTCTCGAAATAAATATCTATTTAATGCAAACCTTATTTTAGACACCTAAAGTAATAAGTTTTGAAGAAAAACACTATTGAAAATGTACCCCCTCCCCTTTTTAAGCAGAAAAATATCAATGTATATTTTTTTCTTTTATAAGATAATAGCTAATTAAATAATTATCTAAATGAGTAAAAAAAAAATTATCCAAAAAATTAATTATTTATTATTTTTTAGATTTTATTTTTCAATTTTCGGTACTTATTTTCTCATAGAATAGCCTCCGTAATTTTTTTTTTGTTTCTATTCATAAGTTCGGACTTTTATCTCATTATTTATACTGTAAATAGTATCGAAAATGACCAACTCGCAAAAATGTTACGCCCCCAACATAAGGGGAGGAGGGTCAAAATTAAGTGACCTGAAAAAAATCAGAAAATTTTGAAATAAAATAAATAATGCATTATAAAGATCATTCATTGATACATAAACACTGAAAATTTCATTAAAATCTGATATTTCCCTGATTTTTGGTAAATTATTTTCTGTAGGGGGGGGGGCTAAATTCATTTTGTCAAAAACGCATTTTAGGCTCAGTTTGCCAGTACCTATAATACACACTGATTTGAGGTTGTTGCATTTTTGTGCGAAAATGTCCGACTAATACAGTCATATCATATTATTGACTAATTACACAATTGGTTGGTTGGTTGGTTGGTTGGTTGGTTGGTTGGTTGGATTTTACGACATGTCAACCCTTGTTGGGTTATTTTATGTTGATGGGTTTTTATTTCATTCATTCTTTGTTGGTTGTTTTGGTTGGTTGGTTGGTTGGATTTTCGGCATGTCAAACCCTGTCGGGTTATTTAATTCATTCTTTGTTGGTTGGTTGGTTGGTTGGATTTTACGGCATGTCAACCCTTGTTGGGTTAGTTTATGCTGATGACTTTTTATTTCATTCATTCTTTTGTTGGTTTCTTGGTTGGTTGGTTGGTTGGTTGGATTTTAGGGCATCTCAACTCTCGTTGGGTTATTTTATACCGAGACTTTTAATTTTATTCATTCTTTATTGGTTGGTTGGTTGGTTGGTTGGTTGGTTGGATTTTAGTGCATGTCAACTCTTGTTAGGTTATTTTATACCGAAGACTTTTAATTTTATTCATTATTTGTTGGTTGGTTAAATTTTACGGCATGCTAACACTTGCTGGGTTATTTTATGCCAAATACATTGCTTATTCATTCTTTTTGTGTATTCAGTTTTTAATTCAAACTCAACGTTTTTAAAGAAATATTTGATAGGACCCTAACATGTAATCCAACTCCGGGGCCAAAGTTGACCTTGAAATAATAATGATGAAAGGGTTCTCCACATTTCTCAGAGCCGCAGAATTGTATCTTCCTCATCTGATAGACTTAAGAATCTCATCTACTGCCTTCTAGCACATATATGATAAAAAGGATTGGGGCTTGCCATAGGGGCAATAGGGTTGGGGCAATCATATGGGTTTGCTTTGGTTTATTTTGTTTGACGGCATATCAACCTCAGTGGGTCATTTAATGCCGAGAAAGTTTTGAAATAAATTCATTCTTAATGGATAATACAAATTTTGTTTATGAACTCATGTTTTCTATTTAGCCCATAGATGGGACACTAACAGGTACTACCACTGCGGGTCAGCGTGAACCTGGGAGCAATGCTGATGAAGGGGTGCTCCACATTCCCCAGACATCCAGAACTGGAACCTCACCATCAGATAGAGTTTATCGTCATTCCAAGGACATGAAGACCTTCAGCCACCGCTTTCTAGCACATATATGATAAAAAGAGTTGGGGCTTGCCATAAGGACAATATACATATATATATATATATATACCAACCCCTCCGCACGAGCAGGATGTGACACAAGGTCAACAGGTTTGAATTCAGAGTTTCCCTTCTCCTTGACTGGTTGCCTAACCAAGGTTAAAGAGCCCAGTCTGCCCTACTAGTTATCCATAGTTGGAGGGAGAGTAGGATTCATACCTTTCCCAAGAGTATTAGCGCTAAGTGAACTGCAATTACCACGACCAGGATTTGAACTCTGAGCGACGAGTCCATAAGAACAATAGAGTTGGGACAATCATAGAGGTGCTAGGGCTTGACGCGAAAAGTCGATTGATCTCCAACCGTTCGTCTAGCCTATGTAAAGCCCAAAGTGGAGTGTTGCATGTCATGGACTGCTCAGCCACCAATATGCCATCATTAAGCATGACGGGTGACCACCCACAAACAACTGGTGGTTCCGTTAGGGTGTTCTTACCCCTCTGCAGAGGTACAGCCGGTGCATTCTAAAGAGAGAGAGAGAGAGAGAGAAAGAAAGAAAGAGAGAGAGAGAGAGAGAGAGAGAGAGAGAAAGAGAGAGAGAGAGAGAGAGAGAGAGAGAGAGAGTTTTTAGTCTTACGTTAGAGATGATATTGATATTACTACTTCATTTCTCTAGTTACTTGTTGCTGGTTCTTGCTGATTCTTCTCCTATCTGCTATGGCCGACATCTTGTCTAGTTGAATTCTTCTATCTAAGGGCTGATTTCTTCTTCTTCTTCTTCTTCTTCTTCTTCTTCTTCTTCTTCTTCTTCTTCTTCTTCTTCTTGCCTTTGCTTGTTTTAAATTAAATAAACTAACAAGACTTTTTTTGCTTGATCAAGCTTTTATTTATTAGCCCATGGTTCCACCACGGTTTGAGATGATCCAGCAGAGAGAGACAAATAGGCCCTTCTTCTTCCAAAGCCATGTCGAAACTAATCTCTAAAAGCTAACTATTCGAACGTCTTTGTACCGGGGTCAGTTGGCGTCATCCAAAATGCCAATCACAACCCAACGGTTATGGAAATCTACCCGCCTCCGATTTTAATTCTAACGAACTTTATTTAAAACTAACTACTAGGTATGCTTACAATTTATGATTCTGATAAATTGTAACAATGATAACATTAATGTTTTCTAAAACAAACATGCAATTTAAAAAATCATTTTTTTTTCATTCTTTATTTTTAATTTACTCAATTGTCTTTTTATAAATTAATACAACCTTAGTATTATTTGCATCGGTAAACTGAACATTTATTTTATATTCAATTCAGTTTAATGATTAGGATTTTTACTATAAAAATGCATTGGAAATGATTTTTACTATAAAAATGCATTGAAAATGATTTTTAGTATAAAATTGCATTGGAAATGATTTTTACTATAAAAATGAATTGGAAATGATATCTATTATAAAAATGCATTTGAAATGATTTTTACTATGAAAATGCATTGGAAATAATTTTTACTGTAATAATACATTTGAAAATGATTTTTACCAAAAAAAATGCATTGAATATGATTTTTCCAATAAAAAAATCATTGGAAATGATTTGTACTATAAAAATGCATTGGAAATGATTATTACTATAAAAATGCATTGGAAATGATTTTTACTGTAGAAATGCATTTGAAATGATTTTTACTATAAAAATGCATTGGACAATGATTTTTACTATAAAAATGCATTGGACATGATTTTTACTGTAGAAATGCATTGGACATTTGATTTTTCTTAAAAATGCATTGGACAATGATTATTACTATAAAAATGCATTGGACAATGATTTTTTACTGTAGAAATGCATTGGACAATGATTTTTACTGTAGAAATGCATTGGACAATAATTGTAGAAATGCATTGGACAATGATTTTTACTGTAGAAATGCATTGGACAATGATTTTTACTATAAAATGCATTGGACAATGATTTTTACCATTGGACAATGATTTTTTTTACTATAAAAATGCATTGGACGATGATTTTAATAAAAATGCATTGGACAATGATTTTTACTGTAGAAATGCATTGGACAATGATTTTTACTATAAAAATGCATTGGACAATGATTTTTACTATAAAATGCATTGGAATGGTTTTTACTATGAAAATGCATTGGAAATAATTTTTACTATAATAATGCATTTAAAAATAATTTTCACCCAAAAAAAAAATGCATTGAATATGATTTTTAAAATAAAAAAATCCTTGGAAAAAAATACTATGAAAATGCATTGAATATGATTTTTACTATAAAATTCATTTGAAATGTTTTTTACTATAAAAATGCATTGGGCATGATTTTCATTATGGAAATTCATTTGAAAAAATTTTTACTATAAAACTCCATTGAAAATGAGTTTTACTTTCTTGTTGTAATAGGGAGCCATCACGGAACTTCGAACTTAACCGATTACGACAAGAAAGTACCCTAGTCCGAAAATAATGTTCCCGAGTGTGAGTAGGTTTCCGAGTCCGACAAGAAATACCTGAAGAAGGCCGGAGGGCATATCGTCTGAAATGTTGTACAGATAACAATGAAGGTGAGGACAATAGTCCGAATAATGCAGATAATACTAATCATCAAGCCTCATCTCAAACATTCAGAGAAATAGAGTAAAACTATTAATAAAATGACAGTAGAGAAATAAATACAACCTTTTAAAAAAAATCTATTAATTCACAGAGTAAGCATCCGTAATTTGCCACATTTTTAAGCGGTTGGTATATTTGTTAGAAAATGGCTGTGTATTTTCTCTAGATTCTATATTGTATCATAGCAAAATGTTGGTTGGATGGTTAGTGTTTAATTGCATATCAAACCCTTGTGGGTAATTTAATATCATATTTTACTACATATTATTTCCAATGGATTCTTATTGTAAAAATCATTTCCAATGCATTTTTTGGTAAAATTCATTTTCAAATGCATTTTTATAGCAAAAACCATTTCCAATGCATTTTTCTAGTAAAAACTATTTCCAATGCAATTTAATAGAAAAATCATTTGCAATGCATCTTTATAGTAATAATCATTTCCAATGCATTTTTTATTGTAAAAATCATTTCCAGTGCATTTTTATAGTAAAAATAATTGTCCAATGCATTTTTATAGTAAAAACCATTTCCAATGCATTTTTATAGTAAAAACTATTTCCTATGCATTTTTATAGTAAAAACTATTTCCAATGCATTTTTATATCAAAAGTCATTTCCAATGCATTTTTATAGTAAAAATTATTTCCAATGCAATTTTATAGAAAAATCATTTGCAATGCATCTTTATAGTAATAATCATTTCCAATGCATTTTTATTGTAAAAATCATTTCCAATGCATTTTTATAGCAAAAATAATTGTCCAATGCATTTTTATAGTAAAAACCATTTCCAATGCATTTTTATAGTAAAAACTATTTCCTATGCATTTTTATATCAAAAATCATTTCCAATGCATTTTTATAGTAAAAATTATTGTCAAATTCATTTTTATAGTAAAAAATCATTTGAAATGCATTTTTATAATAAATATCATTTCCAATGCATTTTTATAATAAATATCATTTCCAATGCATTTTTATAGTAAAAATCCTAATCATTAAACTGAATTCAATATAAATAACTTAACTAGGGTTAACTTGACCTATAGTTGCAGCATACTCATAGACAAGAATGACTTCTTTTAGGGTAACTACTGCACATTTAATTGGATAACGAAGTCTTTCTGCATTTGAGACAAACTAGTTAAATTCACGTTACTTAATTATTTAATTAATTAATCCGTGTGTGTCTGTAAATTGCAAATGTGCAATCTTACAAACATCAGGTGGTTTATTTTTATTTGTAACTGCAAGTGAAGTTGTTAATTGTCAATTCACCCATCTTTTGAGATAATTTCACATCAATTACTGGTGACGTTCACATTAGATTTCAGTTGAGTCAGTAGCCGCTATATAAGGATTTACTAAATCTTGTTTCACTAACAGAAGAACATTTACTGCCGAGGCGAATTCAACTTGAATCTTAATTGATAAAACATCTCACACTATGCCTAACTACACTTTGTATTACTTCAATGGCCGTGGACGTGCCGAGATCTGTCGTATGTTGATGGCTGTTGCAGGCGTTCAATTTACAGATAAGAGGTTCGAATTCAACGAATGGGACAAATACAGGAATGGTAAGATATCTTTGCATTTTGTAATAGTATTTAAAATATTTAAATTGTCACAGCTGTCTTTATAAGATTTAAGTAAATGTTTAAAAGTAGGCGATAACCTGTGGGTTATTAAAATCTCAATCTATACGTATCTATGTATCTATTTATCTAATCCTGTTTATTATTATTATTATTATTATTATTATTATTATTATTATTATTATTATTTACTCCTTTTGAGTTTTCACATCAGCATTATGTGGGTTATTAAAATCTCAATCTATACGTATCTATGTATCTATTTATCTAATTCTGTTTATTTATTATCATTATTATTATCCTTATTATTATTATTATATTATTATTATTATTATTATTATTATTATATTATTATTTTATTATTTCTCTTTTTTGAGTTTTCACATCAGCATTATTGTGGGTTATTAAAATCTCAATCTATACGTATCTATGTATCTATTATCTAATTCTGTTTATTATTATCATTATTATTATCCTTATTATTATTATTATTATTATTATTATTATTATTATTATTTACTCCTTTTGAGTTTTCACATCAGCATTAGTTGATGGTCTTTCACTGGAGTCTGAGTGACAGCAAGTCTCCCCAGGTCTCCAGGACTCTTCTGAGTATTCTGGCAGATTGCAGCAGTGCAGTGTTCTGAATGGTATCAATCCTTCCTCGGATTTCCAGACTTTCCAATCCCTTTTCCAATCCTTTTGGGGCCGTTCCAAGTGCACCAACTACAATTGGTATCACTTTGACTTTCATATTCCATAACATTTTCAGTTCTCTGGCAAGGCCTAGATATTTGTCCACTTTTTCATTTTCCTTTCGCTTCACCTTGTGATCTGCTGGAACTGCAAAATCCACCAAATGACAACTTCTTTCTTTTTTGTTTATCAACACTAGGTCTGGTTTTCTTGCTGTGATAAGGGGTTCCGTTTTTATTTAAAAGTCCCAGAGAATGTTATGTATTTCGCTCTCAAGAACAGATTATGGTTTATGCATTTACCATTTCGTTGTATGGTCAAAATGTAATTTTTTGCATAATTCCCAGTGGATCACCTTCCCAACCCAGTCGTGTCTAGTTTTGTACTCCCTTTGTGCCAGTTTGCTAAATTCGCATAGTACATGGTTTACAGTTTCATTTCTATTACCACATAATCTACATTTACTATTTACTATTTAATAATTATAATTATTATTAATTAATCTACATTTACTATTTAATAATTATAGTTATAAATTTTTAGCTGCTTAAGATTTTTTGACGGCGACAACATTGTTGCCCCCTCCCCTTTCAACAAGTCGAATATTTATTTTTTCCCCTCTATTTAAAAAAATTCTAGACTATGTTTGCTGAGAGTCGCAAGAGGCCCACGGACCGCATATTTTAATAGCTGTCTTAGACCATGAACTCGGCATCCTTTCATGTCCTTATACCTTAGAGCAGCGGTCCCCAACCACTGGGTCGCGACACGGTACTGGGCTGTGGGCCATTAGGTACCGGGCCGCACAGAAGTTTGAATTGAAATTGACGTACAGAACACACTTCGCGTGTCACTGTCTCTCATTACCCCAAGATGGGACCGGCTCATTGCAGAGAAACAAGCTCAGAACTCTCACTAATTGTTATTATTATTATTTGATTCACGTGTTCACTCTTTTATATTGAAATGATCAGTATTGTCATTTGAATCGAGTTTTTTATTATAATTATTTCTTATTAGGAAGGATTTTCGTTCTAAAATAAATATTTTCGTTTACAGAGATGTTGTTGATTATTAATTTATGAACAAAAGGTTGTTTATTGTCTGTTGATGTTTGCATTTGACATAAGACCACTGCGGATGATTTATTATTAGATGACGTCATTAACGATTATCGAGCAAATGTAGGCCGGAGCATATGAAGGCCGGTGGGGGAAAATATTGTCTTAGATGAAACCGGTCCGTGGCGCAAAAAAGGGTGGGAACCACTGCTTTAGAGCATGAACTCATCCATTCTCCGTTTAATGCTCAGGTACCTTAGACCGCAAATTTATCAAACTGTTGTATACTCTCTTTCCTTACTTCTATTCTTCTAGCGTATCTTCTAATGTCTGGACTTCGTCTTGGGGACTTCGTGTTTGGTCTTCCATTGGGGATTTCTCTTTATCAGAAGCCCTGTATCATTGGTAGTTTTTAGATAATAACACAAGACTTCGATTTAACTTAGATCATATGTTATTCTGAAATCCCCACCAGACTACCTGCGCAGATTGAGTCGGCACGTGCATAACACGACTGAACACCATCGTGGCTTTTGGCCAATCTAACTAAAAATCTATTTCTAATCTAAACCGGAAGAGGGTCTTCTCCACCGATTCTCACGGTATCCACCGGAAGGATCAGGATGTGGTCAAGCCTTGTCATTCAATCCTTCAAGGCCGTGGGCTGCAACTTATAACAGCCCTTTTAGTTTCTACACTACTGTACATAAGTATTAGGAATCTAATAATTATGTAACAAAACACCTATCATTTTATCTAATTATAATTTGATAGCATATGATAGAATACAAATTAGTTGTTCTAAAAATATATTATAGATCTTATTATAATGGAGATTATCTAACTGTCTGTCTATAATCGAATCTACGTCACCACTGACGTCGCGATTTCCTAATTAATTTAAGATATATTCTTATCGATTATGACATAATTATTATTCAATCTTAATTAGCATCATTTTTATTAACGATGTCTCCTTAAATTCTAGCTGAGTTAAATTTGCCGCAAAACTGACTATATTATTAATTCATTTAAAATCCTGAAATATGTGATATATCTATAGAAGGGGGAAAATAGAGGGGGGGGGAAATAGATATTTGAGTCAACAGTCTTCGACCAGCAGCTGAAAATCCGTCGTCGTCGTCAAAATAATATTTTCTGACTGCCGTCTCACGTAAGCCGAATGCTTGTCACGCCAAGCTCGCTTTGGTTATTTTATGAGCATATTACCCAAACATCCGAACACATCAGTCGAACCTCGCGTCGGTCCAGTGCCTAAATCGCATTTGTTTTTGCATGCTGGAGGACGCGGGTTCGATCCCGGCAGGCAAGACAATGTCTTGCTCTTTTTCCTTTCTCGTTCTCCGTCATAATATCACTAATAAATATTTGCATAGCATAAGGTAGGAATAATTTGCATAATGATTTTAACAAAACTGGGTTTAATAAATAATTATTTAAGTGTTACTGATTTCTGATACTATAATGTTATTCTCAAATGTATTAAAAGCAATCCTATAAATGATTTTATATAAAAATCAATAAAATAGGATTAAGATACGTTTAATATATTTATATTCGTCCTAATTTAGTTTTGTTAGTCTTTCTAATTTAATATATTTTGTACATTATAACTTTCTAATTTAATATATTTTGTACATTATAACTTTCTAATTTAATATATTTTGTACATTGTAACTTAAATACTTGCTACTTAAAACGTCATAACGTAGAATAAATACACTCAGAATTTGAGCATGCAATGTTAGACAGTCCTCATTGGTTTTTTAAACAAGTTTTAATAAATACATACCTGGTATTATCTATATATATATAGTTTGTTTTATTTTAATTTATATTTAAAGTTATTAGAACTAAGTTTCCATTTCAATTTTTTTATTTTTGCTTCTTTAATGAATTTATTTTATTTTTTACTCCTTTAATAAATTTGATGATTTTACTTTACTTATGATACAAACTCTCTGATATTAAATTTTCGACTCCCATCCCCTCAGGCAATATTTATTTTACGTCGACCAGAGGGCGTTTTTTTATTTTGCTTGTATAATTAATATATCTATTAATAATGGAGATTCGCTTCCGGTTTTTGTTTGTAACAAAAATTACGTCACTGCTTACGTCACATTACCCAAAATCGTCATAACATAGAATAAATACACTGAAAATTTTAACATGCAATATTAGACAGTTCTCATTGTTTTTTAAAACAAGTTTTAATAAATACATGACTGGTATTATATATATATATTTATTTATAGTTTGAAATTGAATACTGAAGTTGTTTTTCTATTTTCTTTCAGATATGCCCAGCTACTGCGTCCCTGTTTTGGACATTGATGGCCAGAACAAGATGCCCGAAACAATGGCCATTGCCAGGTACTTGGCCAGGGAACAAGGTAAGTGTCACTTTTAAAGGATGCTTAAAAGACAATCTAATAACGAAACATACTTTTTTTTTCTTTTTTCCTAATTGGTGGATCTCCATTAAAACATGTTGACCGGTAATTCTTCCATCAATTAACAGGAGAGCCGTGAAGGAAACATTTAGCGAAAAATAATTTCCAAAAAATTTATATTGTATTCAATTATTTGAACTCTGTTGTTTTAGAGAGAGAGAGAGAAGAGAGAGAGAGAGAGAGAGAGAGAGAGAGAGAGAGAGAGAGAGAGAGAGAGAGAGAGAGTTTAAAATAAAATTAGTTTTGAATGTTAACTAAAAAATAATATGGTGTTATAGCACTGCCAAATGTTCCCTCATTTTCGTTTTGAAAAACGAATTAAAATTCAATCTATTATTTAAGGTCAATTTTTGTCTCGAAAAGTAGTAACATAATGAGCATCAGTAAAAAAAAAAGAAGATAATTTCAAAAAATTAATATTGTATTCAATTATTTGAACTCTGTTGTATGAGAAAGAGAGGGGGAGAGGGAGAGAGAGAGAGAGAGAGAAGGGAGTTTATTTAAATAGCCACTTCTTCATCGATTGTTTTTTTATTCATCTATTTTATCCAAGATTTCTAACCAATTGTCATCTAATGATAATCGTGAGTAAGAGATTTAGTTTTTGGTATACGTATTCATTATATCATCACAGCTGGTGCCTCCTCGTCAAACAAGGGAGGAAAAGGAATGAAAAGGAAAGAGAAGAATCCACCACAGAAAAGAGAACCAGATGGAAGGAGAGACAACTGTGCGAGTGGCTGAACAGGCCAATTTTTGAATGCCAGTCTCTGGTGCAGTAGCTGCAAATAAAAAGTAATGCTTGCTGGAGTTGCTGTTTCTGTTTGTCTACCCATCTATCTATCTATCTATCTATCTATCTATCTGTTGTATGCTCATATATATCTATCTGTTTATCTACCCATATATCTATCTATCTATCTATCTATCTGTTGTAGGCTCATATCTATCTTTCTGTTTATCTACTCATCTGTCTTAAAAAAAATAATATTGTATTCAATTATTTTAAACTAATGTTATGTAAAACCCTACATAAACACGAAGGACAAACGAGAGGAAGTGTAAAGGTATGATTGTCAGGTCAAGTCTCAATCAAGATAGAAACAAACAAGGAAAAAATCGTAATGGTGTTCATTTATTGGCTAGAGTTATTCACGTGGAAAATTGTCACGTCATTACCAGAGAATTGAAAAGATGTACAGAGAATTCTTTGAATATTTGGAACTGGTTCGAAGAATATAGCAAAAATGGTTAGAATATTTAGAATTCAGATAAAATGGTTAAAGAATCCAGACGATGGGATGTTAAGTTTTTAAGGGCTATAATTGGCCAGTTAATTCTAGGTAGAGAGTCCTCCGATTTTGTTCCTTTGGTAATCCTCTCAGGTAGAGAATCCTAGGTTCCCTCGTAGAAGGTTGCCAGTAAACTGAGAAAGAATCAGAGCTTAAGTAATATATAAGCCACGGAGTATGGCCAGCGATTGGCTAAGGAATAGACCACATGATCTCGCCTAGTCTATAAGTATAAACCGGGAAACTAGCACACAGCTTATATTTCCAAAAAACGGGCACCTCACATAGTGTAATGGTTAGCAAGCTAGACTTGCAGACCATTGTTAGTGCGTTTCCAATGCATTTTTATAGTAAAAATCATTTCCAATGCATTTTATACTAAAAATCATTTCCAATGCATTTTTACTATAAAAATCATTTCCAATACATTTTTAATGCATTTTTATAGTAAAATCATTTCCAATGCATTTTTATAGTATAAAAAATCATTCCAATGCATTTTTTAAAAAATCATTTCCAATATTTTATAGTAAAAATCATTTCCAATGCTTTTTTATAGTAAAATCATTTCCAATGCATTTTTATAGTAAAAATCATTTCCAATGCATTTTTATAGTAAAAATCATTCCAATGCATTTTATAGCAAATATCATTGTCCAATGCATTTTTATAGTAAAAATCATTTCCAATGCATTTTTATAGTAAAAATCATTCTAATGCATTTTCATAGTAAAAATCATTTCCAATGCATTTTTATAGTAAAAATTTTCCAATGCATTTTTATAGCAAAATCATTCCAATGCATTTTTATAAGTAAATCATTTCCAATGCATTTTTATACTAAAATCATTGTCCAATGCATTTTTATAGTAAAAATTTCCAATGCATTTTATAGTAAAAATCATTTCCAATGCATTTTTTGTTAAATTTTTAATGGCCATAATTGTCCAGTTGATTCTAGTAGAGAGTCCTCCAATTTGGTTCCTTTAGCAATTCTATCAGGTAGAGTGTCCTAGTTCCCTCGTAGAAAGTTTCTAGTAGACTGAGAAAAAATCAGCGATTAAGTAATATATCAGCCACACAGTATGGCTAGCGATTGGCTAAGGAATAGACCACATGATCTCGCCTAGTCTATAAGTATAGACAGGGAACTGGCACACGCCTTATATCTTAAAAAATTCCAACATGGGATTTAATAAAATTACCTCGATTAATCCGGAGAGATGTGAGGTATTGATTGAATTTATTTTAAAATCCTACAGATACAAAATAGCAACTAGTTATATTGATTATGGATAAAAGGTTTTCTTTCTATTCATTTTTTCATTTATTCTTTACTTGATTTGTTATTTATTGTTTTAGGTTTGTATGGCAAAACAACATGGACAGTTCAGGATTGATTACATCTGTGACTGTTTCTATGAAATCATGCATGATTATATGAGTACTTCCATGCCAAGAATGGTCGCTTCTTTGTAAGTATCTATCAATCAATCAATCTATCTATCTATCTATCTATTTCTGTCTGTCTGTCTGTCTGTCTGTCTCTCTCTCTCTCTCTTCTCTCCCTATATTATATATATATATGTCGTTTATCGCAAAAATGTATACACACACACGCAACCACACACCTAAAAAATGCACAATTTTTCCTTTCGATACACACACTTACACTGTCCCATACTCACACCGTAAAAGAGAATAATGGACGTCATATTTCAAACCGTCTTCTTTTTCAAACCTCAAAAATTTTAAAACAGACTAAATAACAAGGACTGCCACTCGCTTTTCTCGTTATTCTGTGATAAAAAAATTCTTATCACCTTCTATATACCAAGAAATGCCCTGAAGATGATCTAATTATATGTTCGAAACACTGCAGCATCAGCCAATAAACTCACCACTTAACCATTTAAATCTGTGTTTTTTAATTTTTAAATATACTGCATATATATATATATATATATATATATATATATATATATATATATATATATATATATATGTGTGTGTCAGACACGTGTTTCGAAATTTACTTCTCATCAGTGTGGCTCGACTTTTTTTTAAGACATAATTTTTGTCTGCCAAGTCCCTTAACCTTGCGGCTATCAGCGGCTGTCAGTCTAAAATGATCAATTAATTCATACATCCCTACGCGGAATGTTTTACACAATCACCAGAGAACTCAAGACTGTAAACAGCGGACAGACGAGTAACGGCTTTACGCTAAACGGTGAAACTTCAATTAATGGGTGGAGTGGGGAGATTTCACAATGTTTATTTGTATATAATACATTTTCTCTCTTTATTTTTCAAAGGAGAGTGGAAAAGAATCTGAAATGAACCCTACAACTGCAACTGTAAGTATTCATTTAGAATTCATTTCAATTTCAACTTTACATAAAATGTTTTTCAAACAATTTTGCTAGCAAATACGTCATCATTTTTTATTCATTTAACAAACCTTTTGATTGAATTATCATTGATTATTCTTTATTATATTTTTAGATTTATTTAGTCAATGTAAAGATGAAGATAATGGTTGTGATAAAAAAAAACAACGTCAGGATAATAATAATAATAATAATAATAATAATAATAATAATAATAATAATAATAATATGCACAAGGCTCTCCACCCTATAGATGATAGAGATAGATTGTATGTGTCAAGAAAGGAAGGGGAAAGAGGTCTTGCCAACATAGAGGAATGCGTAGAAACCACAATCCAATAACTTGAAGATTACACAAGAAAGAGCAAATACAAACTACTTATGGCGGCCAACAGTAGTAGAAGCGAAAGATGGACAAACAGAAAAACAACAAAGACTAGAAAACAAAAATGGGAAGAAAAACAATTATATGAACACTTCAAACGACAAATAGAAGTGGTTGCACACGACTTGGACATGTGTAAGAAAGGGAAACCTCAAAAGAGAAACTGAATCACTAATAATTTCTGCACAGAATAATGCCATAAGGACAAACCATATCGAAGCAAAAATTGATAAGACCCAACAAAATAGTAAATGTAGACTGTGCTGTGACAGAGATGAGACTGTAAACCATGTATTAAGTGAATGTAGCAAACTAACACAGCGGGAATACAAAGCTAGGCACGACCGGGTTGGGAGGGTGATCCACTGGGAATTATGCAAAAAACTTGGACCATACAAAAAAATGGTATATGCATAAACCAGAATCCGTTCTTGTGAATGAAACGCATAAAATTCTCTGGGACTTCGAAACAAAGACGGATCACCCTATCCCGGCAAGGAGACCAGACCTAGTGTTGATTAACAACAACAAAAAAAAAAAGAGAACGTGTCAAAGCTGTGGAATATGAGAGTGAAAGTGATACCAATTGTAGTTGGTGCACTTGGAACTGTACCAATAAACTTGGAAAAAAGACTGGAGGATCTAGAAATCAGAGGAAGAATTCAGACCATCCAGACTACTGAACTGCTGCAATCGGCTAGAATACTCAGAAGAGTCCTGGAGACCCGAGGAGACTTGTTGTCACTCAGACTCCAGGGAAATACCATCAGCTAACGTTGATGTGAAAACTCGAAAGGAGTGAATAATAATAATAATAATAATAATAATAATAATAATAATAATAATAATAATAATAAATTTACATCGTCAAAATTACTCTGTATATTTGTATTATTTGTATTATTCGGATTATTGTCCTCATCTTTATTGTTATCTACACTATTTCTCTGAATTTTTAAGATGAGGCTTGATAATTAGTATTATTTGTATTATTCGGACTATTGTCCTCGTCTTTATTGTTATCTACACTATTTCTCTGAATTTTTTAGATGAGGCTTGATAATTAGTATTATTTGGATTATTCGGACTATTGTCCTCATCTTTATTGTTATCTACAGAGCGTTTCGGCCGATTTGCCCTCCGGCTTACTGCAGGTATTTCCTGTCGGACTCGGGAACCTTCTTGAGCTCGGGAAACTTCTCTTTGAAGCAAATACATGTCGTAATTTTTTTTTTATTTAACAACCCTTTTGACTGAATTATAATTAATTAATTAATTATTAACTTTTTAAAACTTATTTTGTTAATGAAATGTATTCATGAAAATAATTGGTGTGATTAAAATAACCAAGTCAGAATTATGATAAAGAATGTACAGCGTCACAAATGTCCCAACATTTTTATTGCTATCTTTTTTCCTAGCCTTATATGAAAGGACGATTCATGGACACTTGTCCGCATGATCCAAATAATACAAAATATCAAGCCTCATCTCACAAATTCACAGAAATGTCTCTATCCAGTATCATATCTAGAGCAATTTGGGGAGGGGGGGCGTCTTATCCCCTGAAAGGTCTTACACCCTCAAGTGTTTTACCCCCCCCCCTCAAGTGCCTTACTCCCCTCAAGGGGCTTACCCTCTCCCCTCAAGAGAAAAGAAATGCAACAATAAAGATAATTATCGTCTCAAGAAAAAGTAAAAATGTCCGAATAATTATAAAGAATGTACAGCGCCAAAAATGTGTGAATTGTTATTTCTTTCTTTTTTCTTAGCCTTATTTGCAAGGAAGGTTCATGGACAGTTGTCGCAGAGTTCTTCCTTTCTTGGAGAAAACATTGGAAATGAAAAATGGTGGAAGCCAATTCTTCATGGGAGACCAGGTACACAAAATTTTCATTCTTTTTTTTTTTTGTTGACAAAATAGAATATAAATATATACTGTCATACTTATATACTCTCTCTCTCTCTCTCTCTTTCTCTCTCTCTTTCTCTCTCTCTCTCTGAATCTTTTTATCTTTCTTTCCTTCTTTTCATCTTTTTATTATGTTCGATTGAAACAGATTAGCGTTATTGTTTCCGCACGCTAAACCACTCGCTCTCGAGGAGCGGGTTGTAAGATATTTGCCTCTCATCCCACTTATGAGGGTGTGTCACAAGGACATTTTTATGTAGTTCCACTCACAAGCCGAAGCTCATGGGTGGTAGTCACAAGAAATGCGTCGATCCTGTCGGCATCCACATCGAGGGCGGTGCCTCAGGCGCTGGGCAATAAACCCAGCCCTGCCCCTTTAAATCGAGGGGGCAGTGATCGACGCTATCAATTTAACACACCGGTCCAGTGGCCGAAGCACACCGTACCCCCGACCCGAAGGACGGGTTGTTAATGTGTTTAAAAAAAATTACATTTTTGCATTTCATCTTGAACGATTTGGACAGTCTCATTTTTAAGCAGAGGGTGTTGCAAGATGATAACGGTCGCATAATTAAGGAACATGATTAATATATATATCAATATGTTTAATGTATATTTTACTTTCTTTTAACCAGATGTCCCTGTGCGACATGATGTGTTATTGTTGCTTGGAGAACCCAATGATGGAGAACCAGTCCTTG
>CM042175.1:7657465-7662071 GCA_023376005.1 Doryteuthis pealeii
ATATATATATATATATATATATATATATATATATATATATATATATATATATATATATATATATATATATATATATATATATATATATATATATATATATATATATATATATATATAATAAATGTATAAATATATATATAAATATATAAATATCGGTAGAGTGCTCGGCTAGAAACCACAAGGTTCCTAGTTCGATTCCGGTCCCCGCCAACTCAGCGTATGAGTAGCACAGGGATCTGTGCGGTAAAGTAAGGAGCTGATGGTAGGTGTGGCGCCCCACCTCAGATGCCAAAAACAATCTCCTTGGTCTAGCGCTATTGAAAAGGGGATAGACTCCCTAGCTGACTGGCTGATACCGACTTTAGGCCGCCGCGTTGACTTTACTTTATATATATATATATGAATATATATATATAATATATATATAAAATATATAAAATATATATATATACATAATATATATAATATATATATATATATATATTATATATATTATATTATATATATATATGACAGGTTTCGTCTATATATATATATCAAAAAGGAATAACACTTTCATATATAATATATATATAAATATATTTATATATATATATATATATATATATTTATTTATATTTATATATATAAATATATATATATATATATATATATATATATATATATATATATATATATATATATATATACAGTCTGTACGGTATTCTACACATCGAGCCATCCTATATATGTTGCATAGCGCGTCGTCACTGTACTAAATTGCAATAGTTTTATCTTCGTTGTAAGAGATGACAATAACACCAAAGTTATCCTCCAGAAGTTTATTGAAATAAATTCAAGCTTCTTAACTTCGAGAGAGAGGGTCAGTTTAATTAATATATTCAGTCTTTAGACTTTCGGTCCTTCGATTAAATTTCTGGGCGACAAGCTTTTTCAGTTGGTAAATATTAACGCTAGCTTTTCCGACACCAACTACGCGAGGTCCCGCTCGGCCGACTACTGACTCCGATCCCTCACTCTCTCCTCGCGGGACTCTGACGACTGCCCTGTCTGAAGCCCTCTCGGTTCTTTTATCTTCATAGCTACACCCACGTATTTTTATCTCTTGATCTGATAACAGGCAGGTGTTAAAAACTTCTTTGTTTAATAAAACCGGGAATTCATATTTCCCTTTGTACAATATATAACACTCCTCCTTATCTCATTTTTCAAAAATGTTCACGTGGACATTTTTTTAACGCCCCACTATCATTCATTTTTCTTTTCTTTTGCTTTTGACTTTTCTAAACTACTATCTGACCTCTCTCTCTCTTTCTACATGTTTACAAAATATGAAATAAAAGTAAAAACAAAACAATACAACACAAAGCAAATGCAGAGTTAAAATCTCATACAGCAAATTAACAATGAGCAAACAATTTTTTTTTTTTTTTTTTTTTTTGTACAACTTCCCGAACCATTTCTTTCTCGCTCTTTTATATTCATATATAATCAACTTCTTTTATTCTTCATTACTTTATCTTTCAACTATTTTTCTACTTTCCAACTTGATGGTCATTTCTCTTTAACATAGAAAAAATCTTTACAAATCTCGTCCTTTTGGGTACAAATTATTATTACCAATAATAACAATAAAGGCAATAACAATAAAAAAAAAAAAAATGACAGTACCTAGTGAAAATTCTCACTAGCGACAAAGCAGTGTCGACAATTCTTTTGAATCGAATACTGTTCTTTCAAAAGGAAAAAAAAAATTTAAACAAGCTGGGCAAAAATATCACTGATGGTGTCTTTTAATTCCTTTCTTTTCATTTCCCGACATCTATCCTTCTCTTCATTGTCAATTCGAAAATTTTCTTCGGGTTTAACTGTTGCTACTTTTCCTATTTCTCTTAACTTTTTTTCGGCCTGTCTACTAACCTTATCACGCGAACTCACAGATTCTAACATTGCCTCCTCCTGACGCGTATTCCTATTCTTTTCTAATATTTCTTTGTGCATAGCTATCTTTCGCGTTCTGAGGGGCACGTAAACATCATCGCTATCAGAGTTACCTGGACTCTCCTCGGTATCATAATTTTCTGAGGGTGCATTTTTGATTACCGGCTTTATTATTTTTGGAGCAACCTCCACTACGGGGTTTAACACCCTCGGCTCTATGCTCGGTGTGTCTATCTTATCGGGCTTTTTTTTAATTTCACTACTACTTTTAACATTGCCAACGCTAGTTGATTAACCCGTTGGATTATCTTATCATTCTTTCCATACGTAACATTATTCATAAAACCTCTATTATATGGTTTATCCCTCGTGTTTATACATTCACCTCTAAAATAATTTCGATTACCTATCCTATTCGATGAGTCTATCGCACTGACAGTGTACGTCTGTCTCTTATTCCGTTCGGGGGGCTTTTTATTAACTGGTACTCGCCATTTGCAGCATTTCTCTGGGGGCAATTCCACCTTAGATGCTTGTTCGACCTGCATATCCAGCATAATCGATCCCTATTCCTATAGTACCTAGGCTGACGTACTGTTCGGTGATTTATCCTATTATCACACCTATCGTGGGATCTTTTATTGTGCCCTATTGCATTGATGTGCACCGCGCGTCTTCTAGCGTGGCAAATCTCCATCGGTGCAGGATCAATATTGGGAGGAATCCTAATTCTAGCCCTTAATTTATCCTCTGAGAGTGCTAGTTGATAGGCGCTCTCAACTGTTGGGGGATCACTTCTTAGTACGAATACCTTAACTTCGGGATCCGCTAATCCTTCTATAAAACAGCACTTAATCTGCTGTTGCACTATCGCTAAATTTTTGTCAATTTCACCGTATGCATTATTAGCTAAATCCGTTATTTTATTCATATAATCATGCACATTTTCCTGTGTGTCCTGTTTAATGTTAACTAATTGCCTTAAGTAATAATGTGCATGGTGAGTGATCCCAATGTATTCTCTAATGACTTGTTTTAAGCCTAACCACGAGATATCCTTATTACCTTCTATAATTTTATATACAAAATCTCCTATATTTCCTCTCGTGGTTATAATTGCTACCCTACATTTATCAGCTTCTTTAGCTTCTATTGAGGCAAAATATTTTTCCATACTTTGGACCCACACCTCAAATTTACTTTCATCCTTACTACTTAACGGTGTAATCTGCTGCAAGTAGAAGTCACTCTTTAATATATTTGTTAGTGATTTTGCTGTGTTAATTAACTCGGCTGTGAGTGCTTGAAATAAGTCCTTAATTTGTGATTCCATCATTATATATCAAGACAATACAACATAAAACAAGAGAGCGAAAAGAAAAGAAAATGGCCAAAAAGTATGTGGGAAGTTGTACTTACGTATAGTCGTCTGATAGAAAGTTCAATTTTTCTTCCCTTCCTTTCTCTTCCTTTAAATGTCCTTTGTTACAATTCTGTCTTCTTCTTTTGTTTAAAATATGTCCGTAATAATTTTTTTTTGTCGTTTTCAAAGTCTATAGGAAGTTTTTTTTTTTTTTTCTTTGTTTGTTTTTCAAGTCTATATATAGTGAGTCCTTTCTCGTTCTTTCTTTGTTTTTTGTTTTTTTTTTTTTTTTTTTTCGGGAGTCCAAGTTTACGTTGATTTTCGTTGGGTGTTTTTTTCTTTCTTCTGTTTGGTGTTTTTCCACTTTTACGTTTATTTTCCGCAAAATTCCGGCCGAATTGAGTCGTTCTTCACGTTGTTTTTTTTGTGTAACCAGCAGGTTTTTATGGGTCCTTGATGAACCCTCGTGGTTCACGTGCACCAAATCGATATATGTTGCATAGCGCGTCGTCACTGTACTAAATTGCAATAGTTTTATCTTCGTTGTAAGAGATGACAATAACACCAAAGTTATCCTCCAGAAGTTTATTGAAATAAATTCAAGCTTCTTAACTTCGAGAGAGAGGGTCAGTTTAATTAATATATTCAGTCTTTAGACTTTCGGTCCTTCGATTAAATTTCTGGGCGACAAGCTTTTTCAGTTGGTAAATATTAACGCTAGCTTTTCCGACACCAACTACGCGAGGTCCCGCTCGGCCGACTACTGACTCCGATCCCTCACTCTCTCCTCGCGGGACTCTGACGACTGCCCTGTCTGAAGCCCTCTCGGTTCTTTTATCTTCATAGCTACACCCACGTATTTTTATCTCTTGATCTGATAACAGGCAGGTGTTAAAAACTTCTTTGTTTAATAAAACCGGGAATTCATATTTCCCTTTGTACAATATATAACACCATCCTTTACTGGGATTACACTTGTCAAGTTCATTTTCTATAAGAAAAAGTATCGAATTTTATGCGATACATGCGTTGTAAGTGCCTTCAAGTAAAAATTTAATATATACTTTATCAGCAACGTTTCTAAATAAACAAACATCCAAAAATCTTATTCACTTCGCCGAAGGGCATTCGGGCTGTTTGTTGTTATTATTCTCTCAATAGCGCTCCCTTACCTATTATGGTAGAGGCGCGTAATATCGCTTGACAAGCTTAATTCCGCTAGGATGGTCAGCTGTGTACTGTGGCCGAGGCGATAAAAGTGTTTCACTAGTGTTTCACTGCGCTGCATCTCTCTTCTTTTTT
>CM042175.1:7662171-7707171 GCA_023376005.1 Doryteuthis pealeii
AACGAGCTTTATTCGCAGGAAATTGAAACTCGCGTTGACGAGTTCCATTTCCTACGACTCTATCCATTAAACGACGCGCCTCCATTATTATTATTATTAAGTATGTAGATATGGACAACAGTATTGATAATGTAAAATAATTTTATTAATAATTGAGATTTAGATAAAATATAAAAATCAAGGAGAATTGTGACTTGAGTAGTGATATAGTTTCGGTTACAGATAGAGAAACACACAATCTCCATTATAATAAGATATATTTTATGATTAATTCCAAACAAATTCAAGAGTTATCACCCTTCAGAAAGAATAATGTTCAAGTGAGTGCCAGGCCACTAATGATTAATTAAACTCAGAAAATGTTAATTTACTTATCAGTTTGAAGTAACTTACCATGTTCCCTGGCCAAGTACCTGGCAATGGCCATTGTTTCGGGCATCTTGTTCTGACCATCGATGTCCAAAACAGGGACACACATGCTGGGCATGTCTGGAAAAGAAAATACAATTTTAGATCACTGGTATTCAATATAGAAATCATCTATCTATCGATCTATCTATCTATCTCAATATGTTCGTCTCTCTCTCTCTCTCTCTCTCTCTCTCTCTCTCTCTCTCTCTCTCTCTCTCTCTCTCCCTCTCTCTCTCTCTCTCTCTCTCTTTCTCTCTTCCCTCTCTCTCTCTCTGTATGAATATTAAAATCATTTTGTAAGATTTCTATGAAAAAAAAAAACGTTTAAAATTTAAATTGAAATGAATGATGGAATTCCATTAAACTACGGGCTCGTCGCTGCTGGTGTGGATCTTAACATACAAATAAAGTGAGTAGTTAAACATCTCTATCTCTCTCTCTATATATATATATAAGTTGAAAGAAAGGAAATGAATCCGACAGTATGAGTATGAAAAGGTGTAATAAAAACATCACACAATGCTGTTAAAGAGAAAACAATTTATAATATAATCATAGCTGATATTGATCAATTGTTTTCTCTTTAACAGCATTGTGTGATGTTTTCATTCCACCTTTTCATACTCATATATATATATGTGGAGAAAAAATATATATATATAATCCAAAAGTCCAGAGAAGAAATCTTCCTTACGACACAATAGTTTTATTTTAAAAAACCTGTCGCAGTTTGAGAGCTCAATGTGTGCTCTTATTGTTAGAGTCACAGAGCAAATATATAAGTAAAGAAATAACAAAAGACTTAGAGATTTAGCATTATAGTCTATTTCAGGGAGCTTAGACAAAGTGTCTAACTCTCCCGACGCATCTGATGCGATGAGTTGGGAGAGTTAGACACTTTGTCTAAGCTCCCTGAAAAAGACTATAATGCTAAATCTCTAAGTCTTTTGTTATTTCTTTACTTATATATACTAGCAAATATATGCACCCTCCGGGTGCAAGTAATTAAGTTTTAATGTAATAAAATATTGTATTAAATTAGAAAGGCTAATGAAACTAAATAAGAATACAGATAAAAAGATTTGAAACAGACGGAGTATAATAAAAGATTTGAAACAGAGGGAGTATAATAAAAAATGGAACAAATGAAACTTACTCTTCCATCACTCTCGTCTTTCATTGTTATTTTTTCTAATTTAAGTATTTAGTTATAAGAGGAGTAAAGAATAAAATGAGTTATTTATCTTGTTAATGGATTTCATTTAAGATTCATTGAAGAGATTTTTGCTTATATTCATTAAAATAAAACCAAACAGTTAGAAATCAATAATACTAAGCACATATTTATTAAATTCGATTTTTAATACTAATATGCAAATTAGCCTTTCCGTTCACACTGTAAACCGCTATTTTGTTGTATATATAAATATAATTGCATGTTGTCTATATGTAGACATAGTTAACAGTATTAATAATGTATGACAATTTTATTAATAATTGAGGTTAAATAAAAATAAAATCATGGAGATGTGATGTCTATAACTAATAGAATTGTGACTTGAGTAAGAATATAGTTTCGGTTACAGACAGAAAAACACACAATCTCCATTATAATAAGATATATATATATATATATATATATATATATATATTCAAATGCCTATAATTTCCCGCCAATTCTCCTCTCATCATTTCCCATAACATTTTTACATTCTTATAAACTTGTAATCCCATCCTACTACTTATTCCTACTACTACTGTTTGTTAAAAAAGAGCCATAGAAACATCTCACCACTTCACATCTGATGATGGTACTAAGTAGTGCAAAAAGTACTAGTGTAAGAACATTCGGTGGATTCATTCACCAATTCAACCCTGATATATTTTTAGGACAATTGAAGAATCTATCTAAATGAAACTTGGTAAGTATATATATATTTATCAACTCCTCCACACGAGCAAGATACGACACAACGTCAATTTCTTAAGCGGAGTTCAGCTGGTTTGAATTCAGAGTTTTCCTTCTCCTAGACCGGTTACCTAGCCATGGTAAAAGAACCCAGTCGGCCCTGCTATTTACCCATAGCTGAAGGGAGAGTAGGATCCATACCTTTCCCAAGGGTATTAGCGCTAAGTGAAATGCAATTACCACGTCCAGGATTTGAACTCGGGGTGACGAGTCCATTTCCCATGACTTTAACCATTACACCACGCACTTCCTACTTGGTTAGTATATAGATGTATGAAACCCGATGCACCTGATTAGCTTATCATGATAATCAAATGAGAGATAGACATCTTACTACTACTACTACTACTACTAACATTTCAAAATAAGAAAAAGATCTTACGATTTCTCTATTCAAGGGAGATAATTATAGTGGCGTGAGCATGGTTTAAAAATTTCACAGGTTAATATAAACAAAATTTATCCATAGGTCGACTCCCCGAAGCTGAATAACATACCATAGTACACTCACACACATACATACATACACACAGACACACACACACATACAGGTACGCACACACACAGATATATATATATATATATATATATATATATATATATATATATATGCTCCCACTTTGGTCGAGCACTTTAAATAGAAGGGATTTAATTGCAAAATTCATCGTATCTAGCGCACAGCTAAGCCTCGCTTTGTTTACATATGTTTGAGGCCTCTAGTGAATTTATTTCCGCTTAGAAATGTATTGATTAAATATTCTCCTATATTTGACAGTTGCCTCTGGCCGTACGGGTAAGTGGATTGGCGAACGAAAGTTCATTCGGGTCTCAAACCCGGCCAGGGGTAGCTGTTAATTGTATAACCACACTGATGAGAAGTGATACTTCAAAACACGTGTCTGTGGATTACTTATTATATATATATATATATATATATATATATATATATTAATGAAGGAAGAGAAAGACTTTGTGAATGTATTTATTTACATATGTATAAAATAAGTAAGTAATCTAAGTCTTATTTTAAAGAAATTAAAAATGTTATCAAAATAATTGTGATAATCGAAATAGTTTAAACAATATTTCGAAATAAGTAAAATCTTACCATTCGTTGAATTCGAACCTTTTGTCGGTATATTGTAATCTTCAAACTCGAAAGAGTAGATATAATAACCCTTAGGCTATCTACTACGTTTAAGCCTTTACTTAAATTTCATTTAAATTTACCATTCCTGTATTTGTCCCATTCGTTGAATTCGAACCTCTTGTCGGTATAAGGCACACTAGCATCGGCCATCAACATACGACAGATCTCGGCACGTCCACGGCCATTGAAATAATACAGAATATAGTTAGGTGCGAGCAGTCCTGAACAAGTCATGGAAGCAGCACCCCACAAAGAAGCAACTATATGGTCACCTGCCCCCGATCTCACAAACCATACGGGTGAGAAGGACTAGGCTTGCAGGACACTGCTGGAGAAGCGGGGACGAGCTCATAAGCGACGTTCTCCCGTGGAGGCCAACACATGGACATGCTAACGTAGGACGCCCACTAAGGACCTACATTGACCAACTATGCGAGGATTCGGGATGCTGCACGAAGGACCTCCCAGGGGCAATGAGTAATAGGGAAGGTTGGCGAAAGATAGTCATGGATACACGTGCTGCTTGCGCGACATGATGATGATGATAGTTAAATCAAATAAATACTATCATTGTCAAACTGTTTGCCTTTCATTTGGGCCACAAGGGTAGTGCAGAGAGAGAGAGAGAGAGAGAGAGAGAGGGGGGGGGTCTGCAGCTTGAGCCACATCTTATCCTCCATATCAACCCGTGGTTCCACATTTTTCGACATTATGCTATTGTCTCTAGTAGACGGGTGGACCCCAACGATTAAAACATATAAAAGACAAAGAACTTACCATTCCTGTATTTGTCCCATTCGTTGAATTCGAACCTCTTATCGGTGTATTAAACGCCAGCAGCGGCCATCAACATACAACAGATCTCGTCACGTCCGCGGCCATTGAAGTTGTACAGAATATCGTTAGGTATAGTTTAATCAAATTAAATTATATCTCTCAGGTCTGTGTGGACACTGAGTGTTGCAACAGGAACCATTGCTGATAGGAAATGATGGTTAGAGAGACAGACAGACAGACAGAAAAGAGAGAGACAGTGACAGAGACAGAGATAGAGACAGAGACAGAGTGACAAAGAGTGACAGAGAGAGAGAGAGTAAATGTAATCCGTACTACCAGCACGAGCTGAATGGTGATGAGGAATTAGCTCACAAATTTATCGTAATACAATCTTTGGCCAAATTTATCCATTTTTAAATATTTGAATCACTAAAATCCCCAAGATAATCAGAAATTTTAAAAAAAAAACAGAAAAGAATTCCTTACCATTCCTTTATTTGTCCCATTCGTTGAATTCGAACCTCTTGTCAGTATAAGGCACACTAGCAGCGACCATCAACATACGACAGATCTCGGGGCACGTCCCTAACCGTTGAATGCAGTTAGACATGGTGAGGTTTATCAATTAAGATTCAAGTTGAATTCTCTGGCAGAAATGATGCATTAAAATAATCGATAGATTTTAGATTATCGATTGTCATCTTAAGTCTTGAAAAACTCAGCAAAATTGAAATGTTTTCATTTGATGAACATATATAAAAAGATAAAGGGTCAGAGTTAACCTGGAAACAATAGATATTAATTTGTAATCTACACTTCTAAAATTGGAACCGTTCCCCTTGTTACTGCGAACATCATACGCAGGTTCTCGGTAGAGTGTAGATAGGCATGGTCACAAAAGGATAGTCTTGTTTGTTAGAAAATCTTATCAATTTGGACAACTTTTCATTGATCGACCAGAAAAAAAATTCCATCTATCAGCTATGATGGGACACTGGATATCGCACCAGGAGACATTGACGATAAAAAGTAAAATAGAGAGATAGGCAGACAGACAGACAGACAGAGAGAGTAAAGAGAATCCGTACTATCAGCACGACTTGAATACTAATGATGAATAATTTCAGAAACGTATCCATCCTTAGTCGCACGGCACACCCATCTTATCACAATTTTCGCCATATTTACCAATTTTTAAATCTCTAAATCGCAAAGAGAATCAGAAATAAAGAAAAAAAGATTTTAAAAATCCTTACCATTCCTGTATTTCTCCCATTCGTTAAATTCGAACCTCTTGTCTGTAAACTGGACACCAGCAATGGCCATCAGCATACGACAAATCTCGGCACGTCCACGGCCATTGAAGTAGTACAAGGTGTAGGCAGGCATGATTTACTTAACGTAGAGTATCGTACAAGACGAGAGTTGATAAAGAGTCTCGGAGCTTGAAAAAGAGCTAGCCAACAAAAGAAGCGTGTCTTCGTTTACTGTCGACCAATCTCCAAGGTGTTTACTTTTATAGATGAATCTGAGTCACGATAGACAATGCGTCTGTTATTACGTGCCAAGAATAGACGACGAAAGTGCCCGAGGGTGGATCCGTCAGTTGGGTGGGGTAGTCGTGCAAAATTGGTCTCTCTTCAAAGACTTTGCGTGTTTGTTTTTTTTGTCTTTTTTTGTTGTTTGTTTTTTTTTGTGTCGTTGCACTCTCCCTCCACACCGTGCTGCACACGTATTACTCCGAGTGAAGCAGTCAGTAATTGTCTAATGATGGGTAACAACGGTTTATTCTGTTTGGTGATGGTGCAGACAATGTGCTTGTTGAAGTCTGTTAAATGTGCAGTAAATGAATCAAACTGTAAAAATGACGTTAATCGTCTATTTATTTACAGGCGAAGTGGGTAGATATGTGCGTTTATTCGATTTAAATAAAGAACTATTATATCAGGACTAGGAGCGGCTACCTATTGTCGTCTGGGTGGAAGTGGAGCAAAAATTAGCAATGGTCAACCCTATCAAAAACTTTGGATTGATCTAAACTGATCAGCCGGGCTTTAACGTGGTACGAACCAAATGAAGGCTGTTCTGGATAGTCCAAGTATAATAATTTGTTTTCAACGATTTTTAAGATATTCTTTTTATTTTTCGGTATTTTTATTTTATTTTGATAAATCTATTTCCAACAATCATTTGCAATTAAACAATCAAAATATTTAGACATTCTTTTCAGCTCAGTCGCCTGAAGATCCTTATGGTGAAACTCGAGTAGGTTATCACTTTCCCTTATATTGTAATATATATATATATATATATATATATATATATATATATATATATATATATATATATATGGGCCGGGTTAGCTCAGTCGGTAGAGCGTTCGGCTAGAAACTACGAGGTTCCTAGTTCGATACCGGTCCTCGCCAACTCAGCGTATGAGTAGCACAGTGATCTTTGCGGTAAAGTGAGGAGCTGATGGTAGGCGTGGCGCTCCACCTCAGATGCTAAAAACAATCTCCTTGGTCTAGCGCTATTGAAAAGGGGATAGACTCCCTCGCTGACTGGCTGATACCGACTTTAGGCCGCCCCGTCGACTTTACTTACTTTCTATTTTAACAAAAAAAAAATTGTCACAAAAGACAATCAAGACATTAAACTGTAATTTATGAGGAAGTTCGTCCCGGTCCCCTGCCTCCGAAATTGCTGCCCGGTGAATTTTCAAATAAAAAACCCAACTATCGGCGCCACAGCGGTGTTACTTGAAAGAAAACAACCAACTCAAATAACAACCCTAACTATCGGCGCCACATATTTCTTGTTTAGATAGTTTTGAACAGACTGAGATATTTTCGACAAGTAAATAGATAGATAGATAGATAGATAGATAGATAGATAGATAGATAAACAAAACGATATAGATAGATAGCACAAGACCACCCAGGAACTATCAAACTAAGCGGGTCAATCTGCAAACGATCTTCGCTAAAATCTTTGTCAGGGTTTAACAAAGGTCAAAGGTCGAAAATTACCAATCCCGTCCCAACAATGTTTGTTCTTACGCAGCAACTTTACAATATTCCTGGAAAGTCGTTGGAGAATCGTCTCATCAATTAGTTTATACATACTAGCAAATATATGCACCCTCCGTAGGGTGCAAGTATTAAGTTTAAATGTTATAAAATATTAGATTAAATCCGGGTGCAAGTATTTAAGTTTAAATGTTATAAAATATTAGATTAAATCCGGGTGCAAGTATTTAAGTTTAAATGTTATAAAATATTAGATTAAATCCGGGTGCAAGTATTTAAGTTTAAATGTTATAAAATATTAGATTAAATCCGGGTGCAAGTATAAGTTAAATGTTATAAAAAATTAGATTAAATCCGGTGCAAGTATTTAAGTTTAAATGTTATAAATATTAGATTAAATCCGGGTGCAAGTATTTAAGTTTAAATGTTATAAAATATTAGATTAAATCGGGTGCAAGTATTTAAGTTTAAATGTTATAAAAATATTAGATTAAATCCGGTGCAAGTATTTAAGTTTAAATGTTAAAAATATTAGATTAAATCAGAAAGGCTAATAAAACTAATTAAGAATTCAGATAAAAAGATTTGAAACGGAGGGGGTATAATCGGAAAATAGAACAACTGAAACTTACTCTTTCATCACTTCCGTTTTTCAATGCTAATTTTTCCTAATTTAACTATTTAGTTAAAATAGGAAGTAAAGAATAAAATTACAATTATTTCTTCTTGTTAATGAATTTTATTTAAGATTCATTGAAGAGATTTTTACTCATATTCATTAAGATAAAACCAAACAATTAGAAATCAATAATACCAAACACATTTTTATTAAAATCGGTTTTTTTAATATCAATATGCAAATTAGCTTTACGTTCACACTGAAAACTGGTATTTTGTTGTATATATAAATACAATTGCATGTTATTAGTATTTAGGTAAGGCCAACAGTATTAATAATGTCAAACAGTTTTATTATTAATTGAGGTTTAAATAGAAATACAATCATGGAGAATGTGTTGTTAAAAACTAAGGAAATTGTGACTTGAGTAGTAATATAGTTTCGGTTACAGACAGAAAAACACACAATCTCCATTATAATAAGATTTACCAACACCTCCGAACGAGCAGGATGTGACACAAGTTCAACAGTTTTGAATTCAGAATTTTTCTTCTCCTAGACCTGTTGCCTAACCAAGGTCAAAGAGCCCATCCGCCCTACTATTTATCCATAGCTGGAAGGAGAGTAGGATTCATACCTTTCCCAAGGGTAATAGCGAAATGTGAAATGCAATTACCACATCCAGGATTTGAACTCCATTTCCCATGACTTTAACCATTACACCACAGGCTTCCTATTTGTTATAGACCGTTGCTAGCAAGGGCACACACATGTGTGATAACCTCAACTATACGTCGTACGAAAGATCAGCAATTCAGGAAGTTTTGTCTGTCCCGACTGACTTCAGAAATTGTCGAATTTCGTCCTCTGTAATACGCCCCTCACAACCAGATCCATTATTACTCAATCACGAGTTGGATCCTCGCAGGATGCCCCATTAAAATCCCTACATAAAAAAAGATATTACGTTGATCCGGCCCAGTGGGTTATTTAATGTCATAAAGATGGAGACAATAGTCCGAATAATACAAATTTTACTAATCAAATAAACAGCTATTATATCAGGACTAGAAGCGACTGCTCGTCGTCGCATAGGTTGAAGGGGAGTAAAACGTAAGTCTCACTGATCCATTATTACTCGTTCGCTAGTTGGATCCTTGCAGGATGCCCCATTAAAATCCCCACGTAAAAAAAGATCTTACGTCAATTCGGCCTAGTAGGTTATTTAATGTCATAAAGATCGGGGACAGTTTTGGCATTGAATAACCCATGAAGAGTTTATATACCATTAAACAAGTAAAACAAAAAAAAAATAAATATAACTAGATATGATTACAATCAAATATTTAGAAAAGAAACACATTTTATTATTAAATAACCCATAAAGTGTTGAAATGCCGTTAAACAAGTAATAGTCCGAATAATACAAAACTCTGCCAAAACAGAGTTCATGAGCTTCAGAAAGAAAGGAGACATCTCCACGTTAGACGGTAAGCCCCTTAAGCCAGTAGAACAATTCACGTACCTGGGTAGTAATATCTCATCCACAGATAACGATATTAACACACGAATAGGAAAGGCATGGATGGCCACAAACAAATTGTCTGTCATATGGAAGTCTGATCTCACTGACAAGCTAAAGCGACATCTCTTCCAGGCTGTAGTCATATCAGTACTGCTGTATGGCTGCACTACCTGGACCCTAATGAGGCGCCTCGAGAATAAGCTAGATGGGAGCTGCACAAGAATGCTGCGAGCAGTTCTGAACAAGTCGTGGAAACAGCATCCCACAAGGGAGCAGTTATATGGTCACCTGCCCCCTATCTCACAGACTATCCGAGTGAGACGGACTAGGCATGCAGGGCACTGCTGGAGAAGCAAGGATGAACTCATAAGTGATGTTCTCCTGTGGAAGCCAACACATGGACATGCCAGTGTGGGACGCCCAGTAAGGACCTATATCGACCAGCTATGTAAAGATGCTGGCTGCAGCGAAGAAGAACTCCCTGTGGCGATGAATGATAGGGAAGGTTGGCGAGAGATTGTCTTGGATATCCGTGCTGCCTGCGCGACATGATGATTATGATATCAGGACTAGAAGCGACTGCATAGGTTGAAAGGGAGCAAAACGTTAATCTCACTGATCCATTATTACTCAATCACGAATTGGATCCTTGCAGGATGCGCCATTAAAATCACAACGTAAAAAAAGACCTTACGTTGATTCCATCTGGTTAAATATGAGACCGTCCAAATTATCCAGGTTAAAATGCAAAAACGTAAATACTGATTATCTGGTGTTGTTTATCCGCTGAATTCTTATTTCTTATGAGTGACGTCGCCTCAGCTAAATAATGGACCATTCCGTTTTTATTATAAAGAAATGGAAGAAAAAGGACATGCAGCACATAAAAAAATATAATAAGAAAGAGATTAGGGAAAATATAGAGAGTGGGATGAGCGCACGGAAGCAATAACGCTAATCTGTTTCAATCGAACATAATGAAAAAAATGAAAAAGAAGGAAAGAAAGACAAGAGAGAGAGAGAGAGAGAGAGAGAGTTAAATTATTATTATTATACTTTTTACAAATTGAACTATTTAGCAATAGCTCTTAAGTAAACATATCAAACATTGTAATAATTGAATTATCATGCTGTGGTATATCCACAGGTCCTGCTAGTTCATATTTATTTACCAACCTCTCCGCACAGTCATTTTAAGCGGAGTTAAATTCAGAGTTTTCCTTCACATAGACTGGTTACCATACCAAGGTGAAAAAAAAAAACAAAAAAAAAAAAACAATGTCTCCTATTCAAAATATTAAATGCAAAAAAAAATCCATGGTGTCACTATTTAGCTTTCTTTTTTTTAATCAACTTCACGGCTATAATCATATTGAGTTTCGTTTGATCTATAGGTACAAATGCACAATAGCGCGCAAGTGATAATCTCATTAGCATCGCGTTTTACGTATAAATAGCATGAGATGTCGGAAATTCCCGAAGTAACCTAACACTAACGTTAACACTTTTCAAGTGTGCTTCGTCGATCCCAGAGGTCCATCCCTCCAGGTATTACCTGCCCTTTTATGGGCAGGGCTGGGTTTATTGCCCAGCGCCTGAGGCGCCCCTCTTGAGGAGGAATGCCGAAGGGGTCGACGCAATTTTTGTTCTTTCCCACCCATGAGCTTCGGCTTGTGTGTGGGCCCACGTTAAAACGAGGCCTTGTTCCCAGTCCATACAAGTAAGATATGATGCAAATATCCTAACCTTAACACTAACCCTAATACTAACTTTAACACTAACACTAACCCTTACCCTAACCCTAACCCTAGGTTTCGGGTATGAAATGTAATGCTTTATTTACATAAAAAGTAAAAAAGTAAAGTCGTCGGGGCGGCCTTATGTCGGTATGAGCCATACAGCGAGGGAGTCTATCCCCTTTTCAATAGCGCTAGACCAAGGAAATTATTTTTAGCATCTGATGTGGAGCGCCACACCTACCATCAGCTCCTTACTTTACCGCACAGATCCCTGTGCTACTCATACGCTGAGTTGGCGAGGACCGGTATCGAACTTGGAACCTTGTGGTTTCTAGCCGAACGCTCTACCGACTGAGCTAACCCGGCCCTTATAATATAATGATATTATCTCTTGCGCGCTTTTGTGCATTAATACCGATCTATTTAACGGCATAAAATTTCATGGGTTATTTAATGCCAAAATTTGATTGCTTTCTTCTGATGTTTGATTCGAATGATAACTCTTGATATGTTCTGTTTGATTTACTTGTTTAACGGCATTTCAACACTTTATGGGTTATTTAATACTAAAATGGTATTCTTTTTCTAAATATTTGATTGTAACCATATCTAGTTATATTTCCTTTTTTTTTTTGTTTTACTTGTTTAATGGTATATAAACTCCTAATGGGTTATTCAATGCCAAAATGTATATAATTCATAAATATTTTATTATAATAATGATTATTTATACGAGTACAAAATATGTAAAAATAGATTTTTGAAACATATTGCCTGAGAGGTGGGAGTAAAAAATTCAATGTCAGCGAGTTTGTACCCTAAGTAAGTAAAATCATCAAATTCATTAAAGAATTAAAAAATAAAACAATTTGAAATGTAAACTTTAAATATGTATTAAAATAAAACAAACTATATATAGATATATAATACCAGTCATGTATTTATTAAAACTTGTTTTAAAAAACAATGAGGACTGTCTAATGTTGCATGTTCAAATTTTGAGTGTATTTATTCTATGTTATGACGATTTTGGGTAATCTGACGTATGCAGTGACGTAGTTTTTGTTACAGACAAAAACCGGAAGAGAATCTCCATTATTAATAGATTTTGTTTAATTTGGCTAGTTTAGCTCAGTCGGTAGAGCGTTCGGCTAGAAACCACAAGGTTCCTAGTTCGATACCGGCCCTCGCCAACTCAGCGTATGAGTAGCACAGAGATATGTGCGGTAGAGTAAGAAGCTGATGGTAGGAGTGGCACTCCTCCTCAGACGCCGAAAACAATCTCCTTGGTCTAGCGCTATTGAAAAGGGGATAGACTCCCTCGCTGATTGGCTGATACCGACTTTTGGCCGCACCGTCGACTTTACTTGTACTACTATTTGTTTAGCAGTGTAATGACAAACGATAACACCGATAGACTTTGGAAAGATTTATTCTACTTAGAATAATTGGTGCACTTACTGAGAGTTTATATAGTCTGATATTCCCTAGAGAGTTCTCCAAAGGGGGGGGGGGTAATCATGAAATAGGGAGGATAACACTGATAGATTTTGGAAAGCTTCATTCTACGTAGAATAACTGGTGCACTTACCGAGAGTTTAATATATAGTCTAGTATTTCCTAGAGAGTTCTCCAAAGGGGAGGGAATCATAAAGTATGGGAAGTAACTCCCAATTACTTATTACACCTCCCTTTTTCAATTCTCTTATTCTCTATTTTTCATTTCCCTTCCCTCTCTCTCTCTCTCAGTGCCTTTTTTGTATCCTCCCTCCTTCAATTAATTTTCTCTCTTTTTTATTCACTTTTTCTCTCTCTCTCTCTCCTCTCTCTCTCTCTCTCTCTCTCTCTCTCTCTCTCTCTCTCTCTCTCTCTCTATTTCAGTACTTTCTGTATCTCCCTGTAATGACAAACGATAATACCGATAGACTTTGGAAAGCTTTATTCTACTTAGAATAATTATTACACTTATTGAGAGTTTATATAGTCTAGTATTCCCTAGAGATTTCTCCTAAGGGGAGGTAATCATAAAATAGGGGAGGTAAATCCCAATTACTTATTAATCCTCTTGTTTTCAATTTTGTTTTTCTTTCTTTTTCATTCTCTTCCCCCTTCTCTCTCTCTCTCTCTTTCTCTCTCTCCCTGTCTCTCTCTCTCTCTCTCTCTCTCTATATATATATATATATATATATATAATATATATATATATATATATATATCAGTACTTTTCTGTATCTTCCTGTAATGACAAACGATAACACTGATAGACTTTGGAAAGCTTTATTCTTAGAATAATTATTACACTTATTGAGAGTTTATATAGTCTAGTGATCCTTGAGAGTTCTCTAAAGGGGGCGTACTCATAAAGTAGGGGAGGCAACTCTCAATTATGTATTACAAATAGTAACTGTTTTTTTTTATTATTTTTTTTTGGCATTTGATATTTTAAATAGGAGACATGTTTTTTCTTTTCAGTGTGTGTGGGCATTTTTTTGCTGACATTCCGTCAAGCCGGATCAACGCAAGATATCTTTTTTACGTAGAGATGTTAATGAGGCTTCCTGCAAGGATCGAACTCGTGATTCAGTTATAATGGATCTATTAGAATAACTTTTTGTTCCCCGTTTCTACCCGGGCGATGCCAGGTAGCCGTTTCTAGTACGTATATAAAGAGCAGTTACGTGTATGTCCGGATGAAACAACGAAAATAAAGCACTTAACGGCAAACTAAATACATTGTAATAAGCAATTGGAAGATACTTCTTATTACTTCCTATTTTCTATATTTCGCTGTTTTTAATCATCAGAACAGGTATATAAGGAAAATTCTGCAATAGAATATCAACATAAAGAAAACTAATTCCCCTCCCATCAGACAATATCTTACAAAAATTAATTTTTACACAACCCAGAGGGCGTATTTTTTATTTTTATTTTATTTTTGCAAATACAAATTAATAAATCTTCCGTTTCTTTCTTTATGATAAAGATGGAATGGTCCAATATTTTTCTGAGATGACGACACTCATAAGAAATAAGAATTCGGTAGATAAGCAGCACCAGATAATCAGGATTTACTTTTTTCCATTTCATTTTGAGCGAATTTTTAATTCCCCTCCCATCAGACAATATCTTCCAAAAATTATTTTTTACACTACCCGGAGGGCGTGTTTTTAGTTTTTTTAATTTATTTTTTTTTTTTTTTTTTTTTGCTAATACAAATTAATAAAAAATATTTTTCTCTATATTTGTTTCATTGTCTTTTAGTTCAATATGTAAAAAAGTAAAATAATCTTGATTTAACTCTCTCTCTTCCCCCCTCTCTCTCTCTCTCTCCCTCTCCTCTCTCTTCCTTCTCTCTCTTCCTTTCTCTCTCTCTCTCTCTCTCTCTCTCTCTCTCTCTTTTCCTTTCTTTTGATCTTTTCATTAATTTCGATTAAAACAGATCAGCGTTATCGCTTCCGTGCGCCGATCCATTCTCTATAGCTTTCACCTACCCTCTTTCTTTCTTTCTTTCTTTCTTTCTTTCTGATTATATTTTTCTGTGTAGCTGTGTAGTTTCTTCCCTTTCTTTCTTTATGATAAAAATGGAATGGTCCAATATTTAGCTGAGCTGACCACACTCATAAGAAATAAGAATTCGGTAGATAAGCAACACCAGATAATCAGGATTTACATTTTTCCATTTTATTTTGGGCGAAATTTTAAAAAAAACATGAGTATTGATATGTAGATGAGGTCCTATTAGCGTTTAATATATATTCAACATTTGTTTCTAATATAAATTTTCTAAGCATCCACCCAATCATTTCCTTTGGCATTGCAGTCTCGGAAGACTATAATATAATTCTTGTGCCCCTTAACTTACAGCGCATCCTGTGACTGTGAAGTCCAATGTTTGAAAAATATTTTCGACCACAGATGTTGCATGTGAAGGCTGTCCCTGAAGATGTTGATGTGCCGGTGCTTTTTGCCGCTGCTTTCTTCTGTACCCCCTGGCTTCTTAGAGTTGCACCAGGGTGGCTTCAGACATGAACAGTCCGCTACGGAGAGCCACCGAGAGCGGTTCTGAGCAAAATTTTACCGGCTGGAAGGGGTAATGCCAAAGTACCTGAGATAATTATTGCAGACATCCTTAAAACGCAGCCGGGGGTGACCTATCTGTTTCTTACCAGACGAAAATTCTGCATATAGGATGTCCTTCGGGATTCGACCACCCTCCATCCGAAATGGGGCATTTTATTAATAGTTATTAATCTAATGGAAATTATTTATAACAATTTATTGATATTCATGATTTAAGGGAAATTATTTATAACAATTTATTGATATTCATGATTTTAAGGGAAATTATTTATACCAATTTATTGATATTCATGATTTTAAGGGAAATTATTTATAACAATTTATTGATATTCATGATTTTAAGGGAAATTATTTATAACAATTTATTGATATTCATGATTTTAAGGGAAATTATTTATAACAATTTATTGATATTCATGATTTTAAGGAAATTATTTATAACAATTTATTGATATTCATGATTTTAAGGGAAATTATTTATAACAATTTATTGATATTCATGATTTTAAGGGAAATTATTTATAGCAATTTATTGATATTCATGAATTTAATGGAAATTATTTATAACAATTTATTGATATTCATGATTTTAATGGGATTTATGTATACCAATTTATTGATATTCATGATTTTAATGGAAATTATTTATACCAATTTATTGATATTCATGAATTTAATGGAAATTATTTAAACCAATTTATTGATATTCATGATTTTAAGGGAAATTATTTATAACAATTCATTGATATTCATGATTTTAAGGGAAATTATTTATAACAGATTATTAATATTAATTATGATTAATTTAAGAAAATGTGTTACGTATAATAAATGCTATTTTCATCGTTTGACTGTGGACATATACATTTTCCTTCCTAGATTGATAAATACTACTACTACTACTACTACTACTACTACTTGCTTTATTATCGTATCCGATGATGACACCACGTGAATCATTTCCTACTTGCTACTGACTCGCTCTCTGTCCTACTATCATTAAGAAATAAAAAAACTGGAAAACCCTCTCATCATTAAGCTCCTGAATAGATGAGACTTGATGTCTAACTCTAAGGAGATTATGATATACTGGATCCCAAGCCATATAGGAGTGAGGGGGAATGAAAGAGCTGACTCCGCAGCTAAATCGGTCTAGATCTTATCCCCGACTATTTCAAGATACCATATACTGACTTGAAACCTAAAATTAATAGATTCCTTCATACAAAATGGCAACAACACTGGAATAATAACATCCACAATAAACTCTTCCTAATCAAACCCAATTTGGGAGGCTGTAGACCAACTTTAAGGAAGTCTAGAAAGGAACAACTCATTGTGTCCCGATTACGCATTGGTCATACAAGACTAACGCACTCAAACAAAAAGAACAACCACAATGGGGAACATGTCAAACACCTTTGACTGTTAAACACTTATTCATGGAATGCAGGTTTTTTGCTCACATCAGAAACCGTTATTCTAAAGCAAACAATATGAAAGATCTATTTGAAAATGTCAACATGGAGGATATTCTCTCTTTTTTGAGGGAAATAAAATTATACCATAGAATATAGACATGAAACAAATCAGTACCATACAACATAATCCCCAATAATGCTAACACATTGTTAAAACCAATTACTAAAAAGTATAAATATAAATACACGATATGTATCACTTCCTAACCGTTAGGCATGACATAACCCCAGACGGGTTGATATGCCGTTAAAATCAATAAACAAACAAACATACTACTTGCTGTCCATCGTATCGGATGATGACACCATGTGAATCATTTTCCTCCAATTTAATCGGTCTCTGGTTGCGTCTTACCAAATTTACATTTTTTGTGGTGTTGTTTTATAAGTTTATCTTTTTTTTTGCACACAGTCCTATCGAATACGAATAATCTTAAACAGATCTATTTGACTCGTATAATTTTTACACTTAGTTATATATCAAATATCCCTATCTAATACAAATATTTTGCACAGGTTTATAGTTTCAAGTATTTCTATTTGATAATAATATTATTATTATTATTATTATCATTATTATTATTATTGTTATTATTAATAATAATATGATTATTATTGATAATAATAATATGATTATTGATAATAATATTCAAATCCTTCAGGTTTCTTTTGATGCTGTCTTTGTACCTAAGTTTACCTAAGTTTAAATATTGAGTGAATTGATGGGCTATAATCGTAATAATTCTATTAATAATTGAAGTTTGAATAAAAATAAAATCATGGAGAATGTGACGTAAATAACTAAGGGAATTCTGACTTGAGTAGTGATATAATTTCGGTTACAGACACACTGTTACATACCCCATTGCTGGTAAGTCGTGACTTACTTGTTCTTCATTCTCCGGACTATTTGACCTTTAGGCACCCCTTTTTGATCTCGATTATGAAAGGACAGGTTTTTCATTTACACCGTCAATATCCGATTTTTAGATTTTTTAAAATTATAAAACTAAACTAGACCCTCTCTGCCTGCCGTCTGGTTGAAAACTGGTCACCTAAATCTATCACATGACTCGCGAGATTTTGCCTTTGGGGTCAGTTGCGGTCATAACCATTACTGGTATTTTTCCATCCCCTGATCTGAAAAACAATGGCCCCTTAGAATTCTCGCTATTGGGTATTGTCAAAAACCCACGCCACCATACAATTATGCAACTAGACAAACACATAATCTCCATTATATTAAGATGTAGATGATTAGTGATACGCCTCACACACTTTTTGTCCATATATAGACTGCCTTTCTTAAAAAACGGAGGCGCTTGGACAAATGGTTAGAGTCGTAGGAAATGGAACTCGTCGACACGAGTTCAATTCCTCGTCGAAGCTGTTTGCATTTCACATGGTGCTAATACTCTTGGGAAAGGTATGAATCCAATTCTCCATCCAGCTATGGGTAAATATCAGGGCAGACTGGACTATTTAACCATGGCTACGTAACCAGTCTAGGAGAAGGAAAACTCTGAATTCAAACCTGCTAAACTCCGCTTAAGAAATTGACCTTGTGTCGCATCCTACTCGTGCGGAAGGGTTAGTAAATATATACATACTAATAACATTCAATTGTACTTATATATACAACAAAACAGCCGTTTACAGTGTGAACAAGAAGACTAATTTGCATATTGATATTGAATATTTTGATTTTAATAAATATGTGCTTAGTATTATTGATTTTTAATTGTTTGGTTTTATCTTAATGAATATAAGCAAAAATCTCAGGGATAAATCTTTTAAAAAATCCAAAACAGAACAAAATTTTAAATGTTGCTAAATGGGAGGATTTCCTTTTAAAATACATTTTTTCTGTTTATTTATTTTTTATCTTTCATTATTTTTGAAAAATTCCAGGTTTCTATGGCAAGAACAACATGGACATGTTCCGTGTTGATTATATCTGCGACTGTATGTATGAAATCATGCATGATTATATGAGATATTTCCACGCCAAAAACGGTCGATTCTGGGTGAGTTTAGTTTTGATTCGATTCATTCGATTATTTTCATTATAATATTTTACTGTTAAAATGCATTTGAAATGCTTATTTTTACTATAAAAATGCATCAGAAATGATTTTTACTATAAAAATGCATCAGAAATGATTTTTACTATAAAAATGCATTGGAAATGATTTTTACTATAAAAATGCGTTGGAAATTATTTTAACTATAAAAATGCATTGGAAATTATTTTAACTATAAAAATGAATTGGAAATTATTTTAACTATAAAAATGCACTGCAAATGATTTTTATTATAAAATGCATTGGAAATGATTTTAATTATGAAAATTCTGTGGAAACGATTTTTTACTATAAAAATGGAAATGATGTTTACAATAAAAATGCATTGGAAATGATTTTTACTATAAAAATACATTGGAAAACGATTTTTACTATAAAAATGCATTGGAAATGGCTTTTACTATAAAAATGCATTGGGAATGATTTTTACTATAAAAATGCATTGGGAATGATTTTTACTATAAAAATGCATTGGAAATGATTCTTACTATAAAAATGCATTGGAAATGATGTTTACTATAAAATGCATTGGAAATGATTTTTACTATAAAAATGCATTGGAAATGATTACTAACCTGCTAAACTCCGCTTAAGAAATTGTCCTTGTGTCGCATCCTCCTCGTGCGGAGGGGTTAGTAAATATATATAAACACTGCCTTTCAAATTATTAACAAGATTATTGTTAATTAATCAATAAATCGAAAACAGTTATTTCATGCGGAAAAAAAGAAAAAAAATACAAGCCAAATTTTTTCAAGAATGCATATTTTATTGACAATACATAATTTGAGATTTTTATATTTTTGCAAAAAGGGCAGTCATAATCCTTTAAAAGGGTTCACCAATTCCTGAGCCCGTCAGATAAGAGATTCGAACCCTCACTGCTTCCGTGAAAAATGTAGGCCCCTTTTCAAAGACTGGTCGGTACTTATGACCATTTCGACAGTAATTTACCAGTTGGTGTTGGAGCGCTTCTTGAGGTAGCCGGTGATCTTGGGGTGAGCAGCAACACGTTTCCACAAGGCCATCAATTTGGGGTAGTCTTTGAACAGGGACTGGTTCTCCATCATTGGGTTCTCCATGCAGCAATAGCACATCATGTCACACAGGGACATCTGATCAAATAGAAAAAAGTATTTAAGCATTAAATATATAAATGTTATATATGTAATATATATATACATGAAAATATAAATATGTTATATATACTAGCAAATATATGCACCCTCCGGGTGCAAGTATTTAAGTTTTAATGTAATAAAATATCATATTAAATTAGAAAGGCTAATGAAACTAAATAAGAATACAGATAAAAAGATTTGAAACAGAGGGAGTATAATAAAAGATTTGAAACAGAGTGAGTATAATAAAAAATGGAACAACTGAAACTTACTCTTCCATCACTCTCGTCTTTCATTGTTATTTTTTCTAATTTAAGTATTTAGTTATAAGAGGAAGTAAAGAATAAAATGACAGTTATTTTATCTTGTTAATGGATTTCATTTAAGATTCATTGAAGAGATTTTTGCTTATATTCATTAAACTAAAACCAAACAATTATAAATCAATAATACTAAACACATATTTATTAAATTCGATTTTTTAATATTAATATGCAAATTAGCCTTCCCGTTCACACTGTAAACCGCTATTTGGTTGTATATATAAATATAATTGCATGTTGTCAGTATGTAGACATAGTTAACAGTATTAATAATGTAAGACAATTTTATTAATAATTGAGGTTTAGATAAAAATAAAATCATGGAGAATGTGATGTCAATAACTAAGAGAATTGTGACTTGAGTAAGAATATAGTTCCGGTTACAGACAGAAAAACACACAATCTCCATTATAATAAGATATACATATATATATACATATATACGTATATATATATATATATATACATATATATACATCAGTCGGTAGAGCGTTCTGTTAGAAACCAAAAGATTCCTAGTTCGATACCGGTCCTCGCCAACTCAGCGTTTGAGTAGCACAGGGATCTGTGCGGTAAAGTAAGGAGCTGATGGTAGGTGTGGCGCTCCACCTCAGATGCCAAAACAATCTCCTTGGTCTAGCGCTATTGAAAAGCGGATAGACTCCCTCGCTGAATGGCTGGTACCGACTTTAAGCCGCCCCGTCGACTTTACTTTTTTTATATATATACATATATATATACATATATATATACATATACACATATATATATATTTATATATATATAACAGAGTTTTATAATTTGCTTGAAGCATTGTGTATATATTGGTTTGGAGGTTGATTTAGAAGACTATCACAATGCAGGTGTAAAGAAAAAATAATAAGATAACAATGGTGTTGTTTGTTAACCTGTAATTTATTCTTGATATTTCGAGATAAAATCTCTTTTTCAGAAGAACACTCGAACTGAAGTAGTTGTTGTCTTCTGTTCCACCTGCATTGTGATAGCCTTCAAAATCAACCTCCAAACCAATATATATATGTATATATATGTGTGTGTGTGTGTGTGTGTGTGTGTGTGTGTGTGTGTGTGTGTGTGTGTGTAAAATAAGGAAATTAATCCGACAGTATGAATTTGATATATTGAAAAAACAAATGATGTTTACAAATGCTTGGGATCATCCTCTCTCCTGATGATCCCAAGCATTTGTAAACATCATTTGTTTTTTCAATATATCAAATTCATATATATATATATTATTATATATATATATATATATGGAGAAAATTCTTAAAGAAACAAACACAGATGTCACGAACGATGGAAACTCTTTATGTCGTTCATGACATACTGTGTTTGTTTTCTTTAAAAATATCCTCCACATATTGTCGGATTAATTTCCTCATCATACTTCCATATATATATATATATATATGTGTGTGTGTGTGTGTGTGTGTGTGTGTGTGTGTGTGTGTGTGTGTGATCTATTAAATGTGTGTGAGATCTATTAAATAGTGTAGTCTATCTAATTATTACTTGTGAATGAGAAATGTTACTTACCTGGTCACCCATGAAGAATTGGCTTCCACTGTTACGTGATTCCAAAGTTCTTTCCATGAAGGGGAGGACCCTGCGACAGGTATCCATGTATCTTCCTTGCATGTAGGGCTGTAAAAAACGAAGGTGAATCAAATAATTTATAGAAAATTCATGTTAAAATGTATATTATTTAATCCATAATTAAATATATAGGTACCCCATATATATATATATATATATAATATATATATATATATATATATATATATGTGTGTGTGTGTGTGTGTGTGTGTGTGTGTGTGAGGTATCCAAAACTTGGTAGTAAGGGATGATTCTATATGTGATTTCTAAGATACACTGTATTATTATTGTATGATCCAGTATGTATAAATACAGTGAATCTTTAAATCACTAAAGAGAGCTCAATGTATAATAAACTTTTTAGATCATATACAGAGCAATAATTTTTACTTTATCTTATTATTATTTGTTTTACTTTATCTTATTATTATTATTATTATTTTTTATTATTTTACTTTATCTTATTATTGTTATTTTATTTATTATTATTTTTTTTTACATCTTATTATTATTATTATTATTATTATTATTATTATCTTTATCTATTATTATTATTATTACTTTATCTTATTATTATTGTTATTATTATTTTTTACTTTATCTTATTATTATTTTTTTTACTTTATCTTATTATTATTATTATTATTATTATTATCTTTATCTTTATTCCCTTTTATTTCCTTTTTTATCTATAGTTTTTTTATACACCATTATATTATCTATTATATTCTAATGTTTAAATATTAAATTGTTTTATTTACTTCTCTATTTATATTTTAATATAATACTCTGTTTTTTCTCTCCTGTCCTTTTTTGTCTGTCTTACTACCATACCCTAAGAAGCCAAACTTGAGATGTATCTCTTTTTTCTCATTCTACTTCCTGTTACCATCTTATACTGTTATTTTGTGAAGTGCAATTTCAAAAGTGAATTGATCCCCATCTGATGAGACTGGATTTTGGGGAGCTATATTAAATCAACTTAGATTTATAAAGGCCCTAATTTTGGTCGAAATAAATTCATTATGGAATTACGGTGTTGAGTTCTTCCTTCCTTTCTATGATATATATATATATATATATATATATATATAGAGAGAGAGAGAGAGAGAGAGAGAGAGAGAGAGAGAGAGATAATGCAATACACATAAGTTTATTTATATAATGCCGTTGGGATTGACGCATCCTAAAATAGATGTATGATCTTTTCAGCGGTCAGACGTCTTCCCTCTCGGCCGTCCGTAGCTATCAGTTAGAGGCCACATTCTAACAGGTAAATGCATACATCAGTAGATGTATGCTACGATCATCTAGAGAACCCGACTATGTAAACAACAGACGATAAATGCCTCTCTATCTATCTATCTATCTTTATTGTACGTATGTGTTTAAAATAGAAATTAGAAGGCAATTGACAATACAATGGAATAGGTGTTGAAGATGATGTTTATTTACCTGTTTCCTACATATTTTCGGGATAAATCCCATCTTCAGAGGTTTTAGAAGTACTTGTTTTTTTAGTACTTATCTTACGTCGCTGGCATAAACATTTGTTGTTTATTAAGTTAGATAAAGGAACTGAAGATGGGATTTTATCCCGAAAATATTTAGGAAACAGGTAAATAAACATCATTTTCAACACCTATTCCATTGCATTGTCAGTTGCCTTCTAATTTCTATTTATATATATATATATATATATATATATATATATATATATATATAATGGCTTATGGATTTCGAGGTGTAGGTAGGTAGGCGAGAAAGGCCGTGGGATTCCTCTTAAGGTATAGGCTGTACGAAAATCCCCTCTTATATTTATAAACACTGCCAAGCCAATGAAAAAACAACAAAAATGTATTTAAGGTCGTGGATAAATTGTTCTAAAATCAGTTTCCTAACGGAGTCGAAAACAATATAATTGCATGCTTTAACACAAAAATATCATAAAATGTGTTCTTAATAACAATTAAGTTCATTTCAGATAATGCGCACGTGTAAATTAACAGAAAAAATATATTAAAACAAAATTGACACTTACTGTTGTGTTGTTGGAGTCCATATCGGAGGAGCTGTCCTGCTTTTAGAAAAAAATTTTAAACAGAATTACATTTCAGATTTTTAATCAAAACTTATAATATAATTTAGTCTTTTTTTTTTGTTTTACGGCATATCAACCTCAGTGGGTCATTTAATGTTTTGAAATAAATCAATTTTTTCATAAATACATTTTTCCATTTAACCCATAGATGGAACCCTAACAGGTACTACCACTCTGGGTCATTAAATGTCCCCCCTGCTAATAACAAAAGGGAATGGCAAGAGTTCGACAGTAACATCGTAGATATATTGCATACGACAACAAAGGGAGATTTGGATACATATATAAAGGGCTGTTGGTGTTACATAATTATTAGATACCTAATATTTATGTGCAATAGTGTAGAAATAAAAATGGCTGTTATAAGTTACAGCCCACGGCCTTGAAGGATGAGTGACAAGGCTTGACATCAGTCCTAACCTTCCGGTGGATACCGTGTGAATCGGTGGAGGAGACCCTCTTCCGGTTTAGATCAGAAATAGATTTTAGTCAGTCGGCGAGAAACCACGACGGTGGTGCGTCGTGTTATACACGCGGCCGACTCGATCTGCGCAGGTAGTCTGGTGGGGGATTTCGAAAATAAAATATGATCAAAGTAATTCGAAGTCTTGTGTTTATTATCTAAAAAAAAACTAACAATGGCACAGGGCTTCTGATAAAGAGAAATCCCCAATAGAAGACCAGACCCGAAGTCCCCAAAAGAAGTCCAGACCTTAGAAGATTCCAGACCAAGACAAGATGTTATAAGATTCCAAAGACGGCCAGAAGAATAGAGTAAGAAAGAAGTAAGTAAAGAAGTAATGAAGAGGGTATGCAATATATATATATATATATATATATATATATATATATATATATATATATATGTATCTATGTATGTCTGGATAAAACTACGAAAATAAAACAATTAGCTACCAAGTAAATATACATATACACATTTACTATCACAGGATCTTGCTTACTGAGCAAAAAAGATTAAAATTCTATTTATCTTCACGAATGTGAAGATATTTAAAAATGTTAAATTTGTAGGAGGTAGATGCAAAAATAGAGCGGCCTGGCGCCTTAAGGTTAAGCAAGGCACGGAGAGGGGCGAGGAGGTGAGGATAGGAGAGTAGCCTCGACAGCAAAAGAGCCAGAAAGAGGGTGCAAATACAGCAGCCCCAGTAAGCATCACAGTTTGTGTGCATTCAATGAACCAAAGACTGTCACTCAAGAATTGGCCTGCAGCGTCACTTGCGCAGATGCAGAATTTTTTGTGGGACATTACGCCATCGTCCTTAGTGAACCGAAAGGTGCCAACAATAAAAACAATTTGAAAATTCAAATTCACATAGGAACAACATTGAAAGTCATACAGATATATCAATGGAGAAATAAACAGACAGATAGAAATGAACAAAGAGGAAAAGGGGATAGCTAAATATATATAGAAAAGAACAATGTAGAACAGAAGTTAGATAGATAGATAGATAGATAGATAGGTAGACTCACCCCGAAGCGACCGTTCTTGGCATGGAAGTACCTCATATAATCATGCATGATTTCATAGAAACAGTCACAGATGTAATCAATCCTGAACATGTCCATGTTGTTCTTGCCATAGAAACCTAAAAACGAAAAACAGTGTTCAATAATAGTTTATTTCTAAGAGAACAACAATTTTTAACAACCATTTATGGCAATTTTCACCTTTAGTTGTCTCAATTCCTAGCAAATAATGCAACTAGAGTAACCTCCCTTGCCTTTCATTTTGAACTAAGCCGGTAGCTATTTTGAAAGTCTCCGTGCGAAATAAACAAATCTTAGAAACTTTTTCGAAAACAATACAACTGCATGCTTTAACACAAAAATATCATAAAATGTGTTCTTAATAACTATAAAGTTCATTTCAGATAATTTTATATTAGGAATTTAGTCAACTGACTTTCACTTTGAAACAACATTTGAAAGTGTCCGTGCGAAATAAACAAATTTTATAATCGTTTCGAAAACAATACAACTGCATACTTTAACACAAAAATATCATAAAATGTGTTCTTAATAAGAATTAAGTTAATTTCAGATAATTTTATGCTAGGAATTTAGCCAACTGACTTTCACTTTGAAACAAGCCGGTAACGATTTTGAATGTGTCCGTACGAAATATACAAATCTTAGAATCGTTTCGAAAACAATACAACTGCATACTTTAACACAAAAATATCATAAAATGTGTTCGTAATAACAATTAAGTTCATTTTAGATAATTTTATACTAGGAATTTAGGCAACTGACTTTCACTTTGAAACAAGACGGTAGCCATTTTGAAAGTGTCCGTGCGAAATATATAAATCTTAGAAACTTTTTCGAAAATAATACAAGTGCATGCTTTAACACAAAAATATCATAAAATGTGTTCTTAATAACAATTAAGTTCATTTCAGATAATGCGCACGCACAATTTTATGCTAGGAATTTAGCCAACTAAAGGTGAAAATTATCAATATATTTAGCTAGTTCCCTCTAAAACCTTAACTTTTCATGCTGATGACCAGAGTTGATCAACAACGTCCTGGGAACTATGCAAAATGGATCTGATGGGCCATTGTAAACCTGTATAAAATCAGGAGAAGTACTGTTCGTTCATTGACACTTACCATGTTCCCTAGCCAAATACCTGGCAATGGCCATTGTCTCAGGCATCTTATTACCACCGTCCATTTCCAAGACGGGGACGCACATGCTGGGCATATCTGAAAGAAAAAAAGGATGAATATTTTAATACAACAAAAAAGAAAAAATCTAAATATTATGTCTTGTAAGGTTCAATGTTATAATATTTGGTATTACTTGTTGAAACGAACAAACTCCGACAAGGGTGTTAAACATAACATGGACTTTAATACAATAATAATAATCGTGTCGTTGGGGATGATCTGAAGAAGAAGAAGAAGAAGAAGAAGAAGAAGAAGAAGAAGAAGAAGAAGAAGAAAAGACAAGAAGAAGAAAGACAGAGAAGAAGAAGAAGAAGAAGAAGAAGAAGAAGAAGAAGAAGAAGAAGAAGAAGAAGAAGAAGAAGAAGAAGAAGAAGAAGAAAGACAAGTTGAAAAAAGAAAAGGGCAATTGAAAGAAGAAAAAGAAAAGAAGAAGAAGAAGGAGAAGAAGAAAAAAGACAAGTTGAAAAAAGAAGAAGAAAAAGGCAAATTGAAAGAAGAAGAAGAAGAAGAAGAAGAAGAAGAAGAAGAAGAAGAAAGACAAGTTGAAAGAAGAAGAAGAAATTGAAAATATTGCCAATAAACAATAAATGTTTCAGAGATTTCTAAATATTTTGGAATATGAAATACACATACAAGGAAACAAGATATAATAAAAAGACATATTCATCATCATCATTATCATTATGTCGCGCATGCATCATGGATATCCATGACACTCTCTCGCCAACCTTCCCTATCATTCATTTTCCCAGGGAGCTCCTCTGCGGAGCAACCAGCATCCTCTCATAGCTGGTCAATGTAGGTCCTTGCTGGGCGACCCACACTTGCATGTCCATGTGTTGGCTTCCACAGAAGAACGTCGCTTATGAGTTCGTCCTTGCTTCTCCAGCAGTGTCCTGCATGTCTTGTCCGTCTCACTCGGATAGTTTGTGAAATGGGGGACAGGTGACCGTACAGCTGTTTCCTTGTGGGTGCTGCAACCACGACTTGTTCAAGACCGCACGCAGCATTCTTGTGCAGCTCCCATCTAGCTTATTCTCAAGACGCTCTGTTAGGGTTCAGGTGGTGCAACCACCTGAAAAAAATGTTTTGTGTTGTTAATCAAAAGCAAACCAAGAACTTTTTCGGCATTAAATGACCCACTGAGGTTGATATGCCGTAAAACAAACCAAACCAAACCAAAAAGTTGCTGCGGATGAATATGCTAAAAGATAACTATGACGGTGAACGAGAAAGGAAAAGGAGAAAGACGTGGGTTCGATCCCGACAGGCAAGACGCCTGTCGGGATCGAACCCACGTTCTCCCGCATGCGAAAACAAATGCGATTTATGAACTGGACGGACGCGAGGTTCGACTGATGTGCCCGAATGTTTGGGTAATATGCCTATAAGTAAACAAAGCGAGTAAAGGTGAAAAGGAGAGAAGCATTCGGCTTACTTTTGGTCAACACCGTCTTCGACCAGCAGCTGAAAATCCGTCGTCGTCGTCAGAAAATATTATTTTTGACGACGACGACGGATTTTCAGCTGCTGGTCGAAGACGGTGTTGACCAAAAGTAAGTTTGGCTTGCGAGAAGACGGTGGACTCGCTTCTTTTTGTCCCCCCCTCCCCTCAGCAGGAACTTGTCGAAGCAAATATCTATTTTCCCCCCCTCTATTCCCCCCTTTTATAGTAGCAAAAATAGACCTGGCTAGAACTTTAAACTCCAGTAGAACTACATTAATTTTGAAATGTGCCTAATCACTTCAGCCATCAACATACGACAGATCGTCGGCACGTCCGCGGCCATTGAAGTAGTACAGAATATAGTCAGGTATAGTTAAATCAAATTAAATTATATCTTTCAGGTCTGTGTGGACGTCTTCAAAATAGATCCAGCCAGAACTTAAAGGTTGAATAGAACTTTGTTATATTCGAAATAAACTTAGTCAGTTCAATAGAACTGCATTGTATTTCAAATACACTCAGACAGTTGAGTAGAACTGCAGTATTAACAAAAACAGTTTAATAGAAATGGTAAATAGAATTGCATTATCTTCCAAAAAAAAAAGCACCTAGCCAGTTCAACAGATCTTCAGTATCTTGTAATATTCTTGCTAGTATAAACAATATTTTAAAGTATAGAAGGGGGGGGATATATGGGGCGAAATAGACCTTCGAATCAACAAGCTCCCGCCGAGGGGGAACCAAAAACAAACGAGTTCTCCGTCTTCTCACAAGCCAGACCCTCTGTTGGTCAACACATTCTTCGTCTTCGTCTAGCAGCTGGGAAATCCGTCGTCGTAGTCGAAATAATCTTTAGCAGTTCAAAATCACATTTCCTTATTCAGTTTTGTTTCTGTTCGACTAAAATCCATTTCTTTACTGAAAAGCGCTTCGTCGTCGACTGCTTCTGCTGCTGCTGACTGCCCAGCGCTCGATTTACTTGTTATTTTATGGGCATATTAGCCAAACATCCGGGCACATCAGTTGAACCCCGCATCCGTCCAGTGCCCAAAACGCATTTGTTTTTGCTTGCGGGAGGACGCGTGTTCGATCCCGGCAGGCAAGACAATGTCTTGCTCTTTTTCCTTTCTCGTTCTCCGTTACATAAAGGAAGAAAGAGAATATACCATTCCTATATTTGTACCATTCGTTAGATTCGAACCTCTCGTCGGTATATTGTAATCTTCAAACTCGAAAGAGTAGATATAATAACCCTTAGGCTATCTAATACGTTTAAGCCTTTACCTAAATTTCATTGAAATTTACCATTCCTTTATTTGTCCCGTTCGTTGAATTCGAACTTCTTGTCGGTATAAGGCACACTAGCAGCGGCCATCAACATACGACAGATCGTCGACACGTCCGCGGCAATTGAAGTAGTACAGAATATAGTTAGGTATAGTTAAATCAAATTGAATTATATCTCTCAGGTCTGTGTGGACACTGAGTGTCGCAACAGGAGCCATTGCTGATAGGAAATAATGGTTAGAGAGAGAGACAGACAGACAGACAGACAGACAGACAGAGACAGAGAGAGACAGACAGACAGACAGACAGACAAAGGGAGAATGAGAGAGAAAAAGAGAGTAACAAAGAGAGACAGAGAGAGGGGGAGAGAGAGAGTAAATGTAATCCGTACTATCAGCACGAGCTGAACGCTGATAAGGAATTAGCTCACAAATTTATCGTAATACAATCTTTGGCCAAATTTATCCATTTTTAAATATTTGAATCACGAAAATCCCCAAGATAATCAGAAATTTAAAAAAAAAAACAGAAAAGAATTCCTTACCATTCCTGTATTTGTCCCATTCGTTGAATTCGAACCTCTTGTCGGTATAAGGCACACTAGCAGTGACCATCAACATACGACAGATCTCGGGGCACGTCCCTAACCGTTGAATGCAGTTAGACAAGGTGAGGTTTATCAATTAAGATTCAAGTTGAATTCTCTGGCAGAAATGATGCATTAAAATAATCGATAGATTTTAGGTTATCGATTGTCATCTTAAGTCTTGAAAAACTCAGCAAAATTGAACTGTTTTCATTTGATGAACATATATTAAAAGATAAAGGGTCAGAGTTAACCTGGAAACAATAGATATTAATTTGTAATCTACACCTCTAAAATTAGAACCATTCTCCTTGTTTCTGTTTAGTGTATAGGGATTGGCCCCTATATTTTTACGGCATGTGGAATTGAATAAATTAAAATAATTAAGTTTTCTTAAATAACTAGTTTTACAATTGTATATCACGAGTTTAGAATAAGGTAAACAAATGATACTCGAATGAATATTAGTTTAGAAATATTTTAGAAACAATAGAAACAATGGTTTAAATTCCATTGAAAATATGTACGCCATCGGAATGTACCAAAATCATTCGATATTGTATCATTGCAAATCACCTGATATTTGATGAATATTTTAGCTTAATGATCACGTAGACAATGACAAAAGAGAATTATAAAAAGACCCTTTTAGCTGAAAAACTTCAGTGGGGAGCTTACACTCTTCCCGACTCAACAGAGTTGGGGCGAATGCCCTCTAACTCGACAGTAGAAGCGAAAGTTTTCCCCCAACATCGACACAATGGGGAGAAGTCGCTGCCCGAAGACACAAAATGATATATCAGGGTGGTCTCGTATTTTCGTTTCCAATTCTCTCTCTCTATCGCTCAACAACAACAAATTTCAATCACAAGTTTCAATCACAGACAAAACTGCTACAATGTTGACAACCAATCGCACAAATATAAACACCACATGTCACACTTGTCACACACAACTACGTACGGACACATACAGTCTGCAACACCGTTGAAAGAACAATTGAATATACCAATTGTAAATTAATGTATATAAAGTGTGTTTCCTTTATCAATTTTGTCTAGTTCTTTTGTTTTATACGGAAACTTCATTTCCGTAGTCTTATACATTTAAATTGTGGGGATCAAAACTCGGATCTTTTTCAACTCCTCAATTAAACACTCACCAAACAACTACGGTCCCTACAAGCGTCATATAAAAGATAAAGAACTTACCATTCCTGTATTTGTCCCATTCGTTGAATTCGAACCTCTTATCGGTAAATGGAACGCCAGCAACAGCCATCAACATACGACAGATCTCGGCACGTCCGCGGCCATTGAAGTAATACAAAGTGTAATTAGGCATAGTGAGATGTTTTTTCTTTGACGGGAACTGAACGGGTCTTCTTTAGATCAGTTAATGAAACTGGTGCGGCAACGATTCTGCCAATGGTTTATATAAGAAGAAATGAGTCAGAAAGAAGAAATGAGTCAGAGAGAAGAATATTTGAGCAGGTTAATTGCAAAAAGTGCCTCAGTCTGCAAAGTCTGCGACATTTGAAATTTCGGATAATTTCAGGTGTTTTTTTTTCTCCTATTGCACTATTAGCATCCATTGCAGTATTAAGGCCAGGTTAATTGTCTAATGAAAGGTAAGTTTGTTCAGGTGGGCTTCCTGTTGGATGCATTATATATGCGGTTGCCTGCTGCTAGTAAATTAGGCTTGTGCAAAAACAAAAGAAAGAAAAAAAGATACGTAGACAGAATGACTTGAAGAACCAATCTGAAATTAATTTGTAACTCTTAATAAGGTGCAACTAACTGTCTATTTCAAGCAGGCAAATTGACATGTGCGTTGACAGAGGTTAGTAAAGGAAGAGCTATTGTTCTTCAGTCTATGAGGAAAATCAAAAATACAGGGTGCATGCAAAAGAAATAGGTTGATTGATTTTAATGGCATTTCAAACCATCTGGTGTTATTTCATGCCTTGAAGTATACGAACTGCATAGATTGTATGTTCATGTTTACATTTTTCGCGTAGTTTCTTAAATATTAGGAACAATTTTATATGTTATAATATATTCCTATTATTATGGAATAATATATGTTATAAAGTATTCTCATCTAATACAAATAGTTTGTACACAGTTATATAGTTATATGATATCAAAGATTCCTATCTAATACAAATAATTTGCACAAAGTTATATGATACAAAGTATTCTTATTTAATACAAATTATTTTTGCACAGTTATATGATATAACGTATTCTTATCTAATACAAATAATTTGGACATAGACGTATGGTTTCAAGTATTCCTATCTAATACAAATAATTTGTACACAGTTATATGATATCAAATATTCTTATCTAATACAAATAATTTGTACACGGAGTTATATGATATAAAGTATTCTTATCTAATACAAATAATTTGCACACAGTTATATGAGATGATGCATTCTTATCTAATAGAAATAATTTACACACAGTTATATGATATCAAATATTCTTATTTAATACAAATAATTTGTACACAGTTATATGATATAACGTAGTCTTAACTAATACAAATAATTTGGACACATTATATGATATAAAGTATTCTTATCTAAAACAAATAATTTGGACACAGTTATATGATATAAAGTATTCTCATCTAATACAAATAATTTGTACACAGTTATATGATATGAAATATTATTATCTAATACAAATAATGTGTACACAGTTATATGATATAAAGTATTCTCGTGTAATACAAACAATTTGGACACAGAAGTATGGTTTCAAGTATTCCTATCTAATACAAATAATGTGTACACAGTTATATGATATCAGATATTCTTATCTAATACAAATAATCTACAAACAGTTATATGACATAAAATATTCTCATCTAATACAAATAATTTGGACACAGTTATATGATATAAAGTATTCTTATCTAATACAAATAATTTACACACAGTTATATGATATAAAGTATTCTTATCTAATACAAATAATTTACACACAGTTATATGATATAAAATATTCTCATCTAATACAAATAATTTGGACACAGTTATATGATATAAAGTATTCTTATCTAATACAAATAATTTACACACAGTTATATGATATAAAGTATTTTTATCTAATACAAATAATTTGGACACAGTTATATGATATATAGTATTCTTATCTAATACAAAATAATTTACACACAGTTACATGATATAAAATATTCTCATCTAATACAAATAATTTGGACACAGTTATATATATAAAGTATTCTTATCTAATACAAATAATTTGGACACAGTTATATGATATAAAGTATTCTTATCTAATACAAATAATTTACACACAGTTATATGATATAAAATATTCTCATCTAATACAAATAATTTGGACACAGTTATATGATATAAAGTATTCTTATCTAATACAAATAATTTGACACAGTTATATGATATAAAGTATTCTTATCTAATACAAATAATTTACACACAGTTATATGATATAAAATATTCTCATCTAATACAAATAATTTGGACACAGTTATATGATATAAAGTATTCTTATCTAATACAAATAATTTACACACAGTTATATGATATAAAATATTCTCATCTAATACAAATAATTTGGACACAGTTATATGATATAAGGTATTCTTATCTAATACAAATAATTTACACACAGTTATATGATATAAAATATTCTCATCTAATACAAATAATTTGGACAGTTATATGATATAAAGTATTCTTATCTAATACAAATAATTTGGACACTGTTATATGATATAAAGTATTCTTATCTAATACAAATAATTTACACACAGTTATATGATATAAAGTATTCTTAATACAAATAATTTGGACACAGTTATATGATATAAAGTATTCTTATCTAATACAAATAATTTACACACAGTTATATGATATAAAATATTCTCATCTAATACAAATAATTTGGACACAGTTATATGATATAAAGTATTCTCATCTAATACAAATAATTTGGACACAGTTATATGATATAAAGTATTCTTATCTAATACAAATAATTTGGACACAGTTATATGATATCAAATATTCTTATCTAATACAAATAATTTACACACAGTTATATGATATAAAGTATTCTTATCTAATACAAATAATTTGCACACAGTTATATGATATAAAGTATTCTTATCTAATACAAATAATTTGGACACAATTATATGATATAAAGTATTCTTATTAAATACAAATAATTTGGACACAGTTATATGATATAAAGTATTCTTATCTAATACAAATAATTTGGACACAGTTATATGATATAAAATATTCTTATCTAATACAAATAATTTGTACACAGTTATTTGATATATAGTATTCTTATTTAATAGAAATAATTTACACACAGTTATATGAGATAAAATATTGTTATCTAATACAAATAATTTGTACACAGTTATATGATATAAAGTATTCTTATTTAATACAAATAATTTACACACAGTTATATGATATAAAGTATTCTTATCTAATAAAAATAATCTGTACACAGTTATATGATATAAAGTATTCTTATTTAATAGAAATAATTTACACACAGTTATATGATATAAAAATTTTTTTTATCTAATACAAATAATTTGTACACAGTTATATGATATAGAATATTATTATATAATACAAATAATATGCACACAGTTATATGAAATAAAGTATTCCCATCTAATACAAACAATTTGGACACAGAAGTATGGTTTCAAGTATTCCTATCTAATACAAATAATTTGTACACAGTTATATGATATCAAATATTCTTATCTAATACAAATAATTTACACGGAGTTGTATAGGTTTCAAGTATTACAATCGAATACAGCTAATTTGCGACATTTAAATATTCAGATAATTTCAGAAGGTCTTTTTTTTTTACTATTTGGATCGAACAATTACCAACCATTGAAGTGTACATGGTGTGACGAGACTGAAAGGCAGCCCTATGAACAAGCGGATTCCCAGCCCCCACAAACAAAGCGCTTCAGGATATGTTTGGCCTGTGGCGAGCGGCTACGGATACTCGAACTCGCTACCTCCTCGTAGCTGAGGTATTGTTAGTATAGACCCAAATAATGTATATCCGAATTTGCATGAGCGCATCCGAACGAGTAGAAATAAAAACGGACTGTCGCTGACAGCGAGAGTGAGGAAGGAAGTGTTTGGACGGCAAGTGATATCTGACGACTGCTATTTGATGTGAGAGTGGCGTGTTCAGTTGGGAAAGGAATTGCATTTCGTTTGCTGAAGAGACTTTCAAAGGATTGATATTCCCTTGAATCTTTTGGACCCTTTCAAGTTAATTGTCTATTGAATTGTATTTTTGTTCGGGTGACCTTCTTTTGGGTGCTCGCTGTTATGAACAAAAAAAAATTATTATATCCACTCTATAATTGGGCATTGCATGTTAGCATTTAGTGTGATTTTAGTAATTTTAGATCGCTACACCCCCATGCAGACACACTCCCAAACACAGTGTACTTATCATTGGGGGAGACATGAATACGCAGATAGGCAGAAACGAAAACAAAAATTCTGCTTAAATACTCCAAACAGGAATGCTGAACCCCTTGCCGAATTTTCCCTTGAGAATCGGCTTGTATATCTAAACACTAAATTCCAAAAGCGAAAGGGTAAATTATGGACATACACTTAACCAAAGAGCACAAAAGCGCAACTAGACTACATCCTAATAAATAAAAAATGGACAAACAGTAAGAGGAATTACGGGTTTAAAGGGAGAGCTTCTTAAATCTCCCAGTTGTAGGCAAATTGTCGGACAAAGAAGACAAACACACAGTGGAAATTTAAATACATGTATTGACAAATAATACAAGAACTTGTTGCAAATTTTAATGGTATTTGCTACAAGACTCATCTGTGAGTTTAAGTACCGTTCGTGGTAGAAGAGTTGATAACAGGGTATTCTGGTCGCTGGTTGGAATGTTGTTAAGACGCTTCGTCTGGTCGTTTCTCGTTCTTTTGTCAGTGCGCTATTGTATCAGCCTTCTAACGTTTGCTGATGCAATGCCTTAGAAATGAGCTGATTATGGAGTTCTGTAGAGACGCGTCCCTTTGGTGGTGGGTCTACTAATTTGCGACTTCCCTCTGTGACTGCTCTGTGATAAGTAATGTAGGGGATGCTGTTTTAGAAGCTTATCGCCCGGATAACAGTTCCTTTAAATGACGGTGGATGGGGCCCTTTTCAAGTAGACTATTTGGGTCCTCAGCCTTCTGGTAAGTTCGCTGTCGAAACAACCTTCAGAAAGTATGCTGTGAAAAAATGCCTCCGTCCAGGTCAACAGTCTGTAGATAAGTGACGTTTTTGGTTTTGGCGCCAACATCGTATGTTGGCGATTCGCCCCCTAGTGGCAGGGAAAGACAATTCTCAATCGAATTTCCGATAACAGTGCTAAGAACTGGGAAGCATATTCCTCTTTCGGAGGAGTATCCTCCGATCACAAAATATAGTCACAGCCAATACACGCCTAAGCCTTACGCAGAAACCAGTAAATCAACATGATCCTCACTTGCCAACAGCGATATACGCGATCGCTACTCGGTAACAGTTAGGAATAGATTTGACATCCCACAGAAGATATCAGCAACATGCACTCCAAATGAGGAATACGAAAACTTAGTCAATGCCCACCTAGAAGCTGCAGCAGAATGCATACCGATCAAACAAAAAAAAAAAAAAAAACATGCTGTCCCCTGGGAGACGGAAGCAGTTAGAGTAAAGAGGTGAGATATTAAAAAAGAATCCCAACGCATTAAAACAAACCCAACTAACACCAACAAAGAAAATCTTAAGAAAGTCCCGGTAGAACTAACTGGAATATACAAAAAATAACAGATACAATACATCCAAGAACAAATAAATAAAATCAGACAGGCAGTAGAAGATAGACAGTCGCGATTAGCATGGCAAAATGTAAACGAAATTAGTGGCAAGAAAAGTAGTACTAAATCAAAGCTAATATTAAATGTTACATAATTATCAGATCCCTAATACTTATATAAGGTAGTACAGAAACATAATGGCGATTAAGGCAGCTGATGGCCTTGAGAGTGAGTGACGGCGCTTGACCTCACTCTCCCCTTGCCTTCCGGGGATAAATCGTGAGAACTGGAAGGCATAGAAGACCCTGTCCTCCGGTTTAAGGATGGTAAGTAAGTCTCAGTCAGTTAGCAGGTAGAAGCCGAGCCCGATAGGATGTAAGTCGATCTGCGCAGATATCTGGGTTGGGGATTGAAAATAAAGTAACATCATAGTAAATCGAAGTCTTGTGTTTATTACCTAAAAACTAACAATGACACAGGGCTTCTGATAACGAGAAATCCCCATAGAAGACCAGACCGGAATCCCCAAGTCAACACCAGACGCTAGACCAGACCAAGTCAAGATGTTAGAAGATAGAACCAAAGCCGACCAGAAGAAAATACGACCAGAGATAAGAATTTAAGAAAGGGTATACAACACAAACAGCCAAAAAGATAGACTTTAAAAATGGAAAGATCCCTTCCAGGAACTGCTAGACACCCCCCGCTAAAATCATAGAAAATGACATACAAAAAATAACAAATAACCAACAAGACATTAAGCTAGGAGACTTTTCGATGGAAGAACTTAATGAAGGACTAAGAAAGCTTAAAAATAGAAAGGCCACGGACATTGACGGAGTACCCCTGAGGTCTGGAAAATAAGGAAATTTGATAATATACTGCTTAGACAATGTAATGCAGAATACAGACAAAATTCGATAGAAAAATGGACGAAAGTTTGCATTCTCCCATTCCCAAAAAAAGGAGTCCCAGGAATCGCTAAGAATTAGAGGCATAACTCTTACTGTCATAGCTCCTAAGTTATATAATGCCCTTCTACTTAACCGCATACGACCAGAAATAGAGATAATGCTTAGAAAAAATCAAAACGGATTCCGCAGAAATAGATCTACAACCACATAGATCCTGACAATTACCAACACAGGAACATTTATCATACATCAAAATGAAGCTTTTCATCTGTGGATCACATCCCTACTTCTCCACATAGGTTTGTCAAAAAGTAATGCCATTTTGTTTATGACAGGTATAATTACCAAACACGGGAACATATCATACATCAAAATGAAGCTGGTCTGCTGTGGATGACATCCCTACTTCTCCACATAGGCGAGTCAAAAAGTAATAACATATCGCTTATGACAGGTATAATTACTAACACAGGAACATGTATCATACATCAAAATGAAGCTGGTCTGCTGTGGATGACATCCCTACTTCTCCACATAGGCGAGTCAAAAAGTAATAACATATCGCTTATGACAGGTATAATTACTAACACAGGAACATGTATCATACATCAAAATGAAGCTGGTCCTCTGAGGATCACATCCCTACTTCTCCACATAGGCGAGTCAAAAAGTAATAACATATCGCTTATGACAGGTAAATTACTAACACAGGAACATGTATCATACATCAAAATGAAGCTGGTCCTCTGAGGATCACATCTCTACTTCTCCACAAAGGGAGGTCAAAAAGTAATGCCATTTGGTTTTGGGCAAGTATAATTACTAACACATGAATAAGTATCATACTTAAAAATGAAGCTGTTCCTCTGTGGATCACATCCCTAATTCTTCATAGAGACTATTGACTGTTTTTAAGAATGCAAAATTACCCTTTCGCATGTAATACGGGCAGGTTTGTTTATTTTTTAAGATAACGATGTAATTTTTCCCAATCGGATAATTTGATCTTTGAATTAACTATTTTTCTTTGTAACAAGCCTGTACGATCTTTTTTTACGAGATTTTTTATAAACAAAGTTCGGAAATATCTATTTCCGTTTTATTCAAGATGGCCTAAACGGTTTGGTGGTACCTAGTTTTTACAAAACGAATTATCCCCTCCCCCGCTTGAAAAAGAATTTACCAAAAATCAGCGAATTATCCAATTTTAATTAAATTTTCAGTGTTGATTTATCAATGAATGAATTTTTATAATACTATCCATGTTTTTGCAATAAATGTTTTATTTTTCTTACACCCGTTATTTTACAATACTAAATTTCTTTATTTATTTTAATATTCACTTCAATGTGTATATTCTAAAAGTTTTTATTTTGTGAGAATGGTTAGTTGTTCATCCAAATGAGGCGATTTCGCCCTTTTCTTGATGCTCGTGTGTGCTCTAATAAGAGAGAATATTGTAGAAATGCTACAAAACCTAAGTATTTCTATTCTAATTGCCTCGGAAGTAAAAAAAAAAAAAGAAGAAAAAAAATTTACTCTAATGATAATATATATCATGTTTATCATAATCCTACAGTTTTAATAGCCCTGTAGGGGATTATCTTCCCTTTGCCTGGAAGAGTTATCTTCTCGTTGCGTTGCCATTTGTTCCCACTAGGGGACCTCTGGTATTTGAGCGCCTGATTTGAACTTGTCTTCCTCTTTTAGCTGGATCTTCTCAATGAACTGCTATGGGCTAGAATCTATCTACACCCTCCTCGGTGGGGCTTTTGCCGCCCTCTTTACATTACTGTAAGTCTCTTATACAGTATGGACTATCCTTTAGTTCCATGTCTGTAACATTTATATTTTACGAACTTTTGGGTATCTTGTTTATACTTAAATATTGTATATGTATTTACATGTTCTATTTTCCTGTAATTTATGTATCCCATCGTTCCCATGTGCTGTTATATATATTAATTGTTTTGTCTCACAACGTGTCGGAGCTGTTATTCAATTAATGACTTTGAATCTTACAGCCCTACAAGGTTGCTCTAAAGTTAGAAGAAAGATTAAAGTTTGAGGAACAATTGTTATATATTGTACAAACGGAAATATGAATTTCCGGTTTTATTAAACAAAGAAATATAACAACTTCCCGTTATCAGATCAAGAGATAAAAATGTGTAGGAGTAGCTATGAATATAAAAGAACCGAGGGCTCGAGACAAGTCAGTCGTCAGTTAGCCCCGGAGGCAGTCAGCCGGAGAGAGAGTGAGGTGATCGGGGTCAGTAGTCGGGAGAGTCGATGCGAGTTAGTTGGCCGAGCGGGACCTCGTGTAGTTGGTGTGGGAAAAGCTAGCCTTAATATTTACCAACTGAAAAAGCTTAATTTAATCGAAGGACCGAAAGTCTAAAGACTGAATATATTAATTAAACTGACCCTCTCTCTCTCGAAGTTAAGAAGCTTGAATTTATTTCAGTAAACTTCTGGAGGATAACTTTGGTGTTATTGTCATCCCTTACAACGAAGATAAAACTATTGCAATTTAGTACAATGACGACGCGCTATGCAGCAATACAAAAGAAACACACCAACAATTTATCTATGATTTCAGGTTATATCAGAAAAAAATAAACTTTTGCAATGTGAAATATATTCCCTTGTCATGGTAGGCAATGATTGTAATGATATTTCAGAGAAACAGTATTTATCGAGGAGATCTTATGGTTCCATCTAGCCAAATGTTTTTGCTTTAAGATTTTTTGAAATAGACAGGGACTATAAAACTATAAAACGAATCGGCTTGTTAGAATTCTACTTGCTTATGTGACATGTGGGGCCATAGATATTAGTAGGCCGTTTCTGGACAACGTTTCGGTTGATGTGCCCTCCGGCCTTCAGATATTTCTTGTCAGACTCAGGAACTTTCTTTTCGAACTCGGGAAGCTTCTTGTCTTAATCGGAAACCTTCTTGTCATAATTAGGAGCCATCACGGAACTTTGAACCTAACCCTTTATTCAGTCCACGGGTGTATCCTGTTCTCATTCCGCTAACCATAGCTGGGGTAGAGGTGTTAAGCTGTGTTAATTATTATTCTATGTTACTGCAGCCCTTGACCAGGATTATGCAACACAATGCTCTAATAAGAGAAAATGTTGTAGAAATGCTACAAAATCTAAATATTTCTATTCTAATTGCCTCGGAAGTAAAAAAAAATCCCTCTAATTAATGAAAATATATAGCATGTTTATTATAATCCTACAGTTTTAATAGCCCTACAAGGTTGTTCTAAAGTTAGAAGAAAGATTAAAGTTTGAGGAACAATGCTATAATTAGAGAGAATGATGTAGAAATGCTACAATATCTAAATATTTCTATTCTAAACGTCTCGGTTGTAAAAAATAAAATATATAGCCTTACAAGGTTGATCTACTTTCTCAACTTTTCCCCTGTTGATTTCGTAATCACTGTGACATAACTCCAGAACTATATGTGTATCAGAACGGTGTAGGGACCGTGGTTGTTTGGTGAGTGTTTAGTTGATGAGTTGAAGAAGATCCGAGTTATGGGTCCCCACAATTTAAATGTATAAGACTACGGAAATGAAGTTTCCATAGAAAACAAAAGAAGAAGACAAAATTGATAAAGGAAACAAACTTTATATACAATTTACAATTGGTATATTCAATTGTTCTTTCAGTGGTGTTGCAGACTGTATGTGTCTGTACGTAGTTGTGTGTGACAAGTGTGACATGTATTGTTCATATTTGTTCGATTGTTGCAGTTTTGTCTGTGATTGAAAACTTGTGATTGAAATTTGTTATTGTTGAGAGAGAGAGAGAGAGAGAGAGAGAGAAGAGGAGAGAGAGAGAGAGAGAGAGAGAGAGAGAAAATAAAAAACGAAAAAACACACACTAAACTACACACACACAAGGTTGCTTTAAAGTTAGAAGAAAGATTAAATTTTGAGGAACTATGCTCTAAGAGAGAATGTCGTATAAATGCTACAAAATCTAAATATTTCTATTCTAAATATCTCGGATGTAAAAATAAGAATTTACTGAAATTAATGAAAATATATCAGGACTTATAGTCTTACGATAACCAGGGGATTGGCTTCAGCTGTGGATAAAAATTGATGTCTTTCAATTTGATGTTGTTTGAAATATCTTCAAATATATATATATATTTATATATATATTTATTCGAATAGTGGTAGAGCTACGGAGAGTCTGATAAAATATTGATAGAGAGATTTGAACAGACAGAAATAGATAGATTGGTATAAATAGATAAGAAACAGACTTGGTAGATAGATATATTAGTAGATTAACTAGATAGATAGATAGATCTATTAGATTAACTAGATAGATAGATAGATAGATAGATAGATAGATAGATCTATAGATTAGATAGATAGATAGATAGATAGATAGATCTATTAGTAGATTAGATAGATAGATAGATAGATAGATAGATCTATTAGTAGATTAGATAGATAGATAGATAGATAGATAAATCTATTAGTAGATTAGATAGATAGATAGATAGATAAATCTATTAGTAGATTAGATAGATAGATAGATAGATAGATAGATTAGTAGATTAGATAGATAGATAGATAGATAGATAGATCTATTAGTAGATTAGATAGATGGATAGATAGATAGATAGATAGATCTATTAGTAGATAGATAGATAAATAGATAGATAGATAGATAGATAGATAGATTCAGTTCCCCACCTGGATTCATAGACTAGCCAAGGTGACGTTTGAGTGGCAAACAATATTCCAGTGATGAGTAAGTGAAATCTGTAGTGAAGAAGTGGCTCAAAGAACAGTCAACAGAATTTGTTGGGTCAGGGATACATGCTCTCATTCGAAGGTGGAACATTGCTATTGAAAGAAACGATGACTATGTGGAGAAGTAGGGATGTGATCCCCAGAGGATCAGCTTCATTTTGATGTATGATACATGTTCCTATGCTGGTAATTATACCTGTCCGAAACCAAATAGCATTACTTTTTACTCACACTATTTAAATATTGACGTATTTAGCAATAGCTCTTAAGTAAACATATTTCCCACCTGTACACACGCTCGCAAACACACATCACACACATGTACACACCACGTACACACCCAAACCACCACCCACACTGCTATACGAGTTTACTCTCATAAAAACATACATCCGATCACACAATCACTCACATTTGTACACATACTTCTCATAAACACACACACAAACTGTTGGAATATTTTGTGATATAAAGTGTGCTCTAATTCCCCACTTGGATTTATAGACTAGCCTAGGTCACGTGGTTTACTCCTCCAGCCAATCAATAAGCCATACTGCGTGGCTGATACATTACTTAAACACTGATACTTGTCACAGTTCACTTGCAATCATTGAGGAGGAAATTACGACCATTGACGAAGGAACTGAGGACTCTTTACCAGGAACTGAGGACTCTTTACCAGAAGAATCAAAGGATTCATTATCGGAGGACTCTTTACCAAGGATCCAATTCCACTGGACAAGCGTTCTAGCTTAAGGCATACAGGATGGCAAAACACATTGTAATAGTCGGATATATATATATTATATATATATATATATATATATTATATATATATATATATATTTACCAACCCCTCCACACAAACAGGATGTCACACAAGGTCAATTTCTTAAGCGGAGTTTAACCTGTTTGAATTCAGAGCTTTCCTTCTCCTAGACCGGTTGCCTAACAAAGGTTAAAGAACCTAGTCTGCCCTACTATTTATCCTTTTTTCATTTCCAATGTTTTCTCCAAGAAAGAAAGAACTCTGCGACAGGTGTCCATGAATCTTCCTTGCATATAAGGCTAGGAAAAAAGATAGCAATAAAAATTTAGAGACATTTTTGCCGCTGTACATTCTTTATTATTAATCGGACATTAAGACCCTCCCCCTTAAAAAAGTACATTTGGGCCAATGATTTGTGTGAAGTCATATCGCCGATATATATATTTACCAACCTCTCCGCACGAGCAGGATGTGACACAAGGTCAATTTCTTAAGCGAAGTTTAACATGTTTGAATTCAGAGCTTTCCTTCTCCTAGACCGGTTGCCTGACCTATGGTAAAGAGCCTAGTCTGCCCTACTATTTACCCATAGCTGGAGAGAGAGAGAGTAGGATTCGTACCTTTCCCAAGGGTATTAGCCCTAAGTGAAATGCAATTACCAAGTCCATGATTTGAACTCGGGGCGACGAGTCCATTTCCCATGACTTTAACCATTACACCACACATTTCCTAAAATTATATGGAAGGACAGATCAACAGACAAGTGTTATACAACTTTTTACTTCAAGAGAAGGTCAACTCTGATACAACTCCTACTTTGTGGACAGATCAAGAGTCAAGGATTAAAACTGATACTACATCTCTCTACTTCAAGAAAGGACCAAACTTTTATTCTAACAGATTTGTGGACAGATCCTCGATCCTAGACTGATTACCTAACCAAGGTTTAAGAGCCCAGTCTGCCTTACTATTTACCCATAGCTGGAGAGAGAGAGAGAGAGAGAGAGAGTAGGATTCATATATTTCCCAATGGTATTAGCGCTAAGTGAAATGCAATTACCACGTCCAGGATTTGAACTCGGGGCGACGAGCCCATTTCCCATAACTTTAACCGTTACACCACGCGCTTTTATGTAACAGACTGGGCTGAAATACGAACCTGGCTGAAATCAAATCCAGAGAATAAAATTTTTTTTAAAAAAAACAACATTTTGATTAATAATTCAATTAAAAAAGGAAAGTTTATTAAATTTTTCAAATTTATTGAAATATCCACATTCGGTTCAGCATTGGAGTGGGGTTAATAAAATGCATTTTTGTATGCGTTTGTTGAATAAGTCAAAGTTGTTGAGTCATGATTGCTAGTGCTCGACACACGAACCACCGAGCACTATACATTGAAGCGTGTCCGGTCGTCAGTGTATGGCATAGCATTCGTCTCCGTCTTGAGGGGGGTCATTCAATGGAAGCAATCTACCAGTTGGTGTTGGCACGCTTTTTGAGGTAACCGGTAATCTTGGGTGAGCAGCAACACGTTTCCACAAGGCCATCAGTTTGGGGTAGCTGGTGAACATGGACTGGTTCTCCATCATTGGGTTCTCC
>CM042175.1:7708428-7728428 GCA_023376005.1 Doryteuthis pealeii
GAATGGCCAAACTTCAACCCCAGCTGAGCCTCCTTTTGTTATTCGCAATACCCGCTCAACTAATGCCCAAGCCAGTTGGGCACGCACTCGTTCAATCCACCCACTCTCTTACGGTGGAGTGATCGATCGCATCCCCTCACTGCCTATTCGTCCGCCCCTACATTTGCTTAACGATTCGTTCTGATTGAGCAAAAAACCTGCATTTCAGAATAAGTGTTTAACAGTCAAAGGTGTTGACATGTTTCACATTGTTGTTGTTGTTCTTGTTTGAATATATAGGAGTGCGTTAGTCTTGTATGACCAATGCGTAATCGGGACACAATGACTTGTTCCTTTCTAGACTTCCTTAAAGTTGGTCTCCAGCCTCCCAAAGTGGGTTTGATTTGGAAGAGTTTATTGTGGATGTTGTTATTCCAGTGTTGTTGGCATTTTGTATGAAGGAATCTATTGATTTTAGGTTTCAAATCAGTATATGGTATCTTGAACTTGTCGGGGATCAAATCTAGAGCCGATTTAGCTGCAGAGTCTGCTCTTTCATTTCCTTTCACTCCTATATGACTTGAGATCCAGCATATCATAATCTCCTTAGAGTTAGACATCAAGTCTAATCTATTCAGGAGCTTAATGATGAGAGGGTTTTCCAGTTTTTTTTTATTTCTTAATGATTGTAGGACAGAGAGCGAGTCAGTAGCAAGTAGGAAATGATCGTCGTCGTAGTAGTAGTAGTAGTACTAGTAGTATTTATCAATCTAGGAAGTCAAACGATGAAAACAGCATTTATTACACGTGTAGGGGATTATCTTTCTTTTGCCAGAAGAGTTATCTTCTCGCTGCGTTGCTGTTTGTTCCCACTAGGGGGACCTCTGGTAGTTAAGCGCGTTCATTCAAACGCTGCTTCCTCTTTTAGCTACATCTTCTCAAGAACTGCTATGGGCTAGAGTCTATCTACCCCCCTTCTCGGTGGGGCTTTTGCCTCACCCCTTACATTACTGTAAGTACTTTATACAGCATGGACTATCCTTTAGTTCCATGTCTGTAACATTTATATGTTAGGTACATATGGGTATCTTGTTTATACCTAAATATTATATATGTATTTATATGTTCTATTCTCCTGTACATTATGTATTTTATCGTTTCGATGTGCTGTTATATATATATTAAATGTTTTGTCTCACAGCGTGTCGGAATTGTAAGTTCATTAAATAACTTTGAACCTTACAACTGGTGATACCCCGACATGATGCGGACACGCAGCTTTCTTTGCCCTAGTCGGTCCCAAAAATGGCTGTAAAAGCACTATGGACTTAATAAGTGTTGACACCGACTTCATGAACGCGGTTTTTGAAGGCTTTGTTTCTCATTGGAACTTTAATTCTTACATGTGGTGATTCCCGACTGAAAACACGCATTTAAAAACCTTTCTTTTAACGTTCTATTTTTGCGTATCTCGGAATGAACACCAACAAACGAGAAAGAATTCCTTCAAAATTTTTTTAAAAAACGGTGACCCCCTCAGAGAAATTATTTCTTTTCCGACGCATAGATATGGACATACATTTTTTTACAGCGCTGGATATATAAAAAGATTAAATAAAATTTAAAAAAATTAAAAATAAAGATTTAACACCAGAGGAACAAAAAGTATCAGCCCCTTTGATAATACAGGGGTACCTTGACTTACGATTATAATTCCATTTCCTCGTACATCAAATCAATTTTCCCCATTGAAATAAACTGAAATGCCATTAATCTGTTCCAGTTCCCCTCCCCAAAACACCCTAATTTTTTATTACGTTTTCTTTTAATGAGAAAAAATGATGAATATTAATAAATTGGTATAAATAATTTCCCTTAAAATCATGAATATTAATAAATTGGTATAAATACTTACCATTAAATTAATGACTGTTAATAAAATGCCCTATTTCGGATGGATGGTGGACGAATACCCGAAGGACATCCTCTATGCAGAGTTTTCGTCTGGTAAGGAACAGATAGGTCACCCCCAGCTGCGTTTTAAGGATGTCTGCAATAATTATCTCAGGTACTTTGGCATTACCCCTTCCAGTCGGGAAAATTTTGCTCAGAACCGCTCTCGGTGGGTCTCCGTAGCGGACTGTTCATGTCTGAAGCCACCCTGGTGCAACTCTAAGAAGCCAGGAGGTCCAAAAGAAAGTAGCGGCAACAAAGCACTGGCACATCAACATCTTCAGGGACAGCCTTCACATGCACCATATGTGGTCGAGAATGTTTTTCAAACATTGGACTTCACAGTCACAGGAGGCGCTGTAACTTATTATAGTCTTCCGAGACTGAAACTTAATACTAGCTGTTGCATATTACTTGAGTAAGACAAGGGCACTCTCTTTTATGGTAAGTAAGCTAGGCTGACAGACAATTGTTACTGAGTTCGTTTTGCACTGGGTGCTCATATTTCTGGCTTGTGCCACATCTAAGCTAAGCTTAGTAAAAAAAAAAAAAAAAAACTAAAACTTAATACTAGCTATTGCATTACTTGGGTAAGAGAATGGTCCTCTCGGTGGGATCTTCTGTGTTATTCATATAGGACTGTTCATGTCTGAAGCCACCCTGGCGCAACACCATAAAGCCAAAAGTTCCAGAAAGAAAGGGGCGACAAAAAGCACCGGCACATTAACATCTTCAGGGACAGCCTTCACATGTAACATCTGTGATCGAGAATATTTTTCAAACATTGAAGAGCTGTAAGTTAAGGGGCACAATAATTATATGATAGTCTTCCGAGACTGAAATGCCAAAAGAAATGATTGGGTGGATGTTTAGAAAATTTATATTAGAAACAAATGCTGTCTTGAATATATAAAAAGTAAATTAAAGTCGTTGGGGCGGCCTAAAGTCGGTACCAGCCAATCAGCGAGGGAGTCTATCCCCTTTTCACTAGCGCTAGACCAAGGAGATTGTTTTTTTTTGCATCTGAGGTGGAGCGCCACGCCTACCATCAGCTCCTTACTTTACCGCACAGATCCCTGTGCTACTCATACGCTGAGTTGGCGAGGGCCGGTATCGAACCAAGAACTTTGTGGTTTCTAGCCGAACGCTCTACCGACTGAGCTAACTCGGCCCCTTTTGAATATATATTAAACCCTAATAGGACCTCATCTACATATCAATACTCATGTTTTTTTTTTAAATTCGCCCAAAATGAAATGGCAAAATCTAAATCCTGATTATCTGGTGTTGCTCATCTACCGAATTCTTATTTCTTATGAGTGTCGTCAGCTCAGCTAAATATTGGACCATTCCATTTTTATCATAAAGAAAAAAAAGGGAAGAAGCTACACAGAAAAATATAACCAGAAAGAAAGAAAGAAAGAAAGAGGGTAGGTGAAAGCTAGAGAGAATGGATCGGCGCACGGAAGCGATAACGCTGATCTGTTTTAATCGAAATTAATGAAAAGATGAAAATAAAGGAAAAAAGGGGGAGAGAGAGAGAGAGAGAAAGGAAGAGAGAGGGAGAGAGAGAGAGAGAGAGGGGGGAAGAGAGAGAGAGAGAGAGATTTTAAATCAAGATTATTTTACTTTTTTACATATTGAACTAAAAGACAATAAAACAAATATGAGAAAAATAATTTTTATTAATTTGTATTAGCAAAAAAAAAAAAATAAAAAAAATAAAAAAATAAAAACATGCCCTCCGGGTAGGTAAAAAATAATTTTGGAAGATATTGTCTGATGGGAGGGGAATTAAAAATTCGCCCAAAATGAAATGGAAAAAAGTAAATCCTGATTATCTGGTGCTGCTTATCTACCGAATTCTTATTTTCTTATGAGTGTCGTCACCTCAGAAAAAATATTGGACCATTCCATCTTTATCATAAAAGAAAGAAACGGAAGATTTGTTAATTGTATTTGCAAAAATAAAATAAAAATAAAAAATACGCCCTCTGGGTTGTGTAAAAATTAATTTTTGTAAGATATTGTCTGATGGGAGGGGAATTAGTTTTCTTTATGTTGATATTCTATTGCAGAATTTTCCTTATATACCTGTTCTGATGATTAAAACAAACAGCGAAATATAGAAAATAGGAAGTAATAAGAGATATCTTCCAATTGCTTATTACAATGTATTTAGTTTGCCGTTAAGTGCTTTATTTTCGTTGTTTCATACGGACATACACACAACTGCTCTTTATATACGTACTAGAAACGGCTACCTGGCATCGCCCGGGTAGAAACGGGTAACAAAAAGTTATTCTAATAGATCCATTATAACTGAATCACGAGTTCGATCCTTGCAGGAAGCCTCATTAACATCTCTACGTAAAAAAGATATCTTGCGTTGATCCGGCTTGACGAAATGTCAGCAAAAAAATGCCCACACACACACTGAAAAGAAAAAAAAATGTCTCCTATTTAAAATATCAAATGCAAAAAAAAAATTAAAAACAAAAAAAACAGTTACTATTTGTAATACATAATTGAGAGTTGCCTCCCCTACTTTATGAGTACGTCCCCTTTAGAGAACTCTCAAGGATCACTAGACTATATAAACTCTCAATAAGTGTAATAATTATTCTAAGAATAAAGCTTTCCAAAGTCTATCAGTGTTATCGTTTGTCATTACAGGAAGATACAGAAAGTACTGATATATATATATATATATATATATATATATATATATTATATAGAGAGAGAGAGAGAGAGAACAGGGGAGAGAGAGAAGAGAGAGAGAGAAGGGAAGAGAATGAAAAAGAAAGAAAAACAAAATTGAAAACAAGGATTAATAAGTAATTGAGATTTACCTCCCCTGTTTTATGATTACCTCCCCTTGGGAGAACTCTCTAGGGAATACTAGACTATATAAACTCTCAATATGTGTAATAATTATTCTAAGTAGAATAAAGCTTTCCAAAAGTCTATCGGTATTATCGTTTGTCATTACAGGAGGATACAGAAACGTACTGAAAAGAGAGAGAGAGAGAGAGAGAGAGAGAGAGAGAGAGAGAGAGAGAGAGAGAGAGAGAGAGAGAGAGAGAGAAAAGTGAATAAAAGAAGAAAATTAATTGAAGGAGGGAGGATACAAAAAGGTACTGAAAGAGAGAGAGGAAGAGGAATGAAAAATAGAGAAGAAGAGAATTGAAAAAGGGAGATGTAATAAGTAATTGGGAGTTACCTCCCTATTTTATGATTACTTCCTCTTTGGAGAACTCTCTAGGAAATACTAGACTATATATAAACTCTCGGTAAGTGCAGCAGTTATTCTACGTTGTGTAACACTATTGTGTTATGGGTTGATTGGCGATCTATTAATTAATTACTAATTAATTAAAACTACCCTAATTATTAATTATGGTGGTTTGTTAAAATTAAAAGTAATAATAATAATAATAATAATAATAATAATAATAATAATAATTTATATTAAAAATATAAATTCATCTAACCAAAGAATTTTCACCTAGACAAAGAGATTCCTTAAATTATGGAATTTGATATACATCATCGGAATTTTAAATTTCACAAAATGAAATAATAAATTTAATAAATGAGATTCCAGTTTTTGAAAAGTTCGGCAACAATTTCAAAAACTTAGATAAATAAAACAATGGTTGGCCTTGACTCCAAATGGAAAGATACAAGCTAGGCTGGTACAAGGCCATTTAGACACGTTGGCAATAGTATCGAGTGGCTGGCCAATCAGAGACATGTGTTAGGGGTGGGGAGATCTGGATCCCATAAATAACAGACCGTCAAACCGTCAGAGAGTCAGAAGAGGAAGATAGACAGCAGGAGAGACCGGGACAGAACGAAGACCGGAGAAGAGAGCTTGCCATGGTTCTGGGCCCTTGATACAACTTTACCGATACACTCTGATGCCTTGCCACTCGGTACAAAATTGATAACTTAGCCAAAAACTAGCTGTAGATCGCCAATCAGCTGACAAGAAATCACCTCGCTCCTTTGTAAAATAAATGTATATAAGTTGTACATAAGCATAAAAAAGGCGTTGTGTTCAATTGTTTTGTTGATCCGTTGACAGCCATTGGTTATTTAATCCTATTTCAGCCGAGTAACGAAACCAGCTTTTTTTCAGCCGAGTAACGAAACCAGCTTTTTTTCAGCCTTCCTGTAAATCAACAGACAACATAAGAACGGGAGGTTGGAACGGGCAGTTTCGACGACTGTAATACTGAGCCGGAGCATTGTTCTCATACATAACATACATACATTGAGACCGTGCCCCAGCACATAGTATTATAAAGCTTTCTAAAATCTATCAGTGTTATCCTCCCCTATTTTATGATTCCCCCCCCTTGGAGAACTCTCTAGGGAATATCAGACTATATAAACTCTCAGTAAGTGCACCAATTATTCTAAGTAGAATAAATCTTTCCAAAGTCTATCGGTGTTATCTTTTGTCATTACACTGCTAAACAAATAGTAGTACAAGTAAAGTCGACGGTGCGGCCAAAAGTCGGTATCAGCCAATCAGCGAGGGAGTCTATTCCCTTTTCACTAGCGCTAGACCAAGGAGATTGTTTTCGGCGTCTGAGGAGGAGTGCCACTCCTACCATCAGCTTCTTCCTTTACCGCACAGATCTCTGTGCTACTCATACGCTGAGTTGGCGAGGGCCGGTATCGAACTAGGAACCTTGTGGTTTCTAGCCGAACGCTCTACCGACTGAGTTAAACTAGCCAAATTAAACAAAATCTATTAATAATGGAGATTCTCTTCCGGTTTTTGTCTGTAAAAAAAATTACGTCACTGCATACGTCACATTACCCAAAATCGTCATAACATAGAATAAATACACTCAAAATTTGAACATGCAACATTAGACAGTCCTCATTGTTTTTTAAAACAAGTTTTAATAAATACATGACTGGTATTATATATCTATATATAGTTTGTTTTATTTTAATACATATTTTAAGTTTACATTTCAAATTGTTTTATTTTTTAATCCTTTAATGAATTTGATGATTTTACTTACTTAGGGTACAAACTTTCTGACATTGAATTTTTACTCCCACCCCTCAGGCAATGTTTCAAAAATCTATTTTTACATCGCCCGGAGGGTGTTTTTTTATTTTGTACTAGTATAAATAATCATTATTATAATACAAATATTTATGAATTGTATACATTTTGGCATTGAATAACCCATGAGGAGTTTATATACCATTAAACAAGTAAAACAAAAAAAAACTAAATATAACTAGATATGATTACAATCAAATATTTAGAAGAGAATCACATTTTAGTATTAAATAACCCATAAGTTGTTGAAATGCCGTTAAACAAGTCAATCAAACCGAACATACCAAGAGTTATGATTCGAATCAAACATCCAGAGATCAATGAAATTTTGGCATTAAATGACCCATGAAAATTTCATGCCGTTAAATAGATCGGTACTAATGCACAATAGCGAGCAAGAGATAATATCATTATATTATAAGGGCCGGGTTAGCTCAGTCGGCAGAGCGTTCGGATAGCAAACCACAAGGTTCCTAGTTCGATACCGGCCCTCGCCAACTCAGCGTATGAGTAGCACAGGGATCTGTGCGGTAAAGTAAGGAGCTGATGGTAGGTGTTGCGCTCCACCTCAGATGCTAAAAATAATCTCCTTGGTCTAGCGCTATTGAAAAGAGGATAGACTCCCTCGCTGACTGACTGGCTGATACCGACTTTAGGCCGCCCCGACGACTTTTGATGTAAAAAAAGCATTCCGCCCTGTCGGCTGAGGCGTTAGAATGCATCAACTGCACCTCTGCAGAGGGGTAAGACTCCCCCAATGGGGCCACCTGTTGGCCGTGGGTGGCAACCCGTGATGCTTAAGGGCTAGACGGACTGTCTGAGAGGCCTCCTCCGATCAATCGGTTGGTCATGTCAAGCCCTAGCACCTATATGATTTTCCCAACCCTATTGCCCTTATGGCAAGCCCCAACCTCTTTTTATCATATGGGTGCTAGAAGGCGGTGGCTGAGGGTCTACATGTCCTGGGAATGACGTTAAACTCTATCTGATGGTGAGGTTCCAGTTTTGGAGGTTTAGGGAATGTGGAGCACCCCTTCATCACCATTGCTCCCTGGTCCACTCTGACCCGGAGTGGTAGTACCTGTTAGGGTCCCATCTATGGGTTAAATAGAAAAATGTATTTATAAAAAAATTGTATTATCCATTAAGAATTGATTTATTTAAAAACTTTAAATTTATTTAAAAACTTTATCGGCATTAAATGACCCACTGAGGTTGATATGCCGTAAAACAAAACAAACCAAACCGAAACCTAGGGTTAGGATTAGGGTAAGGGTTAGTGTTAGTGTTAAAGTTAGTATTAGGGTTAGTGTTAAGGTTAGGATATTTGCATCATATATTACTTGTATGGACTGGGCACAAGGCCTCGTTTTAAGGTGGGCCCACCCACAAGCCGAAGCTCATGGGTGGGAAAGAACAAAAATTGCGTCGACCCCTTCGGCATTCCTCTTCAAGAGGGGCGCCTCAGGCGCTGGGCAATAAACCCAGCCCTGCCCATAAAGGGCAGGTAATACCTGGAGGGATGGCCCTCTGGGATCGACGAAGCACACTTGAAAAGTGTTAATGTTAGTGTTAGGCTACTTCGGGAATTTCCGACATCTCATGCTATTTATACGTAAAATGCGATGCTAATGAGATTATCACTTGCGCGCTATTGTGCATTTGTACCTATAGATCAAACCAAACTCTGCCCAATATGATTATAACCGTGATGATGATTAATAAATGAAAAATCTAAATAGTGACAGCATGGATTTTTTTTGCATTTAATATTTTGAATAAGAGACATTGTTTTTTGTTTTTTAAGTTTTTTTTTTCACCAGTTGGTAACCAGTCTATGTGAAGGAAAACTCTGAATTTAACTCCGCTTAACTGTGCGGAGAAGTTGGTAAATAAATATGAACTAGCAGGACCTGTGGATATACCACAGCATGATAATTCAATTATTACAATGTTTGATATGTTTACTTAAGAGCTATTGCTAAATAGTTCAATTTGTAAAAAGTATAATAATAATAATTTAACTCTCTCTCTCTCTCTCTCTCTCTCTCTCTCTCTTCTCTCGCTCTCTTGTCTTCTTTCCTTCTTTTATTTTTTCATTATGTTCGATTGAAACAGATTAGCGTTATTGCTTCCGTGCGCTCATCCACTTTCTATCTTTTCCTAATCTCTTTCTTATTATATTTTTTATTGCTGCATGTCCTTTTTCTTCATTTCTTTATAATAAAACGGAATGGTCCATTATTTAGCTGAGGCGACGTCACTCATAAGAAATAAGAATTCAGCGGATAAACAAACCAGATAATCAGTATTTACGTTTTTGCATTTTAACCTGGATAATTTGGACGGTCTCATATTTAACCAGATGGAATCAACGTAAGGTCTTTTTTTACGTTGTGATTTTAATGGGGCATCCTGCGAGGATCCAACTAGCGATCGAGTAATAATGGATCAGTGAGATTAACGTTTTGCTCCCTTTCAACCTATGCAGTCGCTTCTAGTCCTGATATCATCATCATCATGTCGCGCAGGCAGCACGGATATCCAAGACAATCTCTCGCCAACCTTCCCTATCATTCATCGCCACAGGGAGTTCTTCTTCGCTGCAGCCAGCATCTTTACATAGCTGGTCGATATAGGTCCTTGCTGGGCGGCCCACACTGGCATGTCCATGTGTTGGCTTCCACAGGAGAAAATCACTTATGAGTTCATCCTTGCTTCTCCAGCAGTGCCCTGCATGCCTAGTCCGTCTCACTCGGATAGTCTGTGAGATAGGGGGCAGGTGACCATACAACTGCTCCCTTGTGGGGTGCTGTTTCCACGACTTGTTCAGAACTGCTCGCAGCATTCTTGTGCAGCTCCCATCTAGCTTATTCTCGAGGCGCCTCGTTAGGGTCCAGGTAGTGCAGCCATACAGCAGTACTGATATGACTACAGCCTGGAAGAGATGTCGCTTTAGCTTGTCAGTGAGATCAGACTTCCATATGACAGACAATTTGTTTGTGGCCATCCATGCCTTTCCTATTCGTGTGTTAATATCGTTATCTGTGGATGAGATATTACTACCCAGGTACGTGAATTGTTCTACTGGCTTAAGGGGCTTACCGTCTAACGTGGAGATGTCTCCTTTCTTTCTGAAGCTCATGAACTCTGTTTTGGCAGAGTTTTGTATTATTCGGACTATTACTTGTTTAACGGCATTTCAACACTTTATGGGTTATTTAATAATAAAATGTGTTTCTTTTCTAAATATTTGATTGTAATCATATCTAGTTATATTTAGTTTTTTGTTTTTGTTTTACTTGTTTAATGGTATATAAACTCCTCATGGATTATTCAATGCCAAAATTGTCCCCCATCTTTATGACATTAAATAACCTACTAGGCCGAATTGACGTTAGATCTTTTTTTACGTGGGGATTTTAATGGGTCATCCTGTAAAGAATCCAACTAGCGATCGAGTAATAATGGATCAGTGAGACTAACGTTTTGCTCCCCCTTCAACCTAGGCGACGACGAGCAGTCGTTTCTAGTCCCGATATAAGAGCTGTTTATTTGATTACTATAATTTGTATTCTTCGGACTATTGTCCCCATCTTTATGACATTAAATAACCCACTGGGCCGAATCAACGTAAGGTCTTTTTTTTACGTAGGGATCTTAATGGGGCATCCTGCGAGGATCCAACTCGTGATTGAGTAATTATGGATCTGGTTGTGAGGGGCGTATTACAGAGGACCAAATTCGACAATTTCTGAAGTCAGTCGGGACAGAAACAAAACTTCCTGAATTGCTGATCTTTCGTACGACGTATAGTTGAGGTTATCACACATGTGTGTGCCCTTGCTAGCAACGGTCTATAACAAATAGGAAGCGTTGTGTAATGGTTAAAGTCATGGAAATGGAGTTCAAATCCTGGATGTGGTAATTGCATTTCACATTTCGCTATTACCCTTGGGAAAGGTATGAATCCTACTCTCCTTCCAGCTATGGATAAATAGTAGGGCGGATGGGCTCTTGACCTTGGTTAGGCAACAGTCTAGGAGAAGAAAAATTCTGAATTCCAAACTGTTGAACTTGTGTCACATCCTGCTCGTTCGGAGGCGTTGGTAAATCTTATTATAATGGAGATTGTGTGTTTTCTGTCTGTAACCGAAACTATATCTACTCAAGTCACAATTTCCTTAGTTTTTAACAACACATTCTCCATGATTCTATTTCTATTTAAACCTCAATTAATAATAAAACTGTTTTTGACATTATTAATACTGTTGGCCTTACCTAAAAACTAATAACATGCAATTGTATTTATATATACAACAAAATACCAGTTTTCAGTGTGAACGTAAAGCTAATTTGCATATTGATATTAAAAAAAAACGATTTTAATAAAAATGTGTTTGGTATTATTGATTTCTAATTGTTTGGTTTTATCTTAATGAATATGAGTAAAAATCTCTTCAATAAATCCTAAAAGAAATTCATTAACAAGAAGAAATAATTGTAATTTTATTCTTTACTTCCTATTTTAACTAAATAGTTAAATTAGGAAAAATTAGCATTGAAAAACGGAAGTGATGAAAGAGTAAGTTTCAGTTGTTCTATTTTCCGATTATACCCCCTCCGTTTCAAATCTTTTTATCTGAATTCTTAATTAGTTTTATTAGCCTTTCTGATTTAATCTAATATTTTATAACATTTAAACTTAAATACTTGCACCCTACGGAGGGTGCATATATTTGCTAGTATGTATAACAAATAGATGAGACGATTCTCCAGACTGTTCTTTTGTCACACTGTTTCTTGTGAATCAAAACATTTTCAGTTTTCTTAAAAGTGAGGAATTTTTGGCAAAAATCACACCACAAAATTCTTTAATCAATCACAGTTAAGTAATTTGCTATTAACATTATTAATTTATATAATTCATTCCTAGCTGAGTTGCAATCAAAATTACAGGTTAAATTATTATTATTATTATTATTATTATTATTATTATTATTTTATATTTTTTTTCAGTTGCTATTTCTTTTACTGCAAACATTACCATGATTATTAGAATAAAATAATTATATTTTCAGAATTTCTTCAAACAAAAATTTTGCCATTTTCTTTCTTGAAGCATTTTTCTTCAAAGACGCTAAAAATGCCCGAAGAGAGAAGCCACTCATTTAAAACTTGCCAGGAATATTGTAAAGTTGCTGCGTAAGAACAAACATTGTTGGGACGGGATTGGTAATTTTCGACCTTTGACGATGTTAAACCCTGACAAAGATTTTGGCGAAGATCGTTTGCAGATTGACCCGCCTAGTTTGATCGTTCCTGGGTGGTCTTGTGCTATCTATCTATATCGTTTTGTTTATCTATCTATCTATCTATCTATCTATCTATCTATTTACTTGTCGAAAATATCTCAGTCTGTTCAAAACTATCTAAACAAGAAATATGTGGCGCCGATAGTTAGGGTTGTTATTTGAGTTGGTTGTTTTCTTTCAAGTAACACCGCTGTGGCGCCGATAGTTGGGTTTTTTATTTGAAAATTCACCGGGCAGCAATTTCGGAGGCAGGGGACCGGGACGAACTTCCTCATAAATTACAGTTTAATGTCTTGATTGTCTTTTGTGACAATTTTTTTTTTGTTAAAATAGAAAGTAAGTAAAGTCGACGGGCGGCCTAAAGTCGGTATCAGCCAGTCAGCGAGGGAGTCTATCCCCTTTTCAATAGCGCTAGACCAAGGAGATTGTTTTTAGCATCTGAGGTGGAGCGCCACGCTACCATCAGCCCTCACTTTACCGCAAAGATCACTGTGCTACTCATACGCTGAGTTGGCGAGGACCGGTATCGAACTAGGAACCTCGTAGTTTCTAGCCGAACGCTCTACCGACTGAGCTAACCCGGCCCATATATATATATATATATATTACAATATAAGGGAAAGTGATAACCTACTCGAGTTTCACCATAAGGATCTTCAGGCGACTGAGCTGAAAAGAATGTCTAAATATTTTGATTGTTTAATTGCAAATGATTGTTGGAAATAGATTTATCAAAATAAAATAAAAATACCGAAAAATAAAAAGAATATCTTAAAAATCGTTGAAAACAAATTATTATACTTGGACTATCCAGAACAGCCTTCATTTGGTTCGTACCACGTTAAAGCCCGGCTGATCAGTTTAGATCAATTCAAAAGTTTTTGATAGGGTTGACCATTGCTAATTTTTGCTCCACTTCCACCCAGACGACAATAGGTAGCCGCTCCTAGTCCTGATATAATAGTTCTTTATTTAAATCAAATAAACGCAGATATCTAACCCACTTTGCCTGTAAATAAATAGACGATTAACGTCATTTTTACAGTTTGATTCATTTACTGCACATTTAATAGACTTCAACAAGCATATTGTCTGCACCATCACCAAACAGAATAAACCGTTGTTACCCATCATTAGACAATTACTGACTGCTTCACTCGGAGTAATACGTGTGCAGCACGGTGTGGAGGGAGGGTGCAACGACACCAAAGAAAAAAAAAAAAAAAAAAAACAAAAAAAACAAACACGCAAAGTCTTTGAAGAGAGACCAATTTGCACGACTACCCACCCAACTGACGGATCCACCTCGGGCACTTTCGTCGTCTATTCTTGGCACGTAATAACAGACGCATTGTCTCTCGTGACTCAGATTCATCTATAAAAGTAAACACCTTGGAGATTGGTCGACAGTAAACGAAGACACGCTTCTTTTGTTGGCTAGCTCTTTTTCAAGCTCCGATACTTTTTATCAACTCTCGTCTTGTACGATACTCTACGTTAAGTAAATCATGCCTGCCTACACCTTGTACTACTTCAATGGCCGTGGACGTGCCGAGATTTGTCGTATGCTGATGGCCATTGCTGGCGTCCAGTTTACAGACAAGAGGTTCGAATTCAACGAATGGGAGAAATACAGGAATGGTAAGGATTTTTAAAATCTTTTTTTCTTTATTTTTGATTCTCTTTGTGATTTAGAGATTTAAAAATTGGTAAATATGGCGAAAATTGTGATAAGATGGGTGTGCCGTGCGACTAAGGATAGATACGTTTCTCAAGTTATTCATCATTAGTATTCAAGTCGTGCTGATAGTACGGATTCTCTTTACTCTCTCTGTCTGTCTGTCTGTCTGCCTATCTCTCTATTTTACTTTTTATCGTCAATGTCTCCTGGTGCGATATCCAGTGTCCCATCATAGCTGATAGATGTCATTTTTTTCTGGTCGATCAATGAAAAGTTGTCCAAATTGATAAGATTTTCTAACAAACAAGACTGTCCTTTTGTGACCATGCCTATCTACACTCTGCCGAGAACCTGCGTATGATGTTCGCAGTAACAAGGGGAACGGTTCTAATCTTAGAGGTGTAGATTACAAATTAATATCTATTGTTTCCAGGTGAACTTTGACCCTTTATCTTTTAATATATGTTCATAAAATGAAAACAGTTCAATTTTGCTGAGTTTTTCAAGACTTAAGATGACAATCGATAATCTAAAATCTATCGATTATTTTAATGCATCATTTCTGCCAGAGAATTCAACTTGAATCTTAATTGATAAACCTCACCATGTCTAACTGCATTCAACGGTTAGGGACGTGCCGACGATCTGTCGTATGTTGATGGTCGCTGCTAGTGTGCCTTATACCGACAAGAGGTTCGAATTCAACGAATGGGACAAATACAGGAATGGTAAGGAATTCTTTTCTGTTTTTTTTTTAAATTTCTGATTATCTTGGGGATTTTAGTGATTCAATTATTTAAAAATGGATAAATTTGGCCAAAGATTGTATTACGATAAATTTGTGAGCTAATTCCTCATCACCATTCAGCTCGTGCTGGTAGTACGGATTACATTTACTCTCTCTTTCTCTCCCTCTCTCTGTCTCTCTTTGTCACTCTGTCTCTGTCTCTCACTCACTCTCTGCCTCTCTCTCTCTTTTCTGTCTGTCTGTCTGTCTGTCTCTCTCTCTCTCTAACCATCATATGCTATCAGCAATGGCTCCGGTTGCGACACTCAGTGTCCACACAGACCTGAGAGATATAATTTAATTTGATTTAACTATACCTAACGATATTCTGTACTACTTCAATGGCCACGGACATGCCGAGATCTGTCGTATGTTGATGGCCGCTGCTGGCGTTTAATACACCGATAAAAGGTTCGAATTCAACGAATGGAACAAATACAGGAATGGTAAGTTCTTTGTCTTTTATAAGTTTTAATCGTTGGGATCCACCCGTCTACTAGAGACAATAGCATAATGACCAAAAATGTGGAACCACGTCGCCTGGGCGGGTTGAAATGGAGGATAAGCTGTCGCTCAAGGCGCAGCCCCCCTCTCTCTCTCTCATTCTCTCCCTGCACTACCCTTGTGGCCCAAATGAAAGGCAAACAGTTTGACAATGAGAATATTTACTTTGATTTAACTATCATCATCATAATGTCGCGCAAGCAGCACGGATATACATGACTATCTTTCGCCAACCTTCCCTATTACTCATTGCCCCTGCGAGGTCCTTCGTGCAACATCCCGAATCCTCGCATAGTTGGTCAATGTAGGTCTTTAGTGGGCGTCCTACGTTAGCATGTCCATGTATTGGCCTCCACTGGAGAACGTCGCTCATGAGTTCGTGCCCGCTTCTACAGCAGTGTCCTGCATGTCTAGTCTGTCTCACCCGTATGGTTTGTGAGATGGGGGGCAGGTGACCATATAGTTGCTTCTTTGTGGGGTGCTGCTTCCATGACTTGTTCAGGACTGCTCGCACTTAACTATATTCTGTACTATTTCAATGGCCGTGGATGTGCTGAGATCTGTCGTATGTTGATGGCCGCTGCCGGCGTTCAATACAATGATAAGAGGTTCGAATTCAACGAATGGGACAAATACAGGAATGGTAAGTTCTTTATCTTTTATATGACGCTAAACAGAAACAAGGAGAAAGGTTCTAATTTTAGAGGTGTAGATTACAAATGAATATCTATTGTTTCCAGGTTAACTCTGACCCTTTATCTTTTAATATATGTTCATAAAATGAAAACATTTCAATTTTGCTGAGTTTTTCAAGACTTAAGATGACAATCGATAACCTAAAATCTATCGATTATTTTAATACATCATTTCTGCCAGAGAATTCAACTTGGATCTTAATTGATAAACCTCACCATGTCTAACTGCATTCAACGGTTAGGGACGTGCCCCGAGATCTGTCGTATGTTGATGGTCGCTGCTAATGTGCCTTATACCGATAAGAGGTTCGAATTCAACGAATGGGACAAATACAGGAATGGTAAGGAATTATTTTCTGTTTTTTACCAGTGCCATCATCAGGTGTGAAGTGGTGAGATGTTTCCATGGTTCTTTTCTAACAAACAGTAGTAGTAGGAATAATTCGGCGGATGGGATTACAAGTTTATAAGAATGTAAAAATGTTATGGGAAATGGTGAGAGGAGAATTGGCGGGAAATTATAGGCATTTGAATATATATATATATATATATATTATATATATATATATATATATATATATGATGTAATGGAATCAAATTCGACAGTTTATTTACATTCAGTGGCTGGATTATTTTTTACAACTTTTTTGTATACCTTCATTTTCAATCTTTTTTGAGTTTTTTCTCATCGAGGTTTGAGACATTTTGGTTTACAAATAAAATTTAGATTATTTTTTTAAAACTAAAATACGTTCTTTATATAATTTTAAAAAGACATTTCATTCTAGAACGTGAGCGTTACTTGAACTTCTCGTATCAAACGTTAAATTTCCGTTTCTTTTTTCAACAAGAAAACGTTCTCTATAGAAGACTAATGTTTATACAATGCCTTTTAGAGTTGTTTTTATTCTATTTTAAAAATGATTTCATTTGAATTACATTTTTATAAACATCATAGTGTGGAGACAGACGCTTTTTTTTCTTTTGAACATGTTTTGTTGAACTCAACGGACAATACTTGTCTGACGTTTTCGTTCAGTCCTTTTTAATTTTCTGACCATCTTTTAATATCCGAGTGGAATTGGTGTATGAATCTACAAAAGTTTTTACCACAAGCGCTTTCTGCACAACTTTGTGCCATCATCAGGTGTGGAACTGGTGAGATGTTTCCATTGATTCTTTTTAAACAAACAGTAGCAGTAGGAATTAGTAGGAGGAGGGTCTATCAAGTTTATAAGAATGCTATGGGGCATGGCGGGAAATTATATGCCTATGTTTAATATATATATATATATATTTATATAGAGAGAGTGAGAGAGAGAGAGAGAGAGAGAGAGACAGAGACAGAGACAGAGACAGAGAGACAGAGACAGAGGGAGGGAGAGAGACAGAGAGACGAACATATTTGGATGGATGGATGGATGGATAGATAGATAGATAGATGATTTCTATATTGAATACCAGTGATCTAAAATTGTATTTTCTTTTCCAGACATGCCCAGCATGTGTGTTCCTGTTTTGGATATTGATGGTCAGAACAAGATGCCCGAAACAATGGCCATTGCCAGATATTTGGCCAGGGAACATGGTAAGTTACTTCAAACTGATAAGTAAATGAACATTTTCTGAGTTGAGATATGGACAGATAGATAGATAGATAGATAGATAGATAGATATGAACAGAGAAAGATATAGATAGATATGAACAGAGATAAATATAGATAGATATGAACAGAGAAAGATATAGATAGATATGAACAGAGATAAATATAGATAGATATGAACAGAGATAGATATATAGATATGAACACAAGATAGATAGATATGAACACAACAAGATAGATAGATAGATAGATCGATAGATTGATAGATAGATCGATAGATTGATAGATAGATAGATATGAACACTACAAGATAGATATGAACACAACGAGATAGATAGATAGATATATATGAACGGAGATAGATAGATAGATAGATAGATATGAACACAACAAGATAGATAGATAGATAGATAGATATGAACACAACAAGATAGATAGATAGATAAATATGAACACAACAAGATAGATAGATAGATATGAACACAAGATAGATAGATAGATAGATATGAACACAACAAGATAGATAGATGGATAGATAGATATGAACACAACAAGATAGATATGAACAGAACGAGATAGATCGGTTAGATTTTATGACATGTCAACCCTTGTTGGGTTATTTTATGCTGATGACAAAAGCTCTAGAACTGGAGCCTCACCACCAGATACATTTTAGTGTCTTAATCAGGACATCCTATTTTTGATGGAGATACCTTTATACTTGTGTATTTATCACTTGATCATTATTCTTTCTGAAGGGTGATAACTCTTGAATTTATTCGGAATTAATCATAAAATATATCTTATTATAATGGAGATTGTGTGTTTCTCTATCTGTAACCGAAACTATCTCACTACTCAAGTCACAATTCTCTTAGTCATTTACGTCACATTCTCCTTGATTTTTAGTTTTTATTTAAATCTCAATTATTAATAAAATTATTTTACATTATCAAAACTGTTGTCCATATCTACAGGTATTTGCCTCTCATCCCAATTATGAGGGTGTGGCACAAGGAAATTTTTATTTGGGCCCACCCACAAGCCGTAGCTCATGGGTGGTAGGTAGAAAAAATTGCGTCGATCCCGCCGGCATTCCCCCTCAAAGGAGGCGCCTCAGGCGCTGGGCAATAAACCCAGCCCTGCCCATTTAAATCAAGGGGGCAGATATTGCCTGGGGGCAAAGCCCCCTGGGATCGACGCTATTAAATTGTAAAGATCCAAGGCCGAAGCCACTGGACCCCCGGTGTTGACCAGGTCTACAGGTATTTGTCTCATACCCCACTTGTATGGGCTGGGCACACGGCCTCGTTTTAACGTGGGCCCACCCACAAGCCGAAGCTCATGGGTTGGAAAGAACAAAATTTGCGTCGATCCCTTCGGCATTCCCCCAGAAGGGGGGCGCCTCAGGCGCTGGGTAATAAACACTTTAAATCGAGGGGGCAGGTGTTGCCTGGGGGGGATGGTCCCCTGGGATCGACGCCGTTAATTATAGCAATCCCCACCCGTTGACCAGGTCTACATACTAATAACATTCAATTGTATTTATATATACAACAAAACAGTCGTTTATAGTGTGAACGGAAAGGATAATTTGCATAATGATATTAAAAATTTGATTTTAATAAATATGTGCTTAGTATTATTGATTTCTGATTGTTTGGTTTTATCTTAATGAATATAAGCAAAAATCTCAGGGATAAATCTTAAAAGAAATCCAAAATGGAACAAAATTTCAAATGTTGGTAAATGGGGGGATTTTCTTTTAAAATACATTTTTCTATTTATTTTTTAAAATTTTTAATTATTTTTGAAAAATTCCAGGTTTCTATGGCAAGAACAACATGGACATGTTCCGTGTTGATTATATCTGCGACTGTATGTATGAAATCATGCATGATTATATGAGGTACTTCCATGCCAAGAACGGTCGCTTCTGGGTGAGTTTAGTTTGGATTCGATTCATTCGATTATTTTCATTATAATATTTTACTGTTAAATTCAATTGAAATGCTTATTTTTACTATAAAAATGCATCAGAAATGATTTTTACAATAAAAATGCATTGGAAATGATTTTCATTATGAAAATTCAGTGGAAACGATTTTTACTATAAAAATGCATAGGAAACAATTTTTACTATGAAAATGCATTGGAAACAATTTTTACTCTGAAAATGCATTGGAAAATGATTTTTACTATAAAAATGCATTGGAAATGATTTTTACTATAAAAATGCATTGGAAATGATTTTTACTATAAAAATGCATTGGAAATGATTTTTACTATAAAAATGCTTGGAAATGATTTTTACTATAAAAATGCATTGGAAATGATTTTTACTATAAAAATGCACTGGAAATGATTTTTACTATAAAAATGCATAGGAA
>CM042175.1:7730928-7748428 GCA_023376005.1 Doryteuthis pealeii
AAGAAAGTCGTATCATAAGAATAAAATCACAAAATCTCAGAATTTAATCCTTTTAAAAAGCAGAACTGAGTAACAAGGTCAGAAGTATAGGGCACTCAGTGCGAATCGAATTCACTAACAATACTCGGCTAATCTAGCTTTGTAACAATTTCGTCTGACGAAACTCTGTGAGCCTCAGATATCCACGAGTGGAAATGATCGATCATCACGATACCCCTGGTATTTAAGGCCTTTTTATTCACAAAGGGCCGGGTTAGCTCAGTCGGTAGAGCGTTCTGCTAGAAACCGCAAGGTTCTTAGTTCGATACCGGCCCTCGCCAACTCAGCGTATGAGTAGGACAGGAATCTGTGCGGTAAAGTAAGGAGCTGATGGTAGGTGTGGCGCTCCACCTCAGACGCAAAAACAGTCTCCTTGGTCTAGCGCTAGTGAAAAGGGGATAGACTCCCTCACTGAATGGCTGGTACCGACATTAGGCCGCCCCGACGACTTTTTACTCATTCACAACTAATATATATATATATATATACGGATCATTATGGCTTGGCTTCGTGAACAAAGACCAAAAAGGGGGATGCATGCTAATTGCAGGCACTTGTTACAGACTAAAAAAGACAGAATTACATTATTAATACTAGTACAAAATAACCCCCCCCCCCCCGGGCGATGTAAAAACAGATTTTTGAAACATATTGCCTGAGTGGTGGGTGTAAAAAATTCAATGTCAGCGAGTTTGTACCCTAAGTAAGTAAAATCATCAAATTCATTAAAGGATTAAAAAATAAAACAATTTGAAATGTAAACTTTAAGTATGTATTAAAATAAAACAAACTATATATAGATATATAATACCAGTCATGTATTTATTAAAACTTGTTTTAAAAAAACAATGGGGACTGTCTAATGCTGCATGTTCTAATTTTGAGTGTATTTATTGTATGTTATAACGATTTTGGGTAATGTGACGTAGGCAGTGACGTAGTTTTTGTTACAGTCAAAAACCGGAAGCGAATCTCCATTATTAATAGAAAGATATTATTAATTATTATTTATTATTATTAATTAATATTATCATTTCATAATGTAGCCCCAACCCCTTTTTATCATATGGGTGCTAGAAGGCGGTGACTGAGGGTCTACATGTCCTGGGAATGATGTTAAACTCTATCTGATAGTGAGGTTCCAGTTTTGGAGGTTTGGGGAATGTGGAACACCCCTTCATCGTCATTGCTCCCTGGTCCACTCTGACCGGAGTGGTAGTACCTGTTAGGGTCCCATCTATGGGTTAAATAGAAAAATGTATTTATAAAAAAAATTGTATTACCCATTAAGAATTGATTTATTTCAAAACTTTATCGGCATTAAATGACCCACTGAGGTTGATATGCCGTAAAACAAAACAAAAAAAAAATCATTCATACTAGAACATGAACCACCACAAAAATGTTCATTTGGAAGACCATATAGTGAAGCACATTTTGATGGAATGCGGAAATTTCGTCCATATTCGAAGAAAATTCCACGGCATAAAAAGCACGAACCGCGCCAAAATATGGAAACCATTAAACACATTATAAACCTGTTTGAATATTTTACGCTGGTATTTATCAATATTTACATCTTATTATAATGAAGATTGTGTGTTTTTCTGTCTGTAACCGAAACTATATTCCTACTCAAGTCACAATTCTTTTAGTTATTGACATCACATTCTCCATGATTTTATTTTTATCTAAACCTCAATTATTAATAAAATTGTCTTACATTATTAATACTGTTAACTATGTCTACATACTGACAACATGTAATTATATTTATATATACAACAAAATAGCGGTTTACAGTGTGAACGGGAAGGCTAATTTGCATATTAATATTAAAAAATCGAATTTAATAAATATGTGCTTAGTATTATTGATTTCTAACTGTTTGGTTTTATTTTAATGAATATAAGCAAAAATCTCTTCAATTAATCTTAAATGAAATCCATTAACAAGAAAAGATAACTGTCATTTTATTCTTTACTTCTCTTTTAACTAAATACTTAAATTAGAAAAAAATAACAATGAAAGACGAGAGTGATGGAAGAGTAAGTTTCAGTTGTTCCATTTTTTATTATACTCCCTCTGTTTCAATCTTTTATTATACTCCTCTGTTTCAAATCTTTTTATCTGTATTCTTATTTAGTTTCATTAGCCTTTCTAATTTAATACAATATTTTATTACATTAAAACTCAAATACTTGCACCCGGAGGTTGCATATATTTGCTAGTGATTTTAATAATATATTTTTGCAATCACTAGAGAACTCAAATCTGTAAACAGCAGACAGAAAGAAATATATATATATATATATATATAATATATATATATATATATATATATATATATATACCAGTCTGTTCCTATCTATTTCATTTTGCAGGTGCACTAACTTGAATATAGCTGAGTGAAATACAATACCAAAGAAACAGAACAGGATACTAGTCTGAAAAAAAAAATATAAGGAATAATAGTAACTATTTCCTTTCACAACCTCTGACCATTCTTAGAAGGCTGTAGAATGTGTTGGCTGAAATAAAGCAAACACAACATCAAACATAATCATATCATTAGTCAGAATTACTGATAGAAAATTTTTCAACAAAATTCACTCGAAAGGGATAATTTTAAGCAGGATAAAGCCATAGAACGAAATAGGCATTTTGGTGTAAGTAGGCTGTGAAAGGAGAGAATGTCAGGTTTATTTTTGAATGGATCGGTCGGCGAGTGAACCTAGCTAAATAGATCCATGTAGTGGTATGACCAGTTTTGTTACCCCACCCCCAAACTAAACTTTCCGGCTTATATGCCGAGTTGTGATGTCACACTCATGTATTCACTTCTTATTTTTTGAATAAAGAATTTAGAGTGAGTACATGAGTGTGCTCACTTCAAATATTAAATTTTTCTACAAAATTCAAAATATTGGTTATCAATCCTAAATTCATCTTTTAGACCATATGACCTTTAGGCACCCCTTTTTGATCTCGATTCAGACGGACATGTTTTTCATTTACACCGTCAATATCCGGTTGTTTGTTAGGGATTAGGGTTAGGGTTAGGCTATTTTAGGCTAGAAGTTAGGGAATTGCGCTCATTCTAAATACATTTGCTTACTTTTATAGGACCGGTTTAGCTCAGTCGGTAGATGTGTCCGACTAGGAACGACAAGGTTCCAGGTTCGATACCAACCATCGCCAACTCAGAGTATGAGTCGCACAGGGGTCTGTGCAGTAAAGTAATATTTACGTAAACGAATTATTTCTTTTTGGTGTATGTCAACCTGTCTAGGGTTATTTTAGGCTAGAAGTTAGGAAATCGTGCTCATTATATTTACATTTAATATGTGGTTGAAAATAATCAACTTCCTGAAAGAAATCAGACTCCAGTCAAAGATGATAGGCAAAAACATCACCCACAGATAAATATACACTTTATACATCCGCCCTATAGGCTGGGGCGTTAGAATGCACCGACTGCACCTCTGCAGAGAGTTAAGACTCCCCCAATGGGGACACCTGTTGGCCGTGGGTGGCGACCCGTGATGCTTAAGGATAGAACCCAGGTGGATGAGCAGTTCATGACATGCAATACTCCACTTTGGCCCTATCTTGGACTAGACGGGCGGTCGGAGAGGCCCCCTCCGATCAATCGGCCGGTCACGTCAAGCCCTGGAACCTATATGATTTTCCCAACCCTATTACCCTTATGGCAAGCCCCAACCCCTTTTTTATCATATGGGTGCTAGAAGGCGGTGGCTGCGGGTCTACATGTCCTGGGAATGACGTTAAACTCTATCTGATGGTGAGGTTCCAGTTCTGGAGGTTTGGGGAATGTGGAGCACCCCATTCATCACCATTGCTCCCTGGTCCACTCTGACCCGGAGTGGTAGTACCTGTTAGGGTCCCATCTATGGGTTAAATAGAAAAATGTATTTATAAAAAAAATTGTATTATCCATTAAGAATTGATTTATTCCAAAACTTTGTCGGCATTAAATGACCCAGTGAGGTTAATATGCCGTAAAACAAAACAAACAAACAAACAAACTTTATACATTGTACTAATCTTTTATTTTTTGCATTTTTATTCTTTTTACCTTTTCAGAAGGAAATGGAAACCAGGTACACAGAAACCTGTCGCAGAGTTCTTCCATTCTTGGAGAGGACACTGGAATCAAAGAATGGCGGAAACCAGTTCTTCATGGGAGACCAGGTATACAAATTCTTACAATTTTTAACAAAATATCCACTTCTTTATTGTGTGCTAGAAGCGGCTACCCGGCGTCGCCTGGGTAGAAGTGGGGATATTTTTTCAAGGTTAGTCCTGCAGATCCATTATTATTGTATTGTGAGATGGATCCTCCTAGTATGTCCCATAAATCAAATCTCTATTATTTTTTGCTCAAAAACCAAGCCCTGGTGATATTTAATGTGTATATATATATATTTACATTGTCGTTAATTGTTTTATTCTCGAAGTTTCCTCCGGACATACAGATACATAACCGCCCTTTATATATGTATAGAAAACCAAGCCCTGGTGATATTTAATGTGTATATATATTTACTTTGTCGTTAATTGTTTTATTTTCGAAGTTTCCTCCGGACATACATATACACACAACTGCCCTTTATATATGTTTAGAAAACCAAGCCCTGGTGATATTTAATGTGTATATATATTTACTTTGTCGTTAATTATTTTATTTTCGAAGTTTCCTCCGGACATATACATATATTTACCAAGCCCTCCACACGAGCAGGATGCGACACAAGGTCAAGTTCTTAAGCAGAGTTTAACATGTTTGAATTCAGAGTTTTCCTTCTCCTAGACCCGTTGCCTAACGAAGGTGAAAGAGTTCAGTCTGCCCTGCTATTTACCCATAGCTGGAGGGAGAGTAGGATTCATATTTATCAAGCACTAGAAGCGGCTACCAAACGTCATCTGGGTAGAAGGGAGTGGGTGACAAAAATTTAGTCACGCAGATCCCTAATTACTGAATGGTGAGTTGTATCCCATTAAAATCCTTACGTAAAAAAGAACTTGCATTGATTCGCCCTGGTGGGACGTCAGGAAAAAAAGGGCATATACACTCAAAAAAGAAAAATCAATGTCTCCCATTTTAAAATATTAAATACCAAAAACTCATAAAACCAGAAATTCTGGGGGAGCTAGTGTAATGGTTCGAGTGTCCACCAGTCAGCCTGACAGGTAGGGTTCGAATCACGCGCACAGCACTGCCCTGTCTATAGCTCTGCTGATGAGGCCTAATAGGCTGAAATGTACATACAGAGATCGACTTTTTCTCGATTTGTTTACGCTTTACATTTAAACCGATATGCACGCCTAATTCATTTAATTATAATTAATTAATTAACAAATTAGGTATGACTTTAATTAAGCACATAATCTCCCACATACAATTATAAGTATGAAATAAATATTTTAGAAAAAACAAACACATGGTGTTAAAATTCGCTGACAGAAATCTGTTTCTTCTTCTAGATCAGTCTTGTTACCAAGACATTCACCAACCACAAAACCGTGTTATTTTCTTAAGCTTTTATTTACTTAACTAAACATTTTATGTAACTAAACATCTGACTAACATAGCGCGCGTATGCAGGTGAGTTCCAGTTAAGGCAGGACATCTTCTCTGCCTGACGTCTAAACTGAAACTGAGGAACCAACCAGGTCCCACGTGACTTCACGTATTTCGCGGGCTTTCTGTAATATTCCATGGAAAGTCCCACCCGTGATATGAAAAGGGGCTATCCCTTTAGAAATACAGGGGATTGACAATAATCTTATGCAACTGCATAGATTATGTAACACCATTATATTAAATTTAAAAAATTATGTTAGTAATTTTCTATAGATAAAAAAAAAAACAGAATTTTTTCTAGTACAGATTATTAAATTTTATTTACAGATAAATTATTATTCTCAAACATTTTCAAATCTATTTTTTCTTCGGGAAGCAAAAACTGGTCAATTTCTTTGGCATTCCCATTCAGGGACTCCAGCCAATAAACCCAGCTGTTACCTTATTAAATTTTTTTCCCATTACCTTAATACAAACAAATTTAATACAAATACTGAAAAAATAGAAAAGGATATTATTATAAAAACATTCAATACTAAAAGCTGTGCTTAAATTAATGAAAATTTAATTAAGATTTTACTTGGTAATTTTTGATAAATCTTTTTAAAAAATTAGTATATTTTCCACGTGGAGATTATTAACATTTTTTTTTTCACAGATAAATAATTTTTCTCAAATATTTTCAAGTCTATGAAGTGTAGATAAATATTTCTCTCTTTTTTTTTTTCAGAAAGTAAAAATTGCTCAGTTTCTTTGGCATTCCCTTCAGGGTTGTGAGGCAATAGACTCTGGTCTTACCCTATTAAACTATATTAGCATTAACTTTTATACGAACAATGTTATGATTAAAATACTGAAAATTTTATCAAAGTTCAATGAGGAGGTAATTTTAAAATCTTAAAACAATTTTAAACAGCAGGTTTTGGAATATAATTTTAAAAATATCATTTAAAGGTTTAAGAATGAGCGAGATTTTTGTTAGTGGAGTGGCCCATTGTCTGTATCAGCTGGACAGTGAGGGAGCCTATCCTCTTTCTGCTTGCGCTAGACCAGGGAGATTGTTTTTGATAAAGTGGAGCGCCACACCTACCGTCAGCTCACTACTTTAACGCATATCAGATTACCCAATCTGTGCTACTCATACGCTGGGTTGGCGGGGACAAGTATCGAACCCTGAACATTGTGATTCCAAAGCGGGTGCTCTTTCGCATAATGTTTAACATAAAGAACAATTATGAGTTTATGTGTTTAAAAAAACAACATATTTCTTTTACATATAACGTACGTTTTTCATTTTAAATAAGTTTACGATAATTTTTTAAGAACGAAAGAAAGAAAGAACAAAAAGGAAAGAAAGAAAGAAAGCAATTGAACTATTTAGCAATAGCTCTTAAATAAATACATCAAACGTAGTGATAAGTAAATTATCATACTGTGGTATATCCATAGGTCCTGCTAGTCTTATTATAATGGAGATTGTGTGTTTTTCTGTCTGTAACCGAAACTATATTACTACTCAAGTCACAATTCTCTTAGTTATTTATATAACATTCTCAATGATTTTATTTTTATTTTAACCTCATTTATTAATAAAATTGTTTTACATTATTAATACTGTTAACCATATCTACATGATATTTTCCACGTACCCCACTTGTACGGGTCAGGCACGAAGGCCCTATTTATGTGGGACCACCCACAAGCCGAGACTCATGGAGTGGCGGGTGAAAAATTGCGTCGATCCCGTCGGCATTCCCCCTCAAGGGGGGCGCCTCAGGCACTGGGCAATAAACCCAGCCCTGCCCTTTAAATCGAGGGGGCAGCTGTTGCCTGGGGGGATGGCCCCCTGGGATCGACGCCGTTAATTATAGCAATGGTCCAGAGGCCGAAGCCACTGTTGACCATATCTACATACTGACAACATGCAATTATATTTATATATCCAACAAAATAGCAGTTTACAGTGTGAATGGGAAGGCTAATTTGCATATTGATATTAAAAATGTGATTTTAATAAATATGTGTTAAGTATTATTGATTTCTAATTGTTTGGTTTTAATTTTAAATGAATATAAGCAAAAGTCTCTTCAATGAATCTTTAATGAAATTCATTACAATAAAACATAACTGTCATTTTATTCTTACTTCCTATTTTAACTGACGGAAAAGAGTAAGTTTCAGTTGTTCTATTTTTCGATTATACCCCCTCTGTTTCAAATCTTTTTTACTGCATTCTTATTTAGTTTCATTAGCCTTTCTATTTTAAAATGATATTTTATTACATTAAAACTTAAATACTTGCACTCTGTTTCAAATCTTTTTATCTGTTCTTATTTAGTTTCATTAGCCTTTCTATTTTAAAATAATATTTTATTACATTAAAACTTAAATACTTGCACTCTGTTTCAAATCTTTTTATCTGTGTTCTTATTAGTTTCATTAGCCTTTCTAATTTAATCTAATATTTTATTACATTAAAACTAAATATTTGCACTCTTTTCAAATCTTTATCTGTGTTCTTATTTAGTTCATTAGCCTTTTAATTTAATCTAATTTTTTTACATTAAAACTTAAATACTTGCACTCTGTTTCAACATTTTTATCTACTTTTATTTAGTTTCATTAGCCTTTCTAATTTAATATATTTTATTACATTAAAACTTAAATACTTGCACTCTGTTTCAAATCTTTTTATCTGCATTCTTATTTAGTTTATTAGCCTTTCTATTTTAATATAATATTTTATTACATTAAAACTTAAATACTTGCACTCTGTTTCAAATCTTTTTATCTGTTGTTCTTATTTAGTTCATTAGCCTTTCTAATTTAATATAATATTTTATTACATTAAAACTTAAATACTTGCACTCTGTTTCAAACCTTTTTATCTGCATTCTTATTTAGTTTCATTAGCCTTTCTAATTTAATATATTTTATTACATTAAAACTTAAATACTTGCACTCTGTTTCAAATCTTTTTATCTGCATTCTTATTTAGTTTCATTAGCCTTTCTATCTTAATATAATATTTTATTACATTAAAACTTAAATACTTGCACTCTGTTTCAATCTTTTTATCTGTGTTCTTATTTAGTTTCGTTAGCCTTTCTATTTTAATCTAATATTTTATTACATTAAAACTTAAATACTTGCACTCTGTTTCAAATCTTTTTATCTGTGTTCTTCATTTAGTTTCAATTAGCCTTTCTAATTTAATCTAATATTTTATTACATTAAAACTTAAATACTTGTACTCTGTTTCAAATCTTTTTATCTGTGTTCTTATTTAGTTTCATTAGCCTTTCTAATTTAATCTAATATTTTATTACATTAAAACTTAAATACTTGCACTCTGTTTCAAATCTTTTTATCTGCATTCTTGTTTAGTTTCATTAGCCTTTCTAATTTAATATAATATTTTATTACATTAAAACTTAAATACTTGCATTCTGTTTCAAATCTTTTTATCTGTGTTCTTATTTAGTTTTCATTATCATTTCTAATTTAATATAATATTTTATTACCTTAAAACTTAAATACTTGCACCCTACGGAGTGTGCATATATTTTGTAGTAATTATAAATATCATAAATAACTATTTGCGTTTTACTAAAATTGTTTACATTTAACCCTGCAGATGATGTGTGTGACATGGTACTGCACATGTTTCTTGGAAAACCCCATCTTGGAGAATCAAACCATGTTCAACAGCTACCCAAACTGATGTCTTTGTGGAAACGCGTTGCAGCCCCCCAAGATCACCGCTACCTCAAGAAGCGTTGCAACACCAACTGGTAGATTGTTTTCATAGACTGACCGCCCCAGAAAAAGATCACTCCCTGTCTGTTTCTTCTGCGTCGGCTTGAAAAGATCACGATGTTCGGATTTTAACGAGTTTTTGAGAGAAAAAAAAGGATTAATGTGTCATGATGGCCTTCCATACCGAGATTTGTCTGATGATCAACAGGATATATATATGAAATGTACTTATATTTGTGCATTACATGATTTTATAAATAAAAGATTCCTTCAAAAGTATGCTTTATTTTTGTCTCACTCTTTTTTACTCTCTCTCTCTCTCTCTCTCTCTCTCTCTCTCTCTCTCTCTCTCTCTCTATATATATATATATATATATATATATATATATATATATATATATATATATATATATATTGGTTAGGAGGTTGATTTAGAAGGCTATCACAATGCAGTTTGGAATAAATAAAAAATAATAATACGGTAACAATGGTGTTTGTGTGTTGACCTGTATTTTTTTATTATTTCTTTATATATTAATAAATAATAAAAAAAATACAGGTCAACACACAACACCATTGTTACCGTATTATTATTTTTTATTTATTCCAACTGCATTGTGATAGCCTTCTAAATCAACCTCCTAACCAATACATACACAATGCTTCAAGCAAATTATGAAACTCTCTTATATATACTAGCAAATATATGCACCCTCCGGGTGCAAGTATTTAAATTTTAATATAAAATATGTTAAATTAGAAAGGCTAATGAAACTGAATATAGAATTCAGATAAAATATTTGGAACAGAGGGGTATGATTGAAAAATAGAACAACTTTGAAACTAACTCTTCCATCATTTGCACTTACTCCCGTCTTTCATTGGTAAATTTTCCTAATTTAACTATTAGTTAAAATAGGAAGTAAAGAATAATATTACAGTTATTTCTTCTTGTTAATGGATTTCTTTTAAGATTTATCCCAAGATTTTTGCTCATATTCATAAGATAAAACCAAACAATTAGAATATCATAATACTAAGCATATATTTATTAAAATAAAATTTTAAAGTTCAATTATGCAAATATCCTCTATTAACATGTAAACCTCTATTTTGTTGTATATATAAATACAATTGCGTGTTATTAGTATGTAGATATGGTTAACAGTATTAATAATGTAAACAATTTTATTAATCATTGAGGTTTAAATAAAAATAAAATCATGGAGAATGTCGTGTAAAAAACAAAGGAATTTTAACTTGTATACAATATAGTTTCGGTTACAGACAGACAAACCCACAATCTCCATTATATAAATATATATATATATATATATATATTAATATGTGTGTGTGTGTGTATTTGGGCAGCATTCTTTCATTTATACATGTAGAATTAAAAAAAGCACATCTCCTCTTTACAATTTTATTTTTGATCTTTTCGAGTTTTCTGGCCAACTTTTTAATATTTGGGTGGAAGTCGTCGTGGATTAGTCCACCAAAGTTCAAGTCCCGAGTACTTTCGGCACTTCAAAGTGGCATCATCAGGGGTGATGTGTTCCAGCTTTTTAAAAATTTATTAACGTGGAGGCTGGAAGGAGAAGACTTGTACTGCATTGGAAATTTATTTGTTTAAGGATGGTTTGTATTGTTTTATGTATAAAGCTTCTAGTATTTGGAGTTTGTTGTTTATTTTTTCTTTGTGCGGAATGTGTGTATTTTCCATTAGAATATTTCGGTAATTAGAGTGGGGCATGAATGTAATTGTAGGTGTTGTGAAATGGATATATATATATTATATTATATATATATATATATATGAGAAGTAAACAAACAGACGATGTTTTGTGATATGGCTTTTTTTCAGCCGACAATATTTGGGAGAATATGTGCTTAATTGAAGTCTAACCTAATTTTTTGAAAGTTAATTCATTAATAATTATTAGGCGGGATTTACCTATTTAAATGTAAAAAAAAAAGAAGAAAAAATCAATCTCTGTATGTCGAAATAGGCCGAAATGTACATACAGAATTGATTTTTCTCGATTTGTTTAGCCTTACATTTAAATAGGTAATCCCGTCTAATTAATTATTAATGAATTAACTTTCAAAAAATTAGGTTCGACTTCAAATTAAGCACATATTCTCCAATATATATATTATATAATATATATATATATATATATATATATATATATATATTTATACAAACTTATTGGTAAACCCTTGCAGTAAGAAAAAACCCGGCAAATAGATGGATAGTAAAAATATACTACCAAACTTTGCCTGCAGAAATAAAAAAAAAGAAAAGACCAAGAGTGTCGTACAACCAAAAAATCGACTAATACTATAGTACTTGGCCAAAAGAAAAATATATATATATGAAAAAAAAAAAAATATATATATATGTATAACCGCTAGGATCATCTAAAGCTAAAATGTAAAAAGTGCTCAATACCATAAGTAGAGCAAAAAATAAAGTTAAACCTAATGAGTCAGATATACCTACTAATAGTTCCGCTTAGTAGCTCATCAGGGCAAGAATAATGATTTTGCCCTGATGAGCTACAAACGGAACTATTAGTAGGTATATCTGACTCATTAGGTTTAACTTATATATATATATATATATATATATATATATATATATACCAAAACTTGTTGGTAAATCCTCGCGGTGAGAAAAAACCAGCAAATAGTTTGATTGTAAAAATATACACAAACATCACTGGAAAAAACATTTTGGAAAAAAGAAAAACCAAGATAATTCGTACCAATCAAAAATAATCTATTGGTACAATATTTTGGCCAAAAGAAAAAACAATTTATATGTATATATATATATATAAGATATATATTCATACAAACCGCCAGGAAGCTAAAGCTAATAAGTAAAAAGTGCTCAATACCTAAGTAGAGCCAATAATATTGTTATGGAATCATTCTATATTGCTAGCTATATGCAAAACACGCTCTTTTAATACGCACGGGGATTGTTAAAAATATTTTAAAACGTCAATAAAAATGGAAAATTAACTTTTTAATGTTTATTTTATGTTTAATATAAAGAAACAATTACCAGTTTATGTGTTAATAAAAAAGAAAAACAAATTTCTCTTACATAAAACCTAATTTTTTGCATTTAAAAGTAAATTCCCGTAAAATCCCGCATTTCTTAATCTTGTTGACAAAATCATCGCATCTTGACGTGTGCACTATTTTTTGTATGGAGGATTATACGTTAATATTTTCAAACAAATCATCATCATCATGTCGCGCTGGCAGCACGGATATCCTTGAAAATCTCTCGCCAACCTTCCCTATCATTCATCGCCCCAGGGAGTTCTTCCTCGCTGCAACCACATCTTTACATAGCTGGTCAATGTAGGTCCTTGCTGGGCGGCCCACACGGCATGTCCATGTGTTGGCTTCCACAGGAGAACATCGCTTATGAGTTCGTCCTTGCTTCTCCAGCAGTGCCTGCATGCCTAGTCCGTCTCACTCGGATGGTCTGTGAGATAGGGGGCAAGTGACCAATCAACTGCTCCTTGTGGGGTGCTGTCTCCACGACTTGTTCAATACTGCTCGCAGCATTCTTGTGCAGCTCCCATCCAGCTTATTCTCGAGGCGCCTCGTTAGGGTCAGGTAGTGCGCCATACAGCAATACTGATATGACTACGGCCTGGAAGAGATGTCGCTTTAGCTTGTCTGTGAGATCAGATTTCCATATGACAGATAATTTGTTCGTGGCATCCACCCTTTCCTATTCGTGTATTTACATCGCTATAAAATAATAAATTTCTTCAAACACTGTTTTAGGCTACAGTCCCAGGCGTCAAAAGAGGCTTAGTTTTCGATTTACGTAGACAAACACCTATCAAAATAATTTTAACGTAATTATTAAGAAAAAATCCAAAAAAGACTAATAACCATTGTCGTCATAGACCATTTAATAAAATTATGCGAAAAGTACCATTTAAACGGGCTACATTTGTAGTAAAATACGTATAAAAACTAAGTAGCTCCGAAATGAGAATTAGCCAATGAGAATCGAGTATTCGATATATAAACAAGGTATTAAATGGCGACGTCGAGCGAAAGAAGAGACCATGCTTATTAGCGAGAAAAAATGTTTTATGTGCATTTTACCTTCAAAAAGTATAGCGAAATAAACATTACCTTATAATAATCCCTTTACTAAACCAAACAAATTTCTTCAGGAAAAAAATCAAAATATATTTTCAATTAAAAAATGAACTGACTTTTTAGAAACAAATAAAAAAAATAGTATTTCGCATACATGAGATAACAAGTCACTTGTAAGAAACGTAAATAACGAATAATTTTCTTTCGCGCAGCAAACTGAATTTTAGGGTAATAAAGGACTATTTGGTCGTAAATTCCTACCGTAAAATAAACTGAACCCTCATTTTATGTCCGTGTTTTTGCAATAAATGTTTTATTTTTCTTGCACCCGTTATTTTCAATAATAAATATATTTTCTTATATTATTTTAATATTCACTTCAATGTTTATATTCTAAAGTTTTTATTTTGTGAGAAAGTTTAGTTTTAAAGTGGGGTTCGTTTTACATTTCAACTTATTATCGTAAATTCCTACGATAAAATGCCCAAGCCTAATTTTATGGTAGGAATTTACGAGTAAAAAGTGAATATTACCTTTTGTTGTTGTTGTTGTTATTTCTTTTCTTTTTTGGCTTTGGTACTCTAAATTAAAACGTCAGATTTTAATAATCGACGCCGAAAAAACAAAATTACGGTCATAAAGGAGGATCCAATTTATGCCTAAATTGTAAAACAAAAAAAATTGTTCTTTAGTAAGGGATTTTTTGTTTGTTTTGAGGGTCGCTTTAATATATATATTATATTATATATATATATATATATCACACACACACACACCCAACTTCCTCTCTTCTCTTAATATAAACAATAAAATTCTTTTTTCATGACATCTCTCCTTTACCTCTTACCAATATACACACACACCTCTCCCCTACCTCTTACCAATACACACCACACACACACACACACACACCACACACACGACCACATACCAAAAAAATGCACAATCTTTCCTTTCAATACACACACTTACAGCGCACATACTCACGCCATAAAATAGAATATTGATGTCATATTTCAATACCGTCTCCTTTTTCAAACTTCAAAACATTTTTAAAACAGACTGAGTGACAGGGATTACCACTCGCTTTTCTCATTATTCTGTGATAAATAATTTCTTATCTTTGCCTGAAGATGATCTAATTAATAGATCGAAACACTGCAGCGTCGGCCAATAAACTCCACACTTAACATNAGAGGAGGAGAGGTCGTTCTATTTTCAACTTATTTACTCGTAAATTCCTAACGATAAAATGCCCAAGCTAATTTTTTATGGTAGGAATTACGAGTAAAAGTTGAATATTACCTTTGTTGTTGTTGTTGTTATTTCTTTTCTTTTTTGGCTTTGGTACTCTAATTAAAACGTCAGATTTTAATAATCGACGACGAAAAAACAAAATTACGGTCATAAAAGGAGGATCCAATTTATGCCTAAATTGTAAAACAAAAAAAATTGTTGCTTTAGTAAAGGGATTTTTGTTTGTTTTGAGGGTCCTTTATATATATATATATTATATATATATATATATATACACAACACACACACACCCAAACTTCCTCTCTTCTCTTAATATAAACATAAAATTCTTTCATGACATCTCTCCTTTACCTCTTCACAATATACACACACACCTCTCCCCTACTCTTACCAATACACACAACACACACACACAACACACACACACACCGACCACATACCAAAAAATGCACAATCTTTCTTTCAATACACACACTTACAGCGCAATACTCACGCCATAAAATAGAATATTTGATTGCATATTTCAATAACCGTCTCCTTTTTCAAACTTCAAAACATTTTTAAACAGACTGAGTGACAGGGATTACCAACTCGCTTTTCATTAATACTGAATGATTACCATAGTCGTAATACTATTTATCGCGCGCGAGAGAAGGGTTATGTTTTATATTTCGATTCACCTTTGTAGATTGCACGTTGATGTTATTATAATTTTCCTTTTAGCTTATTAGGGCCGCGATCTACTCTTGCGAATTTCGAAACGACTCCTTGGCAACTCAACTACGTCTCCAATTACTCAACTCAGCCCGCAGTCTTATACCCATTTAAACCTGATTGTATTTTTTCATGTTTACCATGAGATATTCATAATTAGCTCGATCTTGGTATTCAATCTCCGTTCTTTCACACAACATAGACACAAGAACATTATACACACACCAACAACACACAACACACAAACCACACATCCCTAAACTTGACATAACTATTATAATTATATTATATTATTATATATAGTATATATATATATATAATATAATATAGAGAGGGTATATATATATATATTAGTGGGATAGACCCACGAGAAATGAAGCAATAGTTTTGAGTACAGCTAGTAACTGCATAGAATTGAAATTAACGGCAATACCTTGTATGACTCGTGTGTTGCAAATTTTTAAAATTTAATCGAAAGATAAATAGAAAATAGAAACTTAAGGGCCCTTTCGACCGGTGCTTTGTATATAAAATTAACGCCCGGTAGATCGTTTAAAAGTCACAATGTTAATCAAATTGGTAAAAAGAAATTCAATCAAACAAATGGTGGCGTAACATTGAACGGCAACAATAAACAAAAAAAAAAAACAACAATACTATACTATTATATTATATATATATATATTATATATATAATATTTATATATATATATACTATATAGGTGTCCAAGTGATTAACTCTATTATAACCAATTATATGTATGTCATACATATAATTGTCTACAATCAACCAACATCTTGATTACACAGTGGAGTTAACCCTGAAAGATCCTCAACATGGTGAAACTCGAGTATGTTTATCACTTGGACTATATTAAAATAAATTGCTCTACAACTGTATTGAGCACTTTTTTTATTTGTGATATCACTGCTTACCTTTATGAATTTCACATCAACCACCGTGACCATATTCACCGGTAAGTCATCTTTTCCATAAAATATATATATATATATATACATATATATATATATATATATATGTATTTTAGTATATATTTATTCATATGGAAACAGACTTGTTTCCATACAAATATATACTAAATATATATTTATTATCCATTTATTATTATCATCACTATCACTATCACAGATATTGAGCACTCTTTAAATAAAACTGTTTATACTGTATATATAATAATACTGTATTAAGACTGTATATACAGATATGAGCCCTCTCTTAATAATACTATATATATATATATATAATATATATATATATATATATATATGTGTGTGTGTTGTGTGTTTTGTGTGTGTGTGTGTGTTTTTAAAGCAAATGTTATAAAATATTCCAACTGCAGTTTCTTGCCGTAGCAATTCTTCAGGAATTATTGCTTATTCCAGTCATCTACTCTTATCAATATCCGGGCTGTATCCATTCTCAAGTACATGGGTGTGCCACCTACGTAATTCCAGAACCCACCTGGCACAGTTTATGCTTGTTCAAATGCCTACGAATATGCCTTCTATGGCTGGAATAAGCAATAATTCTTGAAGAATTGCTACGGCAAGAAACGGCAGTTGGAATATTTTATAACATTCGCTTAAATAAAAACGTATATTTAGCTCTTTTTTATTGAGCACTTTTTAAATCGATTTTTATTAACCTAGAAGTAAATGTACTTGCTTCGTGGATTGGCAATAAGATCCGTAATATATATATATATATATATATATTATTAATGGAGATTGTGGGTTTGTCTTGTATGTAACCGAAACTATATTACTATTCAAGTCACAATTCCTTTGTTATTTACATCACATTCTCCATGGTTTTATTTTTATCTAAACCTCATGAATAATAAAATTGTTTTACATCATTAAGATAGTTGACCATATCTACATACTAATAACATGCAATTGTATTATATATACACAGAAAATAGCGGTTTACAGTGTGAATTGGAAGGCTAATTT
>CM042175.1:7753428-7850928 GCA_023376005.1 Doryteuthis pealeii
AATGCATTTTTATAGTAAACATTATTTCGAATGCATTTTTATAGTATAAATCATTTCCAATGGATTTTTATAGTATAATTTATTGTTTAATGCATTTTTATAATAAAAATAATTTCTAATACATTTTTATAGTAAAAATCATTATCCAATGCATTTTTACAGTAAAAACCATATACAATTCATTTTTATTGCAAAAATCACTTCCAAAGCATTTTTATAGTAAAATCATTGTCAAATGCATTTTTTAAGTAAAAATCATTTCCAATGCCTTTTTATAATAAAAATCATTTCCAATGCCTTTTTATAGTAAAAAATCATGTCTTATGCATTTTTATAATAAACATCATTTCCAATGTATTTTTATAGTAAAAATCATTGTCCAATGCATTTTTATAGTAAAAATCATTGTCCAATGCATTTTTATAGTAAAAATCATTGTCCAATCCATTTTATAGTAAAAATAATTTCCAATGCATTTTTATAGTAAAAATCATTGTCCAATGCATTTTTATAGTAAAGATCATTGTCCAGTGCATTTTTATAGTAAAAATCATTTCCAATGCCTTTTTATAGTAAAAATCATGTCCTATGCATTTTTATAATAAAAATCATTTACAAGGTATTTTTATGTTGGAAATTATTTCCAATTCATTTTTATGGTAAAAATCATTATCCATCAACAACAACAACGACATAAAAAACACAAGCCAAAGTGACAATTCATCCAATTCAGGGAAATAGTGGAAACACCACTCTACGAGAAGGCAGGTGTATGGACACTTGCCTTCTATAACACAGACCATCCGAGTGACAACGAACAAGATATGCTGGACACTGCTGGACAACCAAGGACGAACTCATCGATGACGTTCTCCTCTGGAATCACCATGGTGGGCCGCCCAGCAAAGACCTACAAGACCTACATTGACCATCTCGGCACGGATACTGGATGCCGCGCATTGCACCTACCGTGAACAATGAATGATAGGAACGAGTGGCGAGAAAATTTCATGGATATCTGTGCTACTAGTGCGACCTAATGATGATGAAAGGGTGAGTCAAACCTTTTGCAATATTTTGGCACGTGCTAGTCAGCGGCACACATCCAAGAAGATAGACTTCTGAAGCGGAAAGAACAATTCAATAAACTGCTATGAACTTTAAAGTGAAAAAAGACATAATAACTGTTGTGGGGTTTTAAGGGGTCAAATAAGAACAAAACGACGGGTAACAAATGTAGGAAAATGTATTAACAAAAGAGTAGACAATTACAGTACAGAGAAGTGGAAATTACGTCCGACAATAGAGTTATGAGCTGACTCGCATTGGCTTACTCTCCAAGCCATAATTGTCCCTGTTACTTATAGTAACCGTCGGCGCATTCCATTAGTCTTATAGGGTGTATCACCTATAACAATAACAATGTTTTAAAGGATACTAATGTGAGTCAAAGGTTTTGCAATATTTCAGCGCGTGCTAGGTAGTGGCACATATCCAAGAAGATAGACTTCAGAAGTAGACAGAACAATTCAAGAAACTGTTAGGAATTTTAAAGGAAAAAATATATAATAACAGAGTCTTAAAAGATGCTAGGGTGAGTCAGAGGTTTTGTAATATTTTTCTTTGATATGTGCCGTAAACTAGCACATATCCAAGAAGATAGGCTTCTGAAGTGGTCAGAACACTTCAAGAACTGCTATGAAACAAAAAATCAAATCACAAAAATCTCGAAATTGGCTGATACAAATTGGCCAGATTCCAAGAGGGTCTAATATGTAGGGATACGGATTCTAGCAAATAAGATGAAAAATATGTGACACATTCATTTTCTCTTTTATCCTAATGGATATGGTCTTGGTGTTCATCTGTTCGCAATACCATGGATCTGCACCAAATATTGTCTCAGACTAAAGCATTTGGTTGATTTTAACGGCATTTCAACTCGACAAAGTTAGGCTGGTTGGTTGGTTGGTTGGATTTTTCGGCATGTCAACCCTTGTTGTGTTATTTTGTTATATACCCTTATAACATACTCGGGTATGTATTGGAGAGACAGAGAGATAGATTAGAGATGATAATAGATGATTGTCTTACTTGCTACACTTCTGAAATTGAAACAATATTTTCCATCTATCTATCTATCTAGCTATATATATATATATATATATATATATATATATATATATATATATATATATGGAGGCGCGTGAGCTAGTGGTTAGAGTCGTGGAAAATGGACTCGTCAATTCGAGTTTAATTCCCAGACGAAGCTGTTGGCATTTCACATAGCGCTAATACCCTTGGGAAAGGTATAAATCCATATATTCTCCCTCCAGCTATGGGTTGAATAGTAGGGCAGACTGGGCCCTTCAGCCTTGGGTAGGTAATCAGTCTAGGAGAGGGATAACTCTGAATTCAAAATTTCTGAGGTCGGTCGTTGATTGGGTTTGTGACAACCCTTGATGCTCCAATTCTTTCCTATCGACTGTGCCAAAAAGTGTGGATGGTCCAACACAAGCCTTCACCACTATAAACAAATCACTGTGTGGGAGTTCATTGTATGTATGAACCCTCATAAGTCGAAAATCGACGGGAGAGTCCATTTATTATATATATATATAATACACCAAAGTTATTGGTGAATCCTCGCGGTGAGAAAAAACCCAGCAAATAGTTTGATTGTAAAAATATACTAGCAAACATGAACTGGGGAGAAAAAACATTTTGGAAAAAAGAAAAGACCAAGATAATCGTACCAACCAAACATAATCTATTAGTACAATATTTTGGCCAAAAGAAAAACCTATTTATATGTATATATATATATATATATATATATATATATATAAGATATATATATTCATACAAAACCGCCAGGAAACTAAAGCTAATAAGTAAAAAGTGCTCAATACCTAAGTAGAGCAAATAATAAAGATAAATCTAATGAGTCAGACGAACCTACTAAAAGTTTCGCTTAATGCTCTTCAGGGCTAAGATCTTAGCCCTGAAGAGCATTGAGCTAAACTTTTAGTAGGATCGTCTGACTCATTATATATATATATATATATATATATATATATATAGGGCAGTGGTGGGAATCTGTATATCCGGAGGAAACTTAAACAATTAATTAAAGTAATTAGATATACACATTAAATATCACCAGGGTTTGGTTTTTGAGCAAAATAATTAAGATTAGAGTTATATTTGGGAAGCTATTTAGAAATTAAAATTTGAAAAGTAACAGAAGGAAACGTCATTTATATGTTATTATTTTTTTTTTTTTTGGTATCTTTTTTTTTTCGCTTTGAAATATAATATAGTTGATTGATTTGTTTTATTCCTTCTTGATGGTTACTCAATTTTTTAAAAACTAATTCTTTTTAAACACATTTTTTAAAACTCATTTTGTTCTATTTAACTCCTATATATGGGGTCCTAACAGGTACTACCACTCCGACTCAGAATTTTAAAGTTATATGGTACAGTCAAAGCAGGTGGCTTTATTTCTTTCCTTTTTTTCTCTTTTTTATTTTCTCTCTCATTCTTTTTCTTTCTTTACCCCCCCTCTCTCTCTCTTTCTTTTTTCTTTCTCTTTTTCTATTTCTCTCTTTCTTTTTTTCCTCTTTTTTATTTTTCTCTTTTTTATTTTTCTTTCTTCCCCCCTCTCTTTCTTTCTTTCTTTCTCTTTTTGTATTTCTCTCTTTTTTTTCTTTTCTTTATTTCTTCTTTGTGACTATATGATATTTCTTTTCATTCTAACGGCTGTTCAGACTATTAATATCTAATATATGTAGAGTGTAGCTTTTGTGGACACCAAAATATTTTGACCTATCCATACTACATCTACCTCTTATGAACTTATGAAGCCATATCATTGTGACTGTTGTTTAAACTATTCAAATCATTATTTGTTGTTTTCATTGTTACTAAGATGTTTTGTCCCATCTGTTCTACACCGTAATCGTAATTATAATCATAACTATGATCCTCACTTTAACACTAACCTTATTACTAAACTTAACACTCATCCTAAACTTAATTATAATCATAACTATGATCCTCACTTTAACACTAACCTTATTACTAAACTTAACACTCATCCTAAACTTAATTATAATCATAACTATGATCCTAACTTTAATACTAACCTTATTACTAAACTTAACACTCATCCTAAACTTAACTGTGGCCACATATCTTGTGGCGAGAGAAACCACTGTAACGTTATGGCTTTTTCACACGCCACTCAATCGTATAAGTAACGTGGCGGTGGCGTTTGTCACACGCGTAAACTTTTGGTTGTTTACTATATCCAGCAGTTCTTGGTCGCTAGTGGCAGGTCAAGGAAGTATCACCTTACGCACGCCGCGGGCTCTTAGTCACGGTCAATTGACTACCTCCGCGGGTATCTTTCGGCAAGGAGATTTCATTCATAAAAGAACCTGTAATATTCCTCGTCGTAGTAAAAGAAGATTATAATACCGTGTTTATTTTCATGGAGTTTATTGGAATGAACTCAAGGTTCTTAACTTCGAGACGGAGGGTCAGCTTGATTATTGTAATGTTTTTTATCTGGTTTCGACTTAGAGTTTTCAGTTCTTGTGGGTGATAAACTTTCGTCAGTTGGTAAATCTTAAGGACAGTCCTTTTCTCGTCCTCAGCGACTACAGTTCATTCACGTATCTCAGCTTCCAGCACCAAGCTCGACTGTCCAACCCCGCCCGGCCAACTGCCTTGACTAACTCTCGCTGACTAACTGTCTGACTTAACTCCTAGTCTGGGTCTTTATATACTATCACAAAAGAATCAACTAGAATCATTTTTTCTGGAACTATCTAATTCTTTCTAGAAGGAAAAGAACATTCGATTCAATCTAATGATCCTGGTCAAAGAGAGTTCACGGCCTTTTAGACCAAAGGACGACTAGCCGTCAAGAATACTGGGTTTTCGTTAAACGTAGACCCCATGTCTCGTTAACGTCTTTTATTTCTTTTCGGGCCGATTCTTCAAAGACCACCCAGTAATATCAGAGAATCAGTACTACATTTTTTTTAAGGTTTCTCTGTGTGTCTGGCACAAGGCCACAAATATAGATGTTCCCGGGTAGGGCCCGTCCATTATGTTACACCACGAACGTAGTGGTTCGAAGCGTGCACAACTGTGTTTGGCATGCAGAATGAGATCAGAAGCGAGTAGGGAGATTGAACTCACATCCTCCTAATCGTGAGTTGTGGCCTGACGCAGGTGAATTACCAAACTGTCCATAGTGGCCCGGCTGTGAAGGATTGACGCGTGCTGATTAATGTCGCACGTGCTACACGGCCAAGTCAGAGTAAGAAGCCCGGATGAACACTGTAATTGTGTATTTAATGACCAGCCCTCTTATTCTAAATCTAACCCTAATTTCTACATTAACTCTATAAGAATATACAATATACACATTTTTGGTAGAATATGTGCTTAATTGAAGTCCTACCAAATTTTGAAAGTTAATTAATAATTAATTAATTAGGCGGGCATACCTATTCAAATGTAAGGCTAAACAAATCGAGAAAAATCAATCCCTGTATGTACATTTCAGCCTATTAGGCCTCATCAGCAGAGCTATAGATAGGAAGACCGCCTTGTGCGTGATTCGAAACCCGACAGTCAAATATAATGTACAAGTTATGTACGCGTCAATGAATGACTATACACGATGAATAGTGAAGATCATTTACATGAAGATTCATTGTGAAGCTCTGCGCCTTTACCACCCACACACCGAAGGAAATAAAGAAGGGTCCTCTCTTTGTACATACGTATCTGTTGTTTATTGAAGTCCAGTAGTCGGTAGTAGCTGACTACTAAATACCAGCAACGACTACTGACTTACACGATTTAGAGTAGCAAAGAAGCCAGTACGTAACATCTGTCTTTGGATCTGGTGGCTGTTCCTTAGTATTTTGTGCTTGTGTTGTTTGTCTGTTTTTAGTAACAACACAAGACATTGCTTGTTTTCATTTCACATACGAGGATAATTAAAAAAAAGTAATGCCATTTTATTTAGGACAGGTATAATTACCAAAACAAGAACATGTATCACACATTAAAACGAAGCTGGTCCTCTGTGGATCACGTCCCTATTCCTCCACATAAGGTAGTAAAAAAGTAATGCCATTTTATTTAGGACAGGTATAATTACCAACACAAGAAAATGTATCATACATTAAAATGAAGCTGGTCCTCTGTGGATCACATCCCTACTTCTCCACATCAGGCAGTCAAAAAGTAATGCCATTTTATTTAGGACAGGTATAATTACCAAAACAAGAACATGTATCATACATTAAAATGAAGCTGGTCGTCTGTGGATCACATCCCTACTCCTCCACATAAGTGAGTAAAAAAGTAATGCCATTTTATTTAGGACAGATATAATTATCAAAACATCCCTACTCCTCCACATAGTCATGATTTCTCCCAATAGCAATGTTCCACCTTCGAATGGGAGCATGTATCACTGCCCTTTAAAATTCTGTTGACTGTTCTTTAAGCCATTTCTTCACTACAGATTTCACTTCCTTGTCACTGGAATAATGTTTGCCTCTCAAATCCTCTTTCAAGTGACCGAAGAGATAATAGTCTGAAGGCGATAAATCTGGTGAGTATAGAGGATGCGGTAAAGGTGTCCACCCAAATGAGGTGATTTTCCCTTGTCTTTATGCTTGTGTGTTGTCAAGAATTGTCATGGAGATAGAAGACATTGTCGATTGGCAAGTTGTGTCTTACTTGTCGGATTTTTGCTCTGAGCCTCGTTAGGGTCTCAATGTAGGCCTTAGTTTCAATTTAAAAAAAACTTCAAATGAAATAAAGAAAATGGCGTTACTTTTTTTTTTACTCACCCTCGTTTATTCTATTTACTTCAGATCCCAGATCCTACACACGCGTGTAAGAATTTGGCCAAATGAACGAGAGCCGTTATTGCCGCGTGTCTTGCCCAACTGTTAATCAATTACTGCTTTTCTAAACTCACTTGCCACGGTTGGCACCCGCGAGCGGAAGTGTTGATCAAAACAGAGTTAAGGGATGTCCATCATCCCCTTTGTATCTTTCCATTAACCGTTATTATTACTATTTGAGTTTTTCTTTATATTTTTAAAATCTTTTTTTTAGTCACATGAAAGAGGAAATTAAACTTAGTAATCGTTGTAGGAAGTGTAAATGGCGACCAGAGTTCAAATCCTGGATGAGGTTCTTTATGTTTCAGTTTTTGCTAATGCTCTTAGGAAATGCACACATCCATTCGTTCTCCACCCATTCCCAGTTACGGGTAAGTAATAGGGCAGACTGTGTTTTTTTTAATCTTAGGTAGGCAATCAGTCTAAGAGAAGAACATTTGAATTCAAATCAGCATATATTTTTCCTCTTGGGAAAGGCACAACTCCATTCGTTCTCCACCCCTTTCTAGTTATGGGTAAATAGTAGGGCAGACTGTGTTCTTTAATCCTGGTTAGGCAATCAGTCTAAGAGAAGGAAATTTGAATTCAAATCAGTATATATCTTTCCTACACCAGCGGGAACCATTATCAACATTGTGGGAGATAATGTAACATAATCTATGCATAGATTATTGTCAACCCCCTGTATTTCTAAAGGGATGGCCCTTTTTATATCACGGGCGGGACTTTCCATGGAATATTACAGAAAGCCCGCGAAATACGTGAAGTCACGTGGGACTGAGTTAACCCTCAATTCCAGCTTGGACGTCAGGCAGAAAGCATGTCTGCCTTAGCTGGTCTCAAATGCACACGCGCGTTGTGTTAGTTAGAAGAAGTTTAAGCAATAAAAGTTTAAATAAATAATATGGTGTTCTTGTTTGATGAATGTCTTGGCAACAAGACTGACCAAGAAGAAGGAATGCATCAAAGACGAACAGCCAACAAGAACCAAGCAATGGAAGTCAACATGGAGAGAAAGAATAGAAACGACTAGACATCACGAATGGCCAAAGTAAGTAATGCAAATATGCATATGCATCTCTCTATCAACCAATCACTATCTTTCTCCTCTTGTGTATATAGTACACCTTCATTGTAATTACTTCCGGTATATATTTATACTCCCGGTATATATATATTTTTTTTTGGGGGGGGGGAGTTTATGTGCTTAATTAAAGTCATACCTATTTTGTTAATCAGCTAATTATAATTAAGTGAATTATGCGTGCATATCGGTTTAAATGTAAGGCGTAAACAAATCGAGAAAAAGTCAATCTCTGTATGTACTTTTAAGCCCATTAGGCCTCATCAGCAGAGCTATAGACAGGGCAGTGCTTTGTGATTCGAACCCTACCTGTCAGGCTGACAGGCGACATTCTAACCATTACACTAGCTGGCTTCCCCAGAATTTCTCGTTGTCGACCTTCGCCATTTCAAACACATGTTTGTCCACTTCATACTGTCGTGCTATAAGTCACCCAAACAGTGCGATATACACATCAGTTTAAAAAAATACACGAGAAATTCTTGGGAAGCCAGCTAATGTAATGGTTAGAATGTCCGCCTGTCAGCCTGACAGGTGGGGTTCGAATCACGCTCAAAGCACTGTCCTGTCTATAACTCTGCTGATAAGGCCTAATGGGATTAAAAGTACATACAGAGATTGACCTTTTCTCGATATTTACGCCTTACATTTAAACCGATATGCCCGCCTAATTCAATTAATTATAATTAATTGATTAACAAATTAGGTATGGCTTTAATTAAGCACATAATCTCCCAAAGAATTGTCGTCCTCCGCCATTTGAAACACATTGTTTGTCCACTTCATATATATATATATATATATATATATATATATATATGAACATTCAATTTGAACGCTAATGCATGAACGGCTATGAGTCTTTTCTACATATAAACCGGGTTTAATTGATAATTACTTGGTGTTATTGAACACTAAAATTATTGTTTTATTCTCCAACGTATTAAGATCAATCCTATGAATGGTTTTATATAAAAACTAATTAAAAATTATGTGATTACCCTAACGAGAGAATCAAAGGACCAGCATGATTTTGATGTATGATACATGTTTCTGTGTTGGAGATTATACCTGTTCTAAACAAAAAGGCATTACTTTTTTACTCACCTTCGTATATATATATATAGTCACACACATGAGGAATTACAGTGTAGCAGGCAAAAATAAGAAAAAAAGTTTCCTTTCTGATTCTTAACTTCTAGACAATATCATCTGAACTAAGGAAACCAGTCTGAATAATATTTTTAAAACTATTTTATAATAATATTTATGAAATCTATAATACATTTATAATAATATAATATATTCTGAATAATATTTTTTTAACTGTTTTATAACTTTGATGCTAAACTTGTTCATTTACTCTAACTAAAATATATGTATATGTGTATATGTGTATGAGTAATTAACAATAATATTTTTTGTACTTTTGCCCTAAGGAAATTAAGGAATGGCAGAATGAGCTTATGAAGATAATCTACATAATTTCCAAGTCCTGCAGGTCTGAGCTGGTTCCAGTAGGGTGCACAATTGGAAATCACGTGAGGAACAAAGCTATCAGAAGAAGAATTTCCTTTCAGCGTTTTTGTTGTGAGTTTTGGATGGACCAAGTTTCGGTTACCATGCTCAAGCTATAATATAGATGATGAATGTGCAATGTGTGATATATGTACTAACAAATGGTGTTTATCATCTAACTTGCATAAAGAATCAGGTCAAAATACATTTCAGATAGTGCCAATCACTTTTGCTCCCATGTTTTTTTTTTCAGTTATGGTTATTTTAAAATCTACGCTACTGTGCATAATTAACAGGCTACCCATCAATTATGTAACCCTCTCAGAGAACTGATTTTCTCTCACATCCTCACTGCGGAAGTAGGGTTGTGTAAATACATACGCAATGAAGTTGATAGATTTTTGATTTGGTGCGTCCTTGGACGCACGTAATGCTTCGGGTTGGTTGTTACGATTTTTGTGTCCATCCTTAAGCTTCAACCAAGTGCACTGTCCTGTGGAGATCCTTTGTGTTAAGCAGAGCGCGATCCTAATTGTCCCTTAATACTGGGTATGATCCTTTGGTTAATCGTTGGTGCTCCTCAGTGTTGCAGGTTGTTCGCCAAGGAGCGATTAAGGCTGTTCATTGACTGAGGTTTAAACCACGTGACCTCGCTTAGTCTATAAATTTAAATGGTGGATTGTAGCACGGCTTATATACCAACAAATATTCCAACACCATGAAAATTTATGGGTCCCAATTAAAGTTTCTTAATAAATTGTAGGGTTTTTATTTATGATCTGGGGAAACAACTAAAGTCGTCTAACTTCTACCTCATTACCTATCCTGTGTAATTCTTTTCTAAGAAACTATTGAAATATATTTACAGTTAGCTTGAAATGGTGAGGGAAGAAGAAAGAAAAAGAAAACACTGGGACGCATGGATATGATTTTACTGCGTCCTTTTAGATTTTTGTGCATCAGGGACGCATGACGCGTACCAATCAGCATCTGTGCATACGTACAGTTCTGATGTACGTTACATATTAAGGATATAAACAAGTTTTTAATCAAATTAAAAGAGAACGAAAAACTTTAACTGATTCAAAATTGAATAACATCAAGAATGGCTGAAACAAAATTTTCCATTAATATTTTAGATAGTAGACATTAACATTTCTTTTCAGAGTAGCTGGATCAATGCAGGGTCTATTCTTTTACATAGGGGTTTAAATGGGGCATCATACGAGGATCCAACTCACGATTCAGTAATAATGGATCTGTAGGACTAACTTTAAAAAATCCTCATCTACCCAGGCGATGCCAGGTATCCACTGCTAGTGGTCTATATATCGAACTGCCACAATGTAAAAAAATATTTCAAAACATCAAATTATTATTATTATTGGCATTTCAGTCTCGGGAGACTATAATATATTTTTTGTGCCCCTGAAGTTACAGCGCCTCCTGTGACTGTAAAGTCCAATGTTCGAAAAATATTCACGACCACAGAGGTTGCATTTGAAAGCTGTCCCTGAAGATGTTGATGTGCCAGCACTTTGTTACCGCTGCTTTCTTCTGGACCTATTAAGCTTCATTGTATTGCGCCAGGGCGGCTTCAGACATGAACAGTCCTCTGGAGAAATGACCCAACAAGGGTTGACATGCCGTAAAATCCAACCATCCAACAGACTGGGTTCCATAGACTTAATGGTATTTGCCTCTCACTCCACTTATGAGGGCGTGACACAAATACATTTTTCTGTGGGCCCACCCACAAACCGAAGCTCATGGGTGGTAGACACAAAAATGCGTCGATCCCGTCGGCATTCTCCCTCAAGGTGGCGCCTCGGGCGCTGGGCAATAAACCCTGCCCTGTCCATTTAAATCGAGGGTGCAGGTGTTGCCTGGGGAAGAGCCCCCTTGGATCGACGCTGTTAATTTATATTAACAGACACAGGCCCCGTGTTATTAGTTCCATAGACTTAATAAGGAGTAATAAAATCACAATACAAACCAGCTGTTCTCCTCTTAATTCATTGGCTGTGTCACATACTCTCCGCGGCGGTGGGGTTGTATATGTATTTATCAGGCAAAACTGGAAAAGCCACAGACGAAAAAGTGCCACAAGATTTCTCCAATGTAAGCAATATTCTTTTCCTAGAAACCTTGTCTTATATCCCAAATAAACAAAGAGCCTTTTCTTTTTCATCTTTATCACTATTACTCACTCATCATAAATTTTCCTTGTTACATCATTACTATGAGAAGGTCTTTCCCTTAGTGTATAAACTGACATCAGTTTGAATTTCATAGATATTGACTTCTACTAATATTTCACAGATCTATTTCAATTCATTCTGAGAGACCAGTATTTGTGCCACTACTTAGAAATACATATACCTAGGCAGTCTGAATTCTGAATTCCAGCCAGGGTATACTCATTTCTACATTGCTATTGTCTAGCTATAATACAGCCAATCAGGTTGGTAATTAGATAAAAACATTTCAGTTATTTTTTAATCAAGAGTCCAGAGGAGGGCTCAGTATTCTAAGGGTTAAAGTCATAATTTATTATATCAAGGGTTTTTTTTATAGTGAAAATTTACAATTTATGATGGCAGAAAACTCGTGTTCAAGTATTGCCATTGCTTGATATAGTAACAATAATAATAATAATAACAACAAAAAAATGCTCAACAGTTCAAACAATATAATGGTGAGCTTCAAAAAAAGTTCAACAATGAGCTGCACGAAAGTGGCTCTTTAGTCCTGCCAAAGTCTTGCACATCTTCCCAAATTTATAGGTATTTCCAGGGAGCACAGGGTATTTTATTAGTCCATCCCGCCGATGCACAGATTGGTGACTGATCAGGCCAGCCTTGCTCATACATAGCCTTCCACACTGGTCACATAGTAGACCGATTTGATTGCCTACTTTTTTATTCTTGCGAATATCTCTTTTCAACTGCTCATGCTGTATACGGCCGGTCTCAAACTTTTCCGTGACCTCCTGCACAGCTCTTCTCCACTGCCCACGGTCCAAAGACTTACTCTCCCAGGTCTTCACATCGATGTCACATTTTTTCTAGGTCGACCTCAGGCAATCCTTGTATCTCATCTTGGGCCCTTGAGACAAACGCTTGCCGTTTACAAGTTCCCCATAGAGCAGTTGTTTAGGAAGTCGCCCATCGTTCATCCTTACCAAATGCCCACTCCATCTCAATCTATGTTTGATTATGAGAGATTCTATGCTTTGACATTTGGCTTGCTTCAGAACCTCGATGTCACTGACGTACATTTGCCAGCGCACCCCTAGTATTTGTCGCAGGCATTGCTGGTGAAAGCGCTCGAGACGTTTAATAAATACATACGTACGGTCCTGATGTTATATATTAAAAATATAAAGAGGTTTTTTAACCAGATAAAAAATTAATCAAATTAAAAGAGAACGAAAAACTTTAACTGATTCAAAATTGAATAACATCAAGAATGGGTGAAACAAAACGTCTCCGGCACAAAATGACCCAACAAGGGTTGACATGCCGTACACTCCAACCATCCAACAGACTGGGTTCAACAGCTCGAATACGTGGTTGGTTATCTACTTATTCCCTGATACTGACCGACGTTCATTTGCAATCATTGACGAAGGACCTGCAAGACTGAGGAGTACCAATGAACAACTAAAGGATAATACACAATATAAAGGAACACTAAGGAGCAACCAAAGGATTCTTCACTAAGGATCGCGCTCTCCTTAACACAAAGGCTCTCCGCTGGATATGTGTCTTGCTTGAAGCCTGACACATAAAAAAATCGTAACACCAACGGTAAAGGCGATACTTATTAAGGTGCTTATATACCTGTTGTACCGGCCGTTCCTACAGTGGAGAATATGCACCGGTTCTCACTATAAATAGTGAGACACTGAGTGGAAAGAGGACTGTTCCCGTTAACGACAAGCTAGTCGTACATGTACCATTAATTGTAAATACACTTGTCTTATTTTACCCCATCTCGACTTGACTTCTTTTTACTGTTGGGACTAACATCACAACAATACCTCAGATAACTTACAGTAGAGGATGAGGTCTCCGTACACTCCAACCATCCAACAGACTGGGTTCCATAGACTTAATAAAGGAGTAATAAAATCACAATACAAACCAGCTGTTCTCCTCTTAATTAATTGGCTGTGTCACATCCTCTCCGCTGCGGTGGGGTTGTATAAATACATACGTGCGGTCCTGATGGCACATATCAAAAATATAAACAGGTTTTTAACCAGATAAAAAGAGAACAAAAAAAAAAATGAATCACCATTAACTCCTTTTTATTTCTACATAGCAACGACTTGCAAGAAAAAAAAAACTAATTCATTTTATTGAGAAGCCAATGCTGTGTATCAATTACCAAAATGTTTATCTTGAAAATCCGGGTGATATATTTGAAAGGTAATTTTAAAACCATTGTAATGCATGGGCGTGTTACGCGAGGGACTGGACACGCCATGGGAGGCCCGTTTGGCCCCATGTTTGCCATTCAGAATGAAGATATCATTACCAAACAGTGTTGCAACGCCTCTTGAGGTACATAGAATCTTTGGATGACCTGACACACGGTTTCTCAGAGAGACCATCTTCGGATAATTGGTGAGCAAGGTGGAATTCTCCATAATTGGATTTTCTAGGCAACAGTAACACATAATATCACAGAGCATCATCTGAAAAAGAAAGAAATTGTACTTATCTTATTATAATGGAGATTGTGTGTTTTTCTGTCTGTAACCGAAACTATATCACTACTCAAGTCATAATTCCCTTAGTTATTGACATCACATTCTCAATGATTTTATTTTTATTTAAACCTCAATTATTAATAAAATTGTTTTACATTATTAATATTGTTAACCATATCAACATACTAACAACATGCAATTATATTTATATATACAACAAATAGCGGTTTACAGTGTGAATGGAAGGCTAATTTGCATATTGATATTAAAAATGTGATTTTAAATAATATGTGCTTAGTATTATTGATTTCTAATTGTTTGGTTTTATTTTAATGAATATAAGCAAAAATCTCTTCAATGATCTTAAATGAAATCCATTAACAAGAAAAATAACTGTCATTTTATTCTTTACTTCCCCTTTTAACTAAATACTTAAATTAGAAAAAAATAACAATGAAAGACAAGAGTGATGGAAGAGTTTCAGTTGTTTTTTCGATTATACACCCCTGTTTAAATTTTTTATCTGCATTCTTAGTTTTATTAGCCTTTCTAATTTAATATAATATTGTATTACATTAAAACTTAAATACTGCACTCTGTTTCAAATTTTTTATGCGTCTATTTAGTTCATTAGTCTTTCTAATTTAATATAATTTGTATTACATTAAAAATAAATACTTGCACTCTGTTTCAAATCTTTTATCGTTCATATTTAGTTTCATTAGCCTTTCTAATTTAATAATTATTTTATTACAATAAACTTAAATACTTGCACTCTGTTTCAAAATCTTTTTATCTGTGTTCTTATTTAGTTTCATTAGCCTTTCTAATTTAATATAATATTTTATTACATTAAAACTTAATACTTGCACTCTGTTTCAAATCTTTTTATCTGTGTTCTTATTTAGTTTCATTAGCCTTTCTAATCTGATAAAATATTTCATTACATTAAAACTTAAATACTTGCACCCGGAGGGTGCATATATTTGCTAGTATATAAGTAATTTAAAGAGAATTTTTAGATTTTCCCTTCTATACGTATACAGAAATGCTGATAGCTACAGATCCTGCGTCCCTGACGTATAAAAATCTAAAAGGACACAGTAAAATCAATATCCATACGTCCCAGAGACATACGTAGGGAGGGGTTTTTCCCTAAAAAAATTCCGAAACATCTATGCCTTTTTTGTGGGGGAAGTTTTGTAAAATTGACAACCATAAATTAAATTCTATTGTTGCTTGTATAGTAGTAATCTAAAAACCATTTCAATTATAGGGAATACTGTATAAATTCTTAATTTATATTTTCTGAAGGCAATTACAATGCGTATATCGTATAAAATTCAATAATTATGGAAAATAATCATAAAAAAGCAAACCCGGTGAATAAAGTGCACCACAGGAACACCGTACAGCTGTTTCAACTTTATTAAGTCTCATCATAAATAATTTGGACTCTGTTTTTTTTTGGTCACCCTGTTTATCACGGGCGGAAAAAACAGAACCCACTTGTAATAAAACTGTTAATTTTAAAAGAGTGGTTTAGGAAAGGGGTTGGGTTTAGGGCTTGGTTGGGGTTTGGGGTTGGTGTTGGGTTTTCGGGAAAAACGCCTAGTTGGTTGTTTTTTTTTTTGGTTTTTTTTTCAAGTAACACCACTTCGGCTACGGATTCAATCGTAGCTAAGTTTTGGGTTTTTCAGCACCACCAGCTAGCAATTTTTGAGGCAGAAGGTCGGGAGGGAACTCCTCGAAGAGTACCCGAGAATGTATTATGTCTCTAAAAAAAATTCTTTTACCTGTTCTCCCATGTAAAACATATTACCACCATTTCGCATCTCCAATGTTCTTTCAAGGAATGGCAGGATTCTTTGACAACTTTCCATATATCTCATTTGCATATCGGTCTGAAAGATAAAAATCATATAATATACTAGAAGTGGTTACCCTGCGTCGACTGGGTAGAAGGGAAGTATTGATTTGTTTATTTTGAGATTTACAAATGCATTTACAAATGATTGCTAAAAATCTATTTTCTATGTATTTGTTTTAAACCTATCAATTTATTATCTATACATTCTTAATCATTCCCTATAATATATATATATATATAATATATATTATATATATATATATGCATAATACACAGACGATGTTTTGTGATATGGCTATTTTTCAGCCGACAATATTGGGAGAATATGTGTTTCATGCAGATGCAAATAAATTTATAATAATATATATATAATATATAATTAATTAATTAGGCGGGCTTACCTATTAAATTTAAGGCTAAACAATATAGATAGATATATATAAAATAGGTTAATCCCGATATAATTAATTATTAATTATTAATTATAGACATAGATCATTTAAACATAATTCTCCCAATATTTATAAATATAAAATTAAAAGAAAGGAAATGAATCCGATGGCATGAGTATAGATAAAAGGATATGAAAAACACAATATGCTGTTAAAGTGAAAAGATTTTATATCCTATTCCATAGCTAATATTGAACAATATTTCGATTTTATAAAAATCATCTTCAGAGCTTGTTTATACTCCGTATTATCAAGAGCAGAGACGAAAGTCATATGAATTCAAAACGAAAACCTTGATGTTGCAAAAAAGTTATGTGCTAGTTAAATTTAAATTTAATCATAAATATTCAAATTTTAAATTAAATATTAAACATATATATTTAAATCTCATCGTAAATTAATGAATTTAAATTTTAAATCGTAAATAAGCAAATTTAAATTTAAAATTGTAAATAAATGAATTTAAATTTTAAATCCTAAATGAATTACTTTGAATTGTCTAACTTTTGTCTAATGTTGAAAGATAAATGTAATTGTTGATATATAATATATATATATATATATATATTATATATATATATATATATATATATATATATATATATAATACATATACAGATCCGAAAAATGGATTATATATTTTTCAAAATGTTTTTATTATTATTTACATTAGCGACACGTTTTCAGAGAGAGAGAGAGAGAGAGAGAGACAGACAGACAGACAGACAGACAGACAGAGAGAGAGAGAGAGAGAGAGGGGAGAGAGAGAGAGAGAGAGAGAGTTAAAAAAGAAAGCGTAAAAAGTTTTTAAAAATCATAACTAGAGAGAGAGAGAGAGAGAGAGAGAGAGAGAGGAGAGAGAGAGAGAGAGAGAGGAAGGAGAGAGAGAGAGAGAAGTTTTAAAAAAGCATGATAGTAAAAAGTTTTTTTTTAAATCTTACCCAGCTGTATTCCATTGTCGGTGTGCTAGCACTTGAGCTCATACACGAACTCATCTTGGCACCCATGCATCCCAAAGTCGAACTACTGTGGTGCTGTTAAAAAATAAAAAATAAATAAATAAAATAAAATTACAAATACAATATTAAAACAATGCGGACCCCTTATTAGGCTACGGGCCCAAAGGCCAAAAAGGCTCTAGTTTTTTTAATTTAATTTGTAATTTTGATGGTGGGAAAAAAAGCGGCAAAATGAATGCCTATAGACTCCTGGATATCATCCTTTTTTTCACAAGCGTAAATGTTGTCTATTTTGAAGTTTTCCGTGGGTACCACCAATTTTCCCCGTGAAATTTACCCCCCACTAATATTTAACATAATAAAACTTGCATAAAGGTTAATATTATCTTGAATTGTTTTTATTCACTCGAAAGAAGAAACAAACTGCAAATGATTTTTAAAAAATAATTCCCCTAATATATTTTAGAAAAAAAAAAACTATTTTAGACACATATTCATCCAAAGGTAAGTAATTATGGAAACTTTCATGAAAATTGGACCATTAATTTATTTTTCATAGAATTATTAAAAAAAACTTAATTATAACTTGTTTTTGGCTACGTTAAATTTCAATTGATTTAACCGTGCAAAAATGTAAACATTGTTTTTCGTTTGTAATTTTCATTATTTTTGTAAGCCGAAAAATTTTAAAAAAATCATTTGGAGTTTGTTTAATGCTTCTTCTTTCGAGTGAATAAAAACAATTCAGGATAATATTAACATTTATACAAGTTTTATTATGTTAAATATAGTGGGGGGTAAATTTAACGGGGAAAATTGGTGGTACCACGGAAAACTTCAATATAGACAACATTTACGCTTGTGAAAAAAAGTATGATATTCAGGAGTCTATAGGCATTCATTTGGCCGCTTTTTTTTTCCCACCCTTTTTTTTTTTTTTTCAAATTAAAAGTCATCTTTTTCGCCTTGGGAAACCTACCTATATATAATACATATATATATATATATGCATCACTTTGTAGTGTAATCGTTGTTTCCGAAATTTTAAATCGCTTTCTTTTTTCATCGAATCTTTCCGTTATCTTTATTCTAGTTGTCGGAGTGGCCTAAAGTCGGTATCAGCCAATCAGCGAGGGGGTCAATTTTTGGGAGAATAAGTGCTTAATTGAAGTCGTAGCTAATTTTGAAAATTTACTAATTAATAATTAATTAATTAGGCGGGCATACCTATTCAAATGTAAGGCTAAACAAATCGAGAAAAATCAATCTCTGTATGTACATTTCGGCCTATTAGGTCTCATCAGCAAAGCTAGAGACAGGAAGACCGATTTGTGCGTGATTCGAACCCTGACTGTCAAGCTGACAGACGGGGACCGTAACCATTTCACCAACCGGGCCAATCCAGATTTTTCGTTTTGTTTAGAAGTAGGTTATATTCCACTTATAGTGACTTTACTTCACGACAGTATGAGAAGTAAATAAACAAACAATGTGTTTTGATATGGCTTTTTTTAGCCGACAAATGCACCGCTTTTTTACTTGTTGATATATGCTCGGGCACTGGTTGCACCCTAGAATGTTATTTGTAGAACAACTGCAGGGATGTGTAAGGAGAAAATAAATTGTTTTCTTTTCGTTAATTCGCGCTATGTGCCCCGGCTCGGGCCACACTTCTGTATCCCGTCCCGAAATAAATGCAATACCGTGCGGTGTTCTAATTTGGAACGGGTGCAGAAGTATTGCCGAGCAAAATCAATCACTTTCTTTACGTATTTCTCTATCTCTATTGATAACGGAGATTCAGTCTCCATTTGTCTGTAACCAAAACTACGTAACTGCTTAGGTTACAAAACTAAAAATCGTCAATACATAGAATAAAGAAAAACCCTTTAATCAGCTTTAGAATCATTTTTTTACTCTCGGCCTTTCTTCAATAACAAGAGATTAATTACAAAATTACGAATACATCTTGTGTTGTCGGGAAAAATATAAGAGGCGCTTATCCCGACGCTGCGGGGAGGGGCCAGTAACGAGCTTTAGTGGGGTAGCCACCAGACCAGGTAAATAAAGTGGTTGCGAAATTTAGTGGGCTTTGCAGCTAACCACTTCAAAAACGCGACCCACTGTTACTCGTACTGGGTCAATTAGTTGAGGGGAAAGAAGTAATGTGGAATTGCACGTATAACCAACACGCTTTCAGCTTGTACTGTTCACCCGCGTCGCAGCCGGTCTTTTAGGGCCTTGGTATAAACCATAACAAGGAGGTGTCAGCTTCAAGAGAGGGAAATGGGAAAACCCAGTCGGTGACCACCTCACCAACTCGCTACCAGGTTATAGAAAGATGGCGGGGAGAAAAATAATTCTCACAGTGTAAAATTTATGTGTAAAATATTCAAAATAATTATTTGATTAATAATAGTATTTGATAATTTGTTTGAAGCATTGTTAAGTATATTATTTTTTATTTATGTTAAGAAAGCAATTACAATGTTTATAAAAATAAAATAATGTTCAGTCTTATCGATTTCAAAGTAACTTTATCGTCAGAGACTTTTTCTGAAATGGACGCGGTTACGTGTAGTTTTTTTGTTGTGGACGTTATAAATTGATTAATAATTTATAGATACATGCAACATTCCATAATAAATTTATTTGAATTTGATTGAAACAGAACTAATTTTTCATTTCTCGATTAATACATTTGATGATTTTAATTATGATACAAACCCCCCAACCCCTCTCAGGTAATATGTTTCAAAAGTTAATTTTTTTAAATTTGCACGGAGAGTGTTTTTTTTTATTTTTTTAAAACATTTTTGCTGGTAGGAGTAGAATATTTATATATATATAGATATAACCTGACAGAATGTTCATCTGCCAAGTTCCTTACCCTTGCGGCCGTCAGTGACTGTCAGTCAGAGGCGAACAATTAATTGATACATATTTATGGAGTTATATTTTACAATCACCAGAGAATTCAAATCTGTAATCTTTATATATATTTAAAAAATGGACTCTCTCATCGATTTTCGACGCATGAGTGTTCAGCCAATGAACAACCAACACAGGGATTTGTTTATAGTGGTGAAGGTTTGTGTAGGACCATTCCACACTTTTTGGCACAGTCGATAGGAAAGAATTGGGGCATCAAAGAATACCACGAACCCAATCAACGACTGACCTCAGGAATTTTGAATTCAGAGTTATCCCTCTCCTAGACTGGTTACCTACCCAAGGATAAAGAGCCCAGTCTGCCCTACTATTTAACCCATAGCTGGAGGGAGAATATATGGATTCATACCTTTCCCAAGGGTATTAGCGCTATGTGAAATGCCAACAGCTTCGTCTCTCTCTCCTCTCTCCTCTCTCTCTCTCTCTATATATATATATATATATATATATATATATTATATATATATATATATATTATATATATATTCATCCAAATGTAAAAAAAAAAGTAGAACAGAAAGCTCGAAAAGATCATTGATAAATTGTAGAATAAGGAATTACTCCGACAGAATGTAGAAAACAGAAAAACCCGAAGTATTCCAAAGATGACTTTTATTCTTGATGGTGAAGTCGACGTTGTAACGTTTCAGATTTACAACTTGTGGTGAAACATTGTATGGTGAGTGTGGATGACTACGGCACGCCAAATCTTGTCGGGTTATTTCCTGCCGAAGCTGTTTTTTTTACAGATTCCTTTTTAAATTCAATTTTTTCTTTAAACCATCTTTAAACTCATTATTTAACCTATAGAGGTGACGCTAACAGGTACTACTACTCTGGGTCAGAGTGGAGCTGGGAGTAATGGCGATGATGAGGTACTTGACATTCACAAGGACTCCAAAATTGGAACTTTACCACTAGAGGCTGTTTAACAATAAGACCTTTAGCTACCGCCTTCTAGAACACATATGATGAAAAGTGTTGGGGGTCATAGGGTTAATTGGGTCGGAATAATCATGTTGGTGACCCCATTGAGGCTATTTTAGCCTTATGTAGAGGTTCAGTGTGTGTATTCTATGCCTCATCCAAAAGGAGGAGGTCCTACGGTTAGTATTGAATAAAAACTACATGTATACAGAAGAAAGAAGAAGAAGAAGAGAAGAAAAGAAGAAGAAGAAGAAGAAATAGAAGGGAGACAAGAAGAAGAAGAAGAGAAGAAGAAGAAGAAGAAGAAGAAGAAGAAGAATATAAAGAGAAGAAGAAGAAAAGAAGAAGAAGAAGAAGAAGAAGAATAGAAGGGAGACAAGAAAGAAGAAGAAGAAGAAGAAGAAGAAGAAGAAGAAGAAGAAGAAAGAAGAAGAAGAATTATAATAGAAAGAAGAAGAAGAAGAAGAAGAGAAGAAGAAGAAGAAGAAGAAGAAGAAGAAGAAGAATTATAAAGGGAGACAAGAAGAAGAAAGAGAAGAAGAAGAAGAAGAAGAAGAAGAAGAAGAAGAAGAAGAATTATAATAGAAGGGAGACAAGAAGAAAGAAAGAAGAAGAAGAGAAGAAGAAGAAGAAGAAGAAGAAGAAGAAGAAGAAATTGAGTAAAAAGGAAGAAGAAGAGAAAGAGAATAAGAATATGACTAAGAGGGTAAAAGTGTTGCTTGTTATGGACTGCAAATACACCTTGATCCCGTCCTTAAGCATCACGGGTCGTTCAGTCGTGTATTCTAACTGTCGCAGCCGACAGGCCGGAACGGAAGAAATTTTCTGAGGACGAGAATTTTTCTGCGTCGCATTAATCGAGGAAAATAGAATTATGGAATTGTCATTTTGCCAAAATGAAATTTCCTAACGATTCAATGAAAGAAGAAAAAATAGTATCATTACAAAGAAGAAGAAGAAGAAAGAAGAAGAAGAAGAAGAAGAAGAAGAAAGAAGAAAAAAAGAAAAAAGAGTGAAAGAAATGACTGAAATGAGGAAGAATGAGAAAGAAAAGAAAGAAATAAATCAAAGGAAAATATGAAAAAGAAAGAAGAAAAAAGACAAAAAAAAGAGATGATTCAGAGAAAGAAGCAAGAGAAAGAAAGAAAGAAAGAAGGAATGAATGAGAAGAGAGAAAGAAGGAAAGAGAAGAAGAAAGAGAAGAAGATGAGAGAAGAAAGAAGAAAGAAGAGAAAGAAAGAAAGAGAAGAAGAAAGAATAGAAGAAAAAAAATAAATAATATAATAAAATGAGGAGAAAGAAATAAAGAAAGAAAGAAAAAGAAGAAAGAAAGAAAGAATGAGAAGGAAAAAAAGAGGGAAGAAGAAAGAAAAAAATGAAAAATAAATAATTTGAATAAGAATGAGAGAAGAAGAAAGAAGAATGAGAAGAAAGAATGAGAAGAGAGAAGAAAGAAAGAAGAAAGAAGGAGAAGGGAAAGAAAGTAAGAGAGAACAGATATTAGGACAAGAAGAAGAAAGACAAAGAAAGGAAGACCGTAATAAATAAATAGATAAAGTAAGAAAGAAAGAAACAAATAAAAGAAGAACAAAGAGAAGAAGAGAAGAAGAAGAGAAGAAGAAAAGAAGAAGAGAAGAAAGAAGAAGAAAGAAAAGAGAAGAAGGAGAAGAAGAAGAAGAAGAAAAGATAAGAAGAAGAAGAAGAAGAAGAAGAGAAGAAGAGAGAAGAAGAAGAAAAGAAGAAATATAAGAAGAGAAAAAATAAGAAAGAAAGAGAAGAAAGAAGAAGAAGAAGAAGAAAAAAAGAAGAAAATATAAGAAGAAGAAAAAATAGAAAAGAAAGAGAAGAAGAAGAAGAAGAAGAAGAAGAAGAAGAAAAAGAAAGAAAATATATAGAAGAAGAAAATAAGAAGAAAAGAGAGAAGAAGAAGAAGAAGAAGAAGAGGAAGAGAAGAAGAAGAAGAAGAAGAAGAAAAAAGAAGAAAATATAAGAAGAAGAAAAATAAAGAAGAAAGAGAAGAAGAAGAGAAGAAGAAGAAGAAGAGAAGAAGAAGAAGAGAAGAAGAAAAGAAGAAAAATATAGAAGAAGAAAAATAAGAAAGAAAGAGAAGAAGAAAGAAGAAGAGAAGAAGAAAGAAAGAAGAAGAAAAAAGAAAAGATAAGAAGAGAAAATAAGAAAAAAGAGAAGAAGAAGAAGAAAGAAGAAGAAAAGAAGAAAAACCGATTCTTAAAGAAGAAAGAAAGAAAGAAGAAGAAAAGAAGAAGAAGAAGAAGAAGAAGAGAAGAAGGAAGAAAAGAGAAATAGAAAGAAGAAGAAGAAGAAGAAGAAGAAGAAGAAGAAGAAAGAAGAAGAGAAGAAGAAGAAGAAGAGAGAGAGAAAGATAAGAAGAAAGAAGAAGAGAAGAAGAAGAAAATAAGAAAGAAAGGAAGAAGAAGAAGAAGAGAAGAAGAAGAAGAAGAAGAGAGAAGAAAAACCGTTCTTAAAAAGAAGAAAGAAAGAAGAAGAAGAAGAAGAAGAAGAAAGAAGAAGAAGAAAGGAGAGAAGAAGAAGAAGAAGAAGAAGAAGAAGAAGAAGAAGAGAGGAAGAAGAAGAAAAGAAAGAAAGAGAAGAAAGAAAAGAAGAAGAAGAGAAGAAGAGAAGAGAAGAACCGATTTTAAAATGGAAGAACATAATAAATAAATAAGTAAATAAATAAAAAAAAGAAAGAAAGAAAAGAAAGAAGAAGAAGAAGAAGAAGAAAGAAAGAAAGAAAGAAGAAAGAAATGTATATTATATTTATATCAATGCTGTGATATTTTATGAATAAATTCACACGCCAACTTCCATTATTCAAACATTAATTAATACTTCCCTTGTAATTTCAATATAATTATATATATAAACAACTCAACATTTTTCTCTGGTCGTAAAAGTAGAACATTTTAACAGTTTCACTAGGCATACCCAATTTTTCGTCTGCTTTTCATTTAAAAAAAACGAACTAAAATTAATTAAATCGATTATTAAGGTCAAATTTATGTCAAATCATTTCTAATGCATTTTTATAGTAAAAATCATTTCTAATGCATTTTTATAGTAAAAATCATTTCTAATGCATTTTTATAGTAAAATCATTTCTAATGCATTTTTATAGTAAAACATTTCCAATGGATTTTTAATGTTAAAATCATTTTCAATGCATTTTTAATGATAAAAATAATTTTCAATGCATTTTTATACTAAAATCATTGTCCATGCATTTCTATAATAAAAATAATTTCCATGCAATTTTATACTAAAAATTATTTCTAATGCATTTTATACTAAAAATCCTTTCCAATGCATTTCTAAATAAAAATCATTTCCAATGGATTTTTATAGTAAAAATAATGTAACGTGGGCACTAATTAGCGATACGTAAAGTAGTGGGACCAGTTAGTATTTAACGTAGGGCTTTCCTTTCTCGCCACTACAATTCGTATATTGGTACGTACATCAGTTTGTTTACATACACAGATCTAGCTGTAGCAGTCATCTTAGCTAGCCCCCAAAATCTTCCTCCACTTCTTTTGGTCATGGTCAAGGAAGATATCATTTACGCACGGTCGTCGCGTGCCTTCGTTACGGCTAATTTGACTTGTTGACAGTATACGCGCTATGGCTTTCATTCATGAGTACGATTTCCTTGGCGTGTAGTAAAATAAAGATGTGGACAGTATTCTTGCTTTACGTAAATTTATTTTCTCAATGAAAGTTTATTGAGAGAGAGAGATGGTCAGCTTCCTTAAATATGTTTTTTAGTGATGCTCTAACTTCGTTCCAATTATCAGGCTTCACACTTAAAAATTGTTTTCAAACTTCGTCCAGTGTAAAATACATCTCGGGTTCACACATCAGCGACCTCAGTTCATCAACTGCCAACTGCCACGCACGCCTCCTGGTCTAACTGCCTCTGACTCTCGGACCCTCACTGTTCTGATTGCGACTCCAACTGATCGTGATTCTATTCACGGGTCTCTTAAATAGCATTTTCTAAATAATCTTCCAGAAGCTTCCTTCTCTAGAATTTTCGACCTCCTTCTGGACTAAATCGAATATTTGATTCCTTCTATTCTCACTGGTCAACAGAGTTCACTAACCTAAAGATCAAAGACTTATTGGAGTCCAAAAGACTGGGTTTTTCTTAATCCTAGACTTATCGTCTCCTTTCTCTCGTTAAAAAGATGTTTCTTTCCTAACTACTTTTCGGTAATTCCACAAAGACCACCCAGTAACACAAGATAATCGGTAGTACATTTTTCCAAAGGTTCTTTTCAAGTCTGGCACAAGGTCACAAATATAGGTGCTGGGCGGCGATTACATAACAATGCATTTCTATAATAAAAATCATTTCCAGTGGATTTTTATAGTAAAAATCATTTCTAATGCATTTTTTAGTCAAAATCATTTCCAATGCATTTTTATCTAAATCATTGTCCAATGCATTTTTATATAAAATAATGTCCAATGTATTTTTATAGTAAAAATAATTTCTAATGCATTTTATAGTAAAAATCATTTCAATTTTTTTATATAAAAATATTTCCAATGCATTTTTATAAGTAAAATCATTTCCAATGCATTTTTTATAGTAAAAATAATTCCAATGCATTTTTATAGTAAAAATCATTTCCAATGCATTTTATAGTAAAAATCATTTCCAATGCATTTTTTATAGTAAAAATAATTTCCAATGCATTTTTAATGTAAAATCATTTCCAAATGCATTTTTTATAGTAAAATAATTTCCAATGCATTTTTATAGTAAAAATCATTTCCAATGCATTTTATAGTAAAAATAATTTCCAATGTATTTTTAATAGTAAAAATCAATTGTTGGTAATGTCTTGAAAGATGTATACATGATTAAACTCACCTGAATCGTCCATTCTTCAGTGGAAGTATCTATATAATCATGCATAATTTCTAGAAACAGTCACTGATGTAATCACACTAAACATATCCATGTTGCTTCTTCCATAGAAACCTAAAATATAAAAAAATGATAATGAATATCTGGTTTATTGGTTAATTGGACTTATGGCACGTCAACTGGTGTTGGGTTATTTCATGCTGAAGTCAGCTGTTTTGGGAAATAATACGGTCTCAATATTCCCATTTAATAATAATAATAATAATAATAATAATAATAAGGACAAACTACATCAAAGCGAAAATTGAATACCAACAAAATAGTAAATGTAGACTTTGCGGTAATAGAGATAGACTGTTAACCATATACTCTGCGAATGTAGCAACTAGCACAACGAGAATACAAAACTAGATACGACTGGGTTGGGAAGGTGATCCACTGGGAATTATACAAGAAATTAAATTTTGACCACACAACAAAATGGATATTGCATAAACCAGAATCTGTTCTGAGAACGAAACGCACAAAATTCTCTGGGACTTTGAAATTAAAACGGATCACCTGATCCCAGCAAGATAGACCAGACCTAGTGTTGATTAACAAAAAAGAAAGAACTTGTCAACTGTGGATTTTGCAGTCCAGCGGATCACAGGGTGAAGTTAAGGAAAATGAAAAATTGACAAATATCTGGACCTTGCCAGAGAACTGAAAAAGTTATGGAATATGAAAGTGAAAGTTATACCAATTGTAGTTGGTGCACTTGGAACGGTCCCAAAAGGATTGGAAAAGGGTTTGGAAAGTTTGGATATCAAGGAAGGATTGAAACCATTCAGAACACTGCACTGTTGCAATCTGCCAGAATACTCAGAAGAGTCCTGGAGACCTGAGAGACTTGCTGTCACTCAGACTCCAGTGAAAGACCATCAGCTGATGCTGATGTGAAAACTCAAAAGGAGCAAATATAATAATAATAATAATAAATAATAATAATAAAATAATATTAATGATAATAATAATAATAACATCATAAATTCACTGAAAAAGCCGTGGAAAACTGGAGAGTTCAATTAAAAGCGGAACAATCCCTGGTAGAAGTAAAAATCCAGAGAGTATCTTCCAAGGAAGACTCATTATCACAACCTACTGTTCATTATAAAGCAATGATGCCTCTCAATCATATACTTAAAAAATGTACAGGAATACAAATTCACTAGAGCACAAGAGAAGATAACCACACCTTATGTACATGGATGACATAAAAATATTTGCAAAAAGTGAAAAGTGAAAAAGAATTAGAAACCCTGGTACAAACTATTAGAATATATAGCAAGATATAGGAATGGAATTGGAATTGAAAAATGTGTTATGCTAGTAATGAAACAGGGTGAAAGAAAATTAATGAATGGAATACAACTGCAAATCAGACACTATAAAATCACTTGATGAAAATGAAGTTACAAATACTTAGGAATTTTAGAAGCGGACAATATAAGCAAACAGAATGAAAGGAAAAGTTAAAAAAGAATATCTCAGGAGAACTAGAAAACTTCTAGAAACCAAACTTACAGCAGCAATCTAATCAAGGAATCAATACCTGGGCCGTCCCCATTAATAAGATACTCAGGACCATTCTTAAAATGGTCAAAAGAAGAAATCAGACACGATTGACCAAAGAAAGAGAAAGTTAATTATCATACACAAGGCTCTCACCCTAGTGACAATAGAAATAGATTATATTGTCAAGAAAGGAAGAGGAAGAGGTATTGCCAACATTGAGGAATGCGTAGAACCAACAATCCAACAACTTGAAGATTACACAAGTAAGAGCAAAGACAAATAATTATGGCAGCCAACAATAGTAGAAGTGACAGATGGACAAACAGAAAAACAACAAGGACTAGAAACAAAATGGAAGAAAAGCAATTATATGACACTTCAAACGACAAATGGAAGAGGTTGCACATGGAAAGATTTGGACATGGTTAAGAAAATGAAACCTCAAAAGAGATGAATCACTTATGATTGCTGCACAAAATAATGCCATAAGGACAAACCTATATCAAGCGAAAATAGATAGACCAAACAAAATAGTAAATGTAGACTTTTGGTTATGAGTTGAGACTGTAAACCATGTACTCTGCGAATGTAGCAAACTAGCCAACAACGAGAAATACACAACTAGACACGACTGGGTTGGAAGGTGATCCACTGGAATTATGCAAAAAATGTAATTTAACCATACAACAAAATGGTATATGCATAACCAGAATCTGTTCTTCGGAGGACGAAAACACATAAAATTCTCAGGGACTTTGAAATAAAAACGGATCACCTTATCCGCAGAAAAGACCAGACCTAATGTTGATTATCAAAAAAGAAAGAACTTGTCAACTGGTGGATTTGCAGTACCAGCAGATCACAGGTAAAGCTAAAGGAAAATGAAAAAAATTGGAGAATATCTGGACCTTGCAGAGAACTGAAAAAGTTATGCAATATGAATTGAAAGTGATACCAATTGTAGTTGGTGCACTTGGAACGGTCCCAAAAGGATGGAAGGGTCTGGAAAGTTTGGAAATCAGAGAGAAGGATTGAACCATTCAGAACACTGCACTGTGCAATCTGCCAGAATACTCAGAAGAATCCTGGAGACCTGAGGAGACTTGCTGTCACTCAGACTCCAGGAAAGACCATCAGCTAACACTGGTGTGAAAACTCAAAAGGAGTGAATAAAAAATAATAATAATAATAATATATAATATGAAAGTGAAAATGATAGAAGAAAAGGGGACCCATCCCAGGCGAAGGAACAGACACCTAGCCCGATCCAAGAATGCCGTTCATAATATTTATTTTTCAAATAAGTAGGATTATTGTCATACCAAATTCTCGTGCCAGATATCTGGAAATACCATGGTTTCTGGCATCTTATATCGGTTGTCGATCTCAAGGACTGGAAGACACATGCATGCATATCGAAAAAGAAATAATACAGTGTAAATAAATTAATGTGTATATAAATACACAGACACTACCGATATATATATATATATATATATAATATATATTATATATATATATATAGTAAATGAAGAAAAACTCTAAACTTGCTTCATTGCAATAATTTATTTCAACCGTATTAATATGGCATCTTCAGGTAATCACAGAAACATGACTCTTAGGTAAGGTAAAGAGTCATATTCTTGTGATTACCTGAAGATGCCGTATTAATACGGTTGAAATAAATTATTGTAATGAAGCAAGTTTAGAGTTTTTCTTCATTACTAAATTTCTTGCTCTGTCTTTTACTCATGGTATTAGCCAATTGAGCTCTCCTTATGGTCTACCTGCATCAGCTTGGTTAAACCACACATGGAAAGACCCTAACTACGGAAATATATATATATATATATATATATATATATATAATATAATATATATTATAGTGTGGTGTAAATATGGAACAAATCCGACAATTTTAAGAAATTAAGAAAGCGTTATATTTTTGAAAGACGAGTCGCGATCCGCACACGCGAAGATGTCATGATGCGTGACGTAACCTGAACAAATACAGTACCACAACAAAAAAATTATAAAGATTTTTTTATCTCCTATCATCTATAAAAATCCATCAATTTCTTCACCCCATAATACATCCTGATGAAGGTTTAAAGAAACCGAAACGTTTAAGCGTCGTAAAATAAATTCATCTTATTTTTGAACACTTGTTTTTTCAATTTCTTAATATTATAGTGTACAATACATTTAAGGTGCCATTGTTACCATTGGTTTCCACAGCATATGTTAGCCACCTTTCTTCAAGACAATGCGCCTGTTATACTAAAGCTGGAGAATCGCTTTTATTTCCTGACACCAAATTACCTTCTTATCGTTAAGTATTTTCCGGAATTTTATATTGGGACAAGAGTGTGTTTTAGATGTTGGGCTATTGAGCTATTGACTGTAGGTGCATTGTAAGCGTCTGGAAAGGTAGTTGTTGTGACACCAATGTATATATTTTTATTGGAGAAGGCTTACAATGCACCTTACAGACAATAGCTCAATAATCCAACATCTAAAACACACTCTTGTCCCAATATAATTCCGGAAATATCTTAACAATAACACTACCTTATAGAAACAGAATCATGTAAACAAACGGCTAAAAAATCTTAGAAGCACTGCATATTAGACACAAAAATCCAAAACTAAACAAAATAAACTTTGATAATAGCACCAATTGTTCTAAAATTAATGAATTAGGCGGGCATACCTATTCAAATGTAAGGCTAAACAAATCGAGAAAATCATCTCTGATGTACTTTTCGGCTTATGTACATACAGAGATTGATTTTTCTCGATTTGTTTAGCCTTACATTTGAATAGGCAAGCCCACCTAATTCATTAATTATTGATTAATTAATTTTCAAATTAGGCACGACTTCAATAAGCACAACACATATATATGTATAATACTACACACACATATATATGTAGTATATTGAGAAAATGAAAAAACAGGTTTAAATGGCCCTCAAGATATTAAACCCGCGATAGTAGAAAAGTGCCAAATTTTACCTTCTGACAGACAGTTTTTCACTTGTAACTTTTGTTACAATTAGGATAGAACAACAACTGTATCAATATTGAACAGTTTGTAATACTCTTTCTGTAAAAATAATCCAAGTAAACATTCAAGAAAAAAAGACACATCATACCTGAAAAATATCAAAATTTCAATAATATTACAAATCTTGACATCAGAAAATGTGTGCAAAGACCCTAAAAATTATGTTCATGCAAACAGATTCTTTCTAAAATCAATTTTAATTGTCCATCATAAAAAGAATTACGTTTATGTATATATAAATGTGTGTGGTACGTGGTTATCGTCGAGGAAGCGGTTTCGGCGACCCGAGCTCAAATCCTGGGCGATGCTATTAAACATAAACTACAGACACAGTGATTCGGATTTCCAAAAAGGTTCCGTACAGGGATTAATCACCGCATCCACCCACTTGTGACACCGATGAACTACATACCGTCGATCACTTCCTTTCTTCACACACACACACACACACACACACACACAACACCACACACATATATATATATATATATAATATATATATATATATATATATATTTTATATCAACTTCTTAAATGGTTACATAATTGTTAACTTTGACTTATTGGTTGGATCCACTAATTTAACGGCATTTCAATCATAGTTGGGTTATTTTATACATAAGAATTCTATATACATATTTTTGTAATTTTAAATTTAATTGCACACGCCAGTAATATATGAAGTAATCTTATGAAAATATCATAAGTCCACAGTCTGAATATAAAAGAGAATTTATTTGCCTTAAAAGGTATTTTTCGATATATTCCACCCTCTTGTCAAATCAGAGGTAAAAACAACAGTCCAAATTTTTATCCAAGTTATTTCTAATGTTTTCACAACAAATTGTTTTTGATAAGCGCAAATAAGAAAGAAGTCCGTTTAAAAAAAAAACAGTCTGAGAGGAAATTTGATTAACTTAATTAAATGAAATGAATAAAAGTTTGTTTTAAACTTTACACTTTATAATTTTTTCTTTTTCTTTTTTTTTCTTGTATGAGACAACTAAATTTTCCAACAAAAAATTAATCAACAAGTACTATATGACATTGGATTTATTTTTTTATTTCATTTTTTTACGGATGGTGAGGGAGACAATTATTTTAAGGATTGGAGTGTCTGAAATTTACTGAATAAAAAACAGAAACAAAAAAAAAAACAGGTGCTAGTTTTTTGTAAAAAAACTTTTTAAAAAATCCAGCATAAAAACAATTTCTTTTCGTAAAGAAATTTCTTGTAAAGGTGATCAAAAGAATAATAATAGAAAAAGAAAAGAATATAAATTAACAAATTTGAGTAGTATCTGAATTAATAAATTCCTTACAAAATTTTCCAATATAAAGATCTAAGATTTTGTTTTATTCATATTTTTTTTGCTATGCTTTTGCTAAATTTAATGAGTTCATAATTTTCCAGAGAATTTCATTATTTATTTAACTTATTTTTGAACCAGTTAAAAAATTGTTTCTTTAGATTTTCTGATAAAAAAGATTTCTTTATTATATAAAATTTGATGGTGTTATAAATGTTTTAAATATTAGGATTAAAAGATATTTGATTTTGAAGAAATATTTTGGCTGCTTAGAAAATGTTACTTTAATATCTCATTTTTACAATAGCTTGTTTTGGCATAATCTACTCAATTTGTCATTTTTCTAATAACTTTTAGATCAAACAGTTTTGTTGTTTCACCTAAAATGGTTGTTAAGAATAGGAATTTCTCTGAATGTTTGAGATGAGCTTGAAATTTACTATTATCCGCGTTATTCGACATTGTCCCCATCTTCATTGTTATCTGTAACCCGTTTCGGCAGATATGCCCCAGGCCTTCTTCAAGTATTTCTTGTAACACAACTCCTACCCCCAGCTATGTTAGCGGAATGAGAACAGGATACTCCCGTGGAATAAATAATGGTGTTAGGTTCAAAGTTCAGTGATGGCTCCGATTACGACAAGAAAGTTCCGAGTTCGAAAGAAGTTCCTGATCAGAGAATGTTCAAGTCGAAAAGAAGTAACATAATAGCATCAGTAAAAAAAGCAAAATAATATTACACATTAATTTGTTTTTGATATATTTAAACGTTTTCTCGTCAATTTCGATCAAGATGTCTGCAAAGGCTACTTAAAATCCGTTTTTACAAAAAATTGTAACTTTTGCAATTGAAAAAATCCCACTGGGATTGTCCAATTGAACACAAGGTATGTAAAAAAAGTAACCAAGCTTAAACTGTATTTAACCAAGATAGAATGAACAATGAATGGAACGTTATTTTTTCAGTATACAAGGTGTGTCAAAAAAGTACATACAATCTCGATACTTTTTTGACACACCTTATATATATAATATATAATTATATGTGTGTGTGTTGTGTGTGTGTGGTGTGTTACGCCAGGGCGACTCCATTCCAAGAAGATACAGCATCCGAAGCGTAATGAAAATAACAACCAAGAGGATTGATTGACTGACTAATTGATTGAGTGATTGATTGATTGATTGATTTTAACGGCATGTCAACCCGTTGTGACATTTATAATTTCAGTTTTTCTGTAGTTTTTCTTAAAAATTTGTTGTTTTTTGCATTCAGTTATATGATATAAAGTATTCCTATCCTATATAAATAATTATACATACAGTTGTATGGTTCAAGATTCTTATCTAATACAAATGATTTTTAACAGATCTGTTTGGCCCATAGATTGGACCCTAACCTTCACCAGGATGTATTATGGGGTGAAGAAATTGATGTATGTTTATAGATCTATAAAACATCCATCAATTTCTCACCCCATAATACATCCTGATGAAGGTTTAAAGACCGAAACGTTTAAGGCGTCGATAATAAAATTCATCTTATTTTTGGAACACTTGTTTTTTCAAATTTCTTAATAATATATATATATATATATATATATATATATGGGTGTGTGCATGTTTGTATATATGTACGTACATGAAAATTTCTAAATAAAAATGGAAGGTCCTCAATATCTAAAATGCATACTATATACGGGTGTGTAAAAAAGTATGAAGATTATTCATACTTTTGACACACCTTGTATTCTGAAAAAATATCGTTCATTTCATTAATTTTTCCAGAATAAAGGTGTGTCAAATATCATCAGGTTTAAAGCTTAATTTATCAAGATGGAAATGAAGAATGAATGGAACGTAATTTTTTTTCGAGATTCTAAGGTGTGTCACAAATGTGTGTGTGTGTGTGTGGTTTGTGTGTATGCATGTCCATACATTTGAAGGTTTGGAATAAATTGTAAGNAAATAAAACGTCTTGGCATAAAATAACCCAACAAGGGTTGACATGCCCTAAATCCAACCACAACCAAATCTGAAAAAGACCGAGTAACCATCAAGAATAAATAAAACAAAATGTCTTTGGCATAAAATAACCCAACAAGGTTGACATGCCATAAAATCCAACCAACCAGCCAACCCAAAAATCTTAGAAAAAAACTGAGTTCCTATCAAGAATGAATAAAACAAAACATTCGGCCTAAAATAACCCAATAAGGTTGACCTGCCGAATAACCCAACCAATTAACCTCGGTTTAATAAGAAACAGAAAAACGAAGAAGAGTAGTAATTCGCTTTTATCTGAACCAGACACCAAATCAAGAATCAAACAAACAAAACACACAAATAAAAACAATAAAACAAAACGCTAATCTAAAACTCTTTGAATTCCTCGTTTGACCAAAGTTGGTCTTTTACTTTTCCCAAACAGGAATATCTACAATTATCTCATTAACCTTGATGAGCATTCAAATTACAAAACAGGTAAAAACAAAAACAAACAAAAAAAAACACCACGTCAGGTGTATATCGATAAGAGAAAAAAAAACTCGTTATATTCCTTATTTTAATGTTATATTTTTTTACAATCACTACCAAACTACAAAAAAAAAAATACATAAACCTCATTACGCTAAATTATAATTTTTTCCTCCACAGACAATATAACGGTACCCAGAAAAATGGTGTCAGAAATAAGTCAAAAATAATATTAAATCATTTGTCCTTGAATTTGGCTCGGATTAGCTGCGCTGCAGTGGACAACCTGTGATTATAAATGACGTAGAGATTGGTATAAAACTGTGGGGCAGGTAGAATGGACAGTTCATGTCAAATATTTCGTATTGTCTAATCTAACTCTTCTTTCTTTCCGAACAAAAAAACAGAAAAACTTTATTTCCTTTTGGTTGAATTATTGTTACGATGCCATCTTATACGTTGTATTATTTCAATGGCGCGGTCGGCCGAGATTGCCGGATGCTGTTCGCCGCTGCTGGCGTCCAGTACACGACAAGAGTTCGAGTTCAACGAGTGGATCGTTACAGGAAAGGTACGTAGAACATATACCAATTGTCAAACAAACAAACAAACAAACAAAAAATAGTAAAAAAAAAAGTCCAAAAAATAATTATGCAAGAATAATATTTACTATATATTTCAGAATATTGAAGCCTTACAATTTCTCTTAATGTTTGGATGAGGCTTGAAGATTAGTATTATCTGCGTTATTCGACTATTGTCCCCATCTTCATTGTTATTTGTACAACGTTTCGGTCGATATGCCCTCCGGCCTTCTTCGGATATTCTTGTCGGACTCGGAACCTTTTTTCGAAATCGGAACTTTCTTGTCGTAATCGGAGCCATCACGGAACTTGAACCTAACGCTTTATTTAGTCCACGGGGTTTCCTTTTCTCATTCCGTTAACCATAGCTTGGCAGGAGTTGTGTTAGAAAAATAATTAACACAACTCCTAACCCAGCTTTGTTACCGGAATGAGAACAGGATACCCCCGTGGATTAAATAAAGGTTAAGTTCAAATTCCGTAATGGCTCCCGATTATGACATGAAATTTCCTGAGTTCGAAAAGAAGGTTCCCGAGTCCGAGAAGTTCCAGAGTCCGAAGAGAAATACCTGAAGAAGCCGGAGGCATATCGGCCGAAACGTTGTACAAATAACAATGAAGATGAGGACAATAGCCCGAATAACGCAGATAATACTAGGCTTACAATTTATTTCCAAACCTTTCAAAATGTATGGACATGCATACACACAAACACACACACACACACACACATTTGTGACACACCTTAGAATCTGGAAAAAAATACGTTCCATTCATTCTTCATTTCCATCTTGATAAATAAAGCTTTAAACCTGATGATATTTGACACACCTTGTATTCTGGAAAAAATTAATGAATGAACGATATTTTTCAGAATACAAGGTGTGTCAAAAAGTATGAATAATCTTCATACTTTTTTACACACCCTGTATATAGTATGCATTTTAGAATATTGAACCTTCCATTTTTATTTAGAAATTTTCATGTACGTACATATATACAAACATGCACACACCCATATATATATATATATATATATATATATATATTAAGAAATTTGAAAAAACAAGTGTTCCAAAAATAAGATGAATTATTTATCGACGCTTAAACGTTTCGGTTTCTTTAAACCTTCATCAGGATGTATTATGGTGAAAAATTGATGGATGTTTATAGATCTATAAAACATACATCAATTTCTTCACCCCATAATACATCCTGGTGAAGGTTAGGGTCCAATCTATGGGCCAAACAGATCTGTTAAAAATCATTTGTATTAGATAAGAATACTTGAAACCATACAACTGTATGTAAATTATTTATATAGATAGGAATACTTTATCATATATCTGAATGCAAAAAACAACAAATTTTAAGAAACAACTACAGAAAAACTGAAATTATAAATGTACAACGGGTTGACATGCCGTTAAAATCAATCAATCAATCAATCACTCAATCAATTAGTCAGTCAATCAATCCTCTTGGTTGTTATTTCATTAAGCTTAAAACTGTATTTACCAAGATAGAAATGAACAATGAATGGAACGTTATTTTTTCAGTATACAAGGTGTGTCAAAAAGTACATACAATCTCGATACTTTTTTGACACACCTTATATATATATATATATATATATGTGTGTGTGTGTGTGTGTGTGTGTGTGTGTTACGCCAGGCGACTCCCATTCCAAGAAGATACAGCATCCGAAGCGTAATGAAAATAACAACCAAGAGGATTGATTGACTGACTAATTGATTGAGTGATTGATTGATTGATTGATTTTAACGGCATGTCAACCCGTTGTACATTTATAATTTCAGTTTTTCTGTAGTTGTTTCTTAAAAATTTGTTGTTTTTTGCATTCAGTTATATGATATAAAGTATTCCTATCCTATATAAATAATTTACATACAGTTGTATGGTTTCAAGTATTCTTATCTAATACAAATGATTTTTAACAGATCTGTTTGGCCCATAGATTGGACCCTAACCTTCACCAGGATGTATTATGGGGTGAAGAAATTGATGTATGTTTTATAGATCTATAAAACATCCATCAATTTCTTCACCCCATAATACATCCTGATGAAGGTTTAAAGAAACCGAAACGTTTAAGCGTCGATAAATAAATTCATCTTATTTTTGGAACACTTGTTTTTTCAAATTTCTTAATATATATATATATATATATATATATATATATGGGTGTGTGCATGTTTGTATATATGTACGTACATGAAAATTTCCTAAATAAAAATGGAAGGTCCTCAATATTCTAAAATGCATACTATATACAGGGTGTGTAAAAAAGTATGAAGATTATTCATACTTTTTGACACACCTTGTATTCTGAAAAAATATCGTTCATTCATTAATTTTTTCCAGAATACAAGGTGTGTCAAATATCATCAGGTTTAAAGCTTTATTTATCAAGATGGAAATGAAGAATGAATGGAACGTAATTTTTTTCCAGATTCTAAGGTGTGTCACAAATGTGTGTGTGTGTGTGTGTGTTTGTGTGTATGCATGTCCATACATTTTGAAAGGTTTGGAAATAAATTGTAAGCCTAGTATTATCTGCGTTATTCGGACTATTGTCCTCATCTTCATTGTTATTTGTACAACGTTTCGGCCGATATGCCCTCCGGCCTTCTTCAGGTATTTCTCTTCGGACTCTGGAACCTTCTCGGACTCGGGAACCTTCTTTTCGAACTCAGGAAATTTCATGTCATAATCGGGAGCCATTACGGAACTTTGAACTTAACCCTTTATTTAATCCACGGGGGTATCCTGTTCTCATTCCGGTAACCAAAGCTGGGTTAGGAGTTGTGTTAATTATTTTTCTAACACAACTCCTGCCCAAGCTATGGTTAACGGAATGAGAAAAGGAAACCCCCGTGGACTAAATAAAGCGTTAGGTTCAAAGTTCCGTGATGGCTCCCGATTACGACAAGAAAGTTCCCGATTTCGAAAAAAAGGTTCCCGAGTCCGACAAGAAATATCCGAAGAAGGCCGGAGGGCATATCGACCGAAACGTTGTACAAATAACAATGAAGATGGGACAATAGTCCGAATAACGCAGATAATACTAATCTTCAAGCCTCATCCCAAACATTAAGAGAAATTGTAAGGCCTTCAATATTCTGAAATATATAGTAAATATTATTCTTGCATAATTATTTTTTGGACTTTTTTTTACTATTTTTTTTGTTTGTTTGTTTGTTTGACAATTGTATATGTTCTACGTACCTTTCCTGTAACGATCCCACTCGTTGAACTCGAACCTCTTGTCCGTGTACTGGACGCCAGCAGCGGCGAACAGCATCCGGCAAATCTCGGCCCGACCGCGCCCATTGAAATAATACAACGTATAAGATGGCATCGTAACAATAATTCAACCAAAAGGAAATAAAGTTTTTCTGTTTTTTTGTTCGGACAAAGAAAAGAAGAGTTAGATTAGACAATACGAAATATTTGACATGAACTGTCCATTCTACCTGACCCCCCACAGTTTTATACCAATCTCTACGTCATTTATAATCACAGGTTGTCCACTGCAGCGCAGCTAATCCGAGCCAAATTCAAGGACAAATGATTTAATATTATTTTTGACTTATTTCTGACACCATTTTTCTGGGTACCGTTATATTGTCTGTGGAGGAAAAAAATTATAATTTAGCGTAATGATTTATGTTTTTTTTTTGTAGTTTGGTAGTGATTGTAAAAAAATATAACATTAAAATAAGGAATATAGCGAGTTTTTTTTTCTCTTATCGATATACACCTGACGTGGTGTTTTTTTTGTTTGTTTTTGTTTTTACCTGTTTTGTAATTTGAATGCTCATCAAGGTTAATATAGATATTCCTGTTTGGGAAAAGTAAAAGACCAACTTTGGTCAAACGAGGAATTCAAAGAGATTAGCGTTTTGTTTTATTGTTTTTATTTGTGTGTTTTGTTTGTTTGATTCTTGATTTGGTGTCTGGTTCAGATAAAAGCGAATTACTACTCTTCTTCGTTTTTCTGTTTCTTATTAAACCGAGGTTAATTGGGTTATTCGGCAGGTCAACCCTTATTGGGTTATTTTAGGCCGAATGAGTTTTGTTTTATTCATTCTTGATAGGAACTCAGTTTTTTTCTAAGATTTTTGGTTGGCTGGTTGGTTGGATTTTATGGCATGTCAACCCTTGTTGGGTTATTTTATGCCAAAGACATTTTGTTTTATTTATTCTTGATGGTTACTCGGTCTTTTTCAGATTTGGTTGTGGTTGGATTTTAGGGCATGTCAACCCTTGTTGGGTTATTTTATGCCAAAGACGTTTTATTTTATTTATTCTTGATGGTTACTCGGTCTTTTTCAGATTTGGTTGTGGTTGGATTTTAGGGCATGTCAACCCTTGTTGGGTTATTTTATGCCAAATTAATTCTCGGCAGAACACAAGAACTGTAACTCCACAATTAAGACCCTCGGCCACCGCATTCTAGCACATATATCATTAAAAGAATGGAGAGGAAATGGACTTGTCGATCTGAGTTCAAATCTTGGACGAAGCTATTTGAATTTCACATTGGGAAAGGTAGGAATCCAATTCTCCCTCCAGCTATGGTTGAATAGCAGGGCAGACTGGGCTCTATAACCTTGGCTAGGTAACCAGTCTAGGAGAAGGAAAACTCTGAATTCAAACCTGTTAAACTCCGCTTAAAAAATTGACCTTGTGTCGCATCCCGCTCGTGCGGAGGGGTTGGTAAATATATATATCATTAAAAAAATGATGATTACCATAAGGGCAATAGAGTCGGGATAATCATATAGATGCTAGGGATTTAGGTGACCAGCTGATTGATTTGGGAGAGTTTTGGTATTGGGTATTGTAGCTGGTATTGGTATTGTTTTGTTTTGTTCTACGACATATCAACCTCGGGGGGTCATTTAATGCCGACAAAGTTGTGAAACAAATTAATTCCAAATGCATAATACAATTTTGTTTATAAACTCATGCTTCTCTATTCAACCTATAGATGGGACCCTAACAGGTACTACCACTCCGGGTCAGAGTGGACCAGTGAGCAATGGTGATGAAGGAGTGCTCCACATTCCCCAAACCTCCAGAACTGGAACCTCACCATCAGATAGAGTTTAACGTCATTCACAGGACATGTAGACCCTCAGCCACCGCCTTCTATTACCCATATAATAAGGATCGGGAGTTTCCATAAGGGCAATAGGGTTGGGGCAATCATATAGGTGCTAGGGCTTGACGTGGCCAGCCGATTGATCGGAGGGGGGCCTCTCCGACCGCCGGTCTAGCCTAAGAAAAGCCTAAAGTGGAATATTGCAAATCATGGACTGCTCAGCCACCTGGGCTCCATCCTTAAGCATCACGGGTCGCCACCCACGGCCAACAGGTGGCCGCATTGAGGGAGTCTTACCCCTCTACAGAGGTGCGATCGGTGCATTCTAACACCCCAGCCGACAGATGTTCTTTGTTGAACCGACAGAGAGTGACGTGGTTGTCCGTGACTTCAAGAGTATTTTCTTTCATTCATTCGACCCGTCTAAAAGCCTCTGTGGCTGACGTGTCTGCTGGCGGGTGTCGGCATTACAGAGGAGAAATATAAGAAATCTTTCTTTAAGATTTGACGAGAAATATTAAAAAAAATCTTTGTCATTGAAAAAAATCACCCTAGAGATTTGGGTTATTTCCTAGTTGAGTAACATGATATTTCAGAGCGACCCAGAATAAACAAAACCCAAATTATTTATTTATTTTTCCATTTTTTTGTCATCTTTATCATATGCTCAGTACAAACAGTTGTGGCAGAAAAGCCATCTAACTTATATATACAAGGTGTGTCAAAAAAAAGTATTGAGATTTTTTGTACTTTTTGACATACCTTGTATTCTGAAAAAAATTAACGTTCTATTCATTGTTCATTTCTATCTTAGTAAATACAACTTCAAACTCTGCACTTTTATGACACACCTTGTATTCTGAAAAAAAATGAATGTTCTATTCATTGTCCATTTCTATCTTGGTAAATAAAGCTTCAATCTGATACTTTTATGACAAATTTCGGTTATTTCCTAGTTGAGTAACATGATATTACAGAGCGACCCAGAATAAACAAAACCCAAATTATTTATTCATTTTCCCATTAAACTAACCCTAACCCTAAACCTAACCCTAACACTAAAACCTAACCCTAACTCTAACCCTTGTTTGACCTAAACTTAAAAATATTAAAATTAACAGTTTTATTACAAAATTTATGGGTTCTGTTTTTTCTGGGTCACCCTGTAATATTATGTTACTCAACTAGGGGGTAGGGTTAGGGTTTAGGGTTAGGGTTGAGGTTTAGTTTAATCTAGTGTTGATTAACAAAAAAGAAAGAACTTGTCAACTGGTGGATTTTGCAGTTCCAGCAGATGACAGGGTGAAGCTGCAGGAAAACGAAAAGATGGACAAATACCTGGACCTTGCTAGAGAATTGAAAAAGCTATGAAAGTCAAAGTGATACCACTTGTAGTTGGTGCACTTGGAACGGTCCCAAAAGCATTGGAAAAAAGACTGAAGAATCTGCAAATCAGAGTAAGAATTGAGACCATCCAGAATACTGCACTGTTGTAATCGGCTAGAATACTCAGAAGTGTCCAGGGGAGCTGAGGAGACTTGTTGTCACTCAGCCTCCAGTGAAATACCATCAGCTAACGCTGGTGTAAAAAAAACTCATAGGAGTGAAAGAATAAGATCTTGAAAATGAAAGAAAGCGAAAAGATAGATAAATACTTAGACCTTGCCAGAGAACTGAGGAAAATGTCGAACATGAACATGAATGTCATACCAATTGTAATTGGTGCTCTTAAAACGGTCCCCAAAATTCTGTAAAATAATTTGGGTCAATTGGAAATCAGAAGAAAAACCGAAAGCATCCAAACTACAGCACTGGAGACCTGAGGAGACTTGCTGTCACTCAGCCTCCAGTGAACCACCAGCTAAGACAGGTGTGAAAAACTCAATAATAATAATCTTATTATAATGGAGATAGAGTGTTTTTCTGTCTGTAACCGAAACTATATTACTACTCAAGTCACAATTTCCTTAGTTATTTACGTCACATTCACCGTGATTTTATTTTTATCTAAACCCCAATTATCAATAAAATTCGTTTGCGTTATTATTACTATTGGTCATATCTACATATGTATAACATGCAATTGTATTTATATATACAACAAAATTGCGGTTTACAGTGTGAACGGGAAGGCTAATTTGCATATTGATATTAAAAATTTGATTTTAATAAATATGTATTTAGTATTATTGATTTCTATTTATTTGGTTTTAACTTAATGAATATGAGCAAAAGTCTTGTGGATACATCTTAAAAGAAATTCATTGACAAGAAGACATAATTGTAATTTTATTCTTTACTTCCTATTTTAACTGAATAGGAAAATTTAGCAATGAAAGACGAGATGAAAGATTAACCTTCAGTTGTTCTATTTTTCAATTATACCCCTCCCCGTTTAAAATCTTTTTATCTGCATTCTTATTTAGTTTCATTAGCCTTTCTAATTTAATACAATATTTTATTACATTAAAACTTAGATACTTGCACCCGGAGGGTGCATATATTTGCTAGTAATAATAATAATAATAAGTGTTGATAAACAAAAAAGAAAGAACTTGTCAACTGGTGGATTTTGCAGTGCCAGCAGATGACAGGGGGAAGCTAAAGGAAAATGAAAAAATGGACAAATATCTAGACCTTGCCAGAGAACTGAAAAAGTTATGGAATATGAAAGTGAAAGTGATACCAATTGTAGTTGGTGCACTTGGAACAGTCCCAAAAGGATTAGAAAAGGGTTTGGAAAGTTTGGATATCACAGGAAGGATTGAAACCATTCAGAACACTGCACTGCTGCAATCTGCCAAAATACTCAGAAGAGTCCTGGAGACCTGAGGAGACTTGCTGTCACTCAGACTCCAGTGAAAGACCATCAGCTGATGTGAAAACTCAAAAGGAGTAAATAATGCTTGTCATGATTATTTCAATTATAATTAACAAATTCTCTCTATGTATATGTTGTAGATACAGCTATACGTTATACACATTGTAATTCCCTTTAAAATATAAATAATGATATAGTTTACTTAACAATGCTTCAAAGCAAATTATCAAATACTATTATATATATATATATATATATATATATATATATATATATATATATATATATATATGAGGAAAGAGGATCGGAATGAACCCGACAGAATGTGGTAGAGATATGAGAAACACAAGAACAAAACTCAGACAAACGTATGTAGGATATATTTCGCTAGAGCGTTGAGCTCGGCATCATCAGTCGCTTTATTGAATTATCAGGTATCATACAAGTGTTTTTATAGAAGGGGAGGTGAAACAGGAGGGATAGGAGAACGAGAAGTGGGTTGGTAAGCGTCTGTGAGGAAAGGTTTTGATTGGTCAGGCGGGAATCATTGGAAAGGAAGAGAAGGAAATCAAAAGAGATGGAGTGAAGAAATATATTGTGAAAGAAACAAGTTCGGAGCGGAAGTGGGTTAGCCTTCTTGGAGAGAAATTTGATCCAAAGAAGCAGCAAACGGGAGTAATAAAATGGGAGTGGTTAGATAGGCATGGATTATGGCAGAGTAGGTCACTAAATGTGAGGGAAAAGGGGTCAGAAGAGGAAGTATGGTTAGTTTTAGGGGTGTGGGGAAGTGGCTAGATGAAAGGGAAAGAGAAAGCTAAGATGTGTAGGGAAATGAAGTGGTGGGGTTGAAGAATAATCAAAGTTCCAATTACCGTCGAATTGGGAAGACATGGCAACAAATGGTTGTAACCCAACACGAACCTGAATCGTCGCAAAGTCTACTGCAGAATGATAGGGTATTTATAAAACTCTATAATATCATTCAAATCAAGCAGCCAATCAGAACTCAAGGAATGGAATCACCCAAATCACCCAAATTCATGAATGGATCATTCTTGATTATATATATATATCAACTATCTTGGACACTGCTTCAGTGGTACTTAGTTAGCTGCTGTTATTCAAACCAACAGGAGACTAACTGACTTCAATAGGGGTAAGGAGGTGATTAATCACCCCCCCTAATCTCCAGTCATTTTGGACACTTAAACTTTTCTGATCAATGTCATTACTAATGTTAAGTTTCTGACCGCCATCCTTGGCCATTTGAAAAGGACTTAAAGTAAGTAAGTCCTGAGCTATAGAATCCTTTGGTAAGTGAATAAGTCCTGAGTTATGGAATCCTACGTAGTCCAGTGATATAATCCGTCGTCCACGAAGGTTCAAAGCAATATGCGTAGGTATGATCAGAACAGCCAGTATAAATAACAATATCAGCAGCAGAGTACTGCCAGTGATTGGCCAATAGGTTGGTCACATGGTTATCGGCGAGTCTATAAGTAGAAGTGGACATCTGGCACACATCTTATATACAAAAAACGCCAACAACTAATTAATAACCCCTAACTTAATTAGAATAAGAATCTTATCAGACTGCAATGAATTCAATCGATGCATCTAATTACCCCCCCCCCCTCATCTTTGAAATAAAATAAGAATTATTGTTTCTCATTAGAAACTTTGAATTTGCCAATATTCATTTCGGGACGAATCTTAATTGAATTTCAATTTTTAACAAGATCTTATTATTTCACTCCTGTGTTTTTCACTCCTGTGTTTTTCACTCCTGTGTTTTTCACTCCGGCGTTAGCTGATGGTATTTCACTGGAGTCTTAGTGACAACAAGTGTCATGGGTTCTTACTCTTCTCTTTCTTACTTGTTCGGTGGTTATTTTCCTTTGTCTGGCCTGATCCTTACTCTAGTTGTTGAGAATTTCTGGTAAATAAGGTGTGTGCTAGATGCCCGCTCTTACTTATAGACTAGGCCGGAACAATGTGATCTATCTCTTGGCCAATCACTGGCAGTACTTTGAGGTTTACAATATTTAAACTGCCCCTACTGGTCATAATTACTGAGACATTCTTTGACGACGGACATAGGATTAAATCACTGGACCTTTACCAATACTCTTCTTGGTATTCAACAAATTTATTCCTGCGAGTTTTCCACTGGTTGAAGCACCTCTGAAACGCTTCTCTTCTTTGGTGTGAAGCTAACATATTTCTTTAAATTCCCACAAATCTAGCAGAATTTAGTAATGCTGTCTCCTCATGTCACCAGGACACTTCTGAGTATTCTAGCCGATTGCAGCAATGCAGTAGTTTGGATGGTCTCAATTTTTCCTCTGATTTACAGTTTTTGGGGACCGTTCCTAGTGCGCCAACTACAATTGGTATCACTTTATCACTAATATTCCAGAGCTTTTTCAATTCTCTGGCATTTTATTATTTCACTCCCTCTGTGTCTTTCACACCAGCGTTAGCTGATGGTATTTCACTGGAGTCTGAGTCACAACAAGTTTCCTTAGGTTACCAGGACTCTCCTGAGTATTCTAGCCGATTGCAGCAATGCAGTAGTCTGGATGGTCTCAATTCTTCCTCTGATTTCCAGTTCCTCCACTCTTTTCCAAGCTTCTTGGGACCAAGATCAAAGTGCTCCAGTTACAATTGGTATCAATTTGACTCTCATATTTCACAGTTTTTTTAATAATTAACATGTAGGATACGTCACTTAGTACATTTTTTAAAGGAACAACTGCGTAAAACATGTAGATATAAACGTACAATAAACTTGTGTTGCATACACTTATTTACTTTACTTCTATTCTTCTTCTTCTGTTCTTCTGACGTCTTTTCTATCTAAAGTTCTTCTAGCATCTCTTCTAGTGTCTGGACTTCTCTTGGGGACTTCGTGTCTGGTCTTTCATTGGGGATTTCTCTTTATCAGAAGCCCTGTGTCATTGGTAGAAATCTCCATCAGACTACCTGTGCAGATCGAGTCGGAGCGTGTATAACACGACTTACCAGCCTCGTGGTTTCTCGCCGACCGACTAAAATCTATCTCTAAACCGGAAGAGGGTCCCCTCCACCGATTCTCCCGGTATCCACCGGAAAGGATCAGGATGAGGTCAAGTCTTGTCACTCATCCTTCAAGGCCGTGGGCTGCAACTTATAACGGTCATTTTGATTTCTACACTACTGTACATAAATATTAAGAATCTAATAATTATGTAACACTTGAGTCTCTAGAATATAAGAATAAAATAAATAATGGTATTTCACTGGAGTGTGAGTGACAACAAGTTTCCTCAGGTCTCCAGGATTCTTCTGAGTATTCTAGCCAATTGTAGCAATGCAGTAGTTTGGAGGTTCTCAATATAAATATATTATTTTAGTATATATTTAAAGTTATCTAACGTATAGTGTTTTACGGGAAAATTATTTACAAACAAGAAATTGTCATTTTTTCAGTATCAAGAGATTAACTAAAAAAGTTTACAAATAAAGAAATGCCTACGTTTTTGTGAAAATTTATGTGTAAACTATTAATTCAATTAATAATTAATAGTTGTTGGGGTGTCTTAAAGTCGGTATCAGCAAGACGGTGAGGGATTCTATCGACTTTTTATTCCCCCCCCCCCAAGGCAATATCTTACAAAAAATAATTTTCACACCACCGGGTGTTTTTTTTATTTTTGTTGTTGCTAGTATTAATATTTGGTTTGTTTGTTTTGTTTTACGGCATATCAACCTCAGTGGGTCATTTAATGCCGATAAAGTTTTGAAATAATTCAATTCTTAATGGATAATACAATTTTTTATAAATACATTTTTCTATTTAACCCATAGATGGGACCCTAACAGGTACTACCACTCCGGGTCAGAGTGGACCAGGGAGCAATGGTGATGAAGGGGTGCTCCACATTCCCCAAACCTCCAAAACTGGAACCTCACTATCAGATAGAGTTTAACGTCATTCCCAGGACATGAAGACCCACAGCCACCACCTTCTAGCACCCATATGATAAAAAGGGGTTGGGGCTTGTCATAAGGGCAATAGGGTTGGGAAAATCATATAGGTGCTAGGGGCTCGTATTAATAATAAATATTACTTTACTTAGCAGCTTAATCTTTAACTCCAAAATTTTTTTCTAAGCTGGGGGCTTTTTTAAACAACGGAATGTTAATATTGATATAGTCCAAGCTGAGAGTTCTGTGTACGATAATTCTGTAATTATATCCAGAGCAATATAGTTTGTAAAGTAAAGGGCTTAAATACCGGTCATATTAGCTGTTATAAATTTATTTCCACCCATATATATATATATATATATATATATATATAATATATATATATATATATAAACAGTGTATATATATATATATATATATATGTGTGTGTGTGTGTGTGTGTGTGTGTGAGGTATCCAAAAACTTGGTAGTAAGGGATGATTCTATATGTGATTTCTAAGACACACTGTATTAGTATTGTATGATCCAGTATGTATAAATACAGTGAATCTTTAAATCACTACAGAGAGCTCAATGTATAATAAACTTTTTAGATTATATACAGAGCAATATTTATCTTAAAAAGGAAGGAAAAACTCAACACCGTTATTCCATAATAAATTTATTTCGACCAAAATTACCTTGATCTTCCATCTGATGAGACTGAATTTTGGGGAGCTTTGTAAAATCAACTTAGATATATAAAAGCCCCAATTTTGGTCGAAATAAATTTATTATGGCATTACGGTGTTGAGTTTTTCCTTCCTTTCTAAGAGATATATATATATATATATATATATATATATATGAGAGAGAGAGAGAGAGAGAGAGAGAGAGAGAGAGAGAGAGAGAGAGAGAGAGAGAGAGATTGGAACAATTTTGCTACCATTGGTTTCTTGCTGTGTAGCAGTCATCAGGCAACGAAAGTGTTTTGAAAATGATGCAAATGGTATAAATATAGTCAAATCCAAACGATTTCCTTAGGAAAAATGTTAAAAAACAATTTTTTTACACTGCCTGGAGTTTGCTTTTTTTTTGCTAGTTTTATCTAAAAATTTTACACCGCCCGGAGGTTGTATTTTTGTTGCTAGTTTTATCTAAATAATCACACACCACTTTTATCAATCAACTTTTCTAGGTTTGAAGTGGTCTGGATATATTTCCCTTTGATGCTAGACTCATTATAATATAAATAAATCGGCTTCATGCCAGACAAGCCGATACTAAGGAAATAAAAAAGTCATCGGTGTGGCCTAAAGATGGTATCAGCCAGACAGCGAGGGTGTCTATGAAGCTTTTCAGCATTAAGTTATCCAAGGAGGTACTAACTTATTATAAATGATTTATTATAAAAATGCATTGCAAATGATCAACAATAAAAATGCATTGCAAATGATTTACTATAAAAAAGCATTACAGATGATTTACTATAAAAATGCATTGTAAATGATTTACTATAAAAATGTATTGCAAATTATTTAGTATAAAAATGTATTGTAAATGATTTAATATAAAAATGCATTGTAAATGATTTACTATTAAAAATGCATTGCACATGATTTACTATAAAAATGCATTGTAAATGATTTACTATAAAAATGCATTACAGATGATTTACTATAAAAATGCATTGTAAATGATTTACTATAAAAATGCATTGCAAATTATTTAGTATAAAAATGCATTGTAAATGATTTAATACAAAAATGCATTGTAAATGATTTAATATAAAAATGCATTGTAAATGATTTACTATAAAAATGCTTTACAGATGATTTACTATAAAAATGTATGGCAAATGATTTACTATAAAAATGCATTACAGATGATTTACTATAAAAATGCATTGCAAATGATTTACTATAAAAATGCATTGCAAATGATATACTATAAACATGCATTGCAAATTATTTACTATAAAAATGCATTGCAAATTATTTACTATAAAAATGCTTTGCAAATTATTTTTAGTATAAAAATGTATTGCAAATGACTTACGATAAAAATGCATTGCAAATGATTTACTATAAAATGCATTGCAAATGATATACTATAAAAATGCATTGCAAATGATTTACTATAAAAATGCATTGCAAATGATTTACTATAAAAATGTATTGCAAATGACTTACGATAAAAATGCATTGCAATGATTTACTATAAAAAGCATTGCAAATTATATACTATAAAAATGCATTGCAAATGATTTACATTGCAAATGATAATAAAAAATGCATTGCAAATGATTTACTATAAAATGCATTGCAAAATGATTTACTATAAAAATGCATTGCAAATGAATACTATAAAAATGCATTGCAAATGATTTACTATAAAAATGCATTGCAAATGATATACTATAATAAATGCATTGCAAATGATATACTATAAAAATGCATTGCAAATGATTTACTATAAAAATGCATTGCAAATGATATACTATAAAAATGCATTGCAAATGATTTACTATAAAAATGCATTGCAAATGATATACATAAAAATGCATTGCAAATGATTTACTATAAAAATGCATGCAAATGATTTACTATAAAAATGCATTGCAAATGATGCATTGGAAAATGATTTTTACTATAAAATGCAAAATGATATACTATAAAAATGCTTGCAAATGATTTACTATAAAAATGCATTGCAAATGATATACTATAAAAATGCATTGCAAATGATTTTACTAATAAAAATGCATTGCAAATGATTTACTATAAAAAATGCATTGCAAATGATTTACTATGATATAATAAAAATTTGCAAATGATTTACTATAAAAATGCATTGCAAATGATATACTATAAAAAATGCATTGCAAATGATTTACATAAATGCATTGCAAATGATTTACTATAAAAATGCATTGCAAATGATGCATTGCAAATGATATACTATAAAATGCATTGCAAATGATTTACTATAAAAAATTGCAAAATGATAATGATATACTATAAAAAATGCATTGCAAATGATTTACTATAAAAATGCATTGCAAATGATTACTAAAAAAATGCATTGCAAATGAATACTATAAAAATGCATTGCAAATGATTTACTATAAAAATGCATAAAATGCATTTAACTATAAAAATGCATTGCAAATGATTTACTATAAAAAATGCATTGGAAATGATATACTATAAAAATGCATTGCAAATGATATACTATAAAATGTATGGCAAATGATTTACTATAAAAATGTATGGCAAATGATTTACTATAAAAATGCTGCAAAAGCTATGCATTGCAAATGATTTACTATAAAAATGCAATGATGCATTGCAAAATGATATACTATAAAAATGTATGGCAAATGATTTACTATAAAAATGTATGGCAAATGATTCTATAAAATGCATTGCAAATGATATACTATAAAAATGCATTGGCAAATGATAACTATAAAAATGTATGGCAAATGATTACTATAAAAATGTATGTATGGCAAATGATTTACTATAAAAATGCATTGCAAATGATCAACAATAAAAATGCATAGGAAATGATTTATTATAAAAATGCATTACAGATGATCTACTATACAGTATGATTTAGAACTACAGATAAGATTGTGATAAGACTGTTTATAAAATATTATCTGTGTTAAAAAGGCACTTCTTAAGAATGATTCGCTTTATGCTGATATAATACTTTGCAATTTAATAAATCATATTCTATCTATTCTATAGATTCCTTCTCTCTCTCTCTCTCTCTCTCTCTCTCTCTCTCTCTATCTATCTATCTATCTATCTTTACATCACACACACACATATATAATATATATATATATTATATATATATTATATATATATATATTATTAAGTGATGGTGGAGGTGTGGCGCTCAATCTCAGATGCTAACTAATCTCCTTGGTCTAGCGTTAGTGAAAGGGGATAGACTCGCTGTCTGGCTAATACCGACATTATGACGATATTACTTTTTACTTTCACACACACAACACACACACACACAACACACATATATATATATATATATATATATCACACACATATATATATATATGAGAAGTAAACAAACAAACAAACAAACGAACAATGTGTTTGATATGGCCCTAGCCGACAATTTTTAGGAGAATACGTGCTTAATTGAAGTCATAACTAATTTTGAAATTAATTAATTGGTAATTAATGAATTAGGCGGGCATATCTGTTCAAATGTAAATCTAGACAAATCGAGAAAATTCAATCTCTGTATGTACATTTCAGCCTATTATGTCTTATCAGCAGAGTTATAGACAGGGAGACTGCTCTGTGTGTGATTCGAACCGTAACTGTCAGGCTGATATATATATATATATATATATATATATATATATATATATATATGGGAAGCGCGTGGTGTAATGGTTAAAGTCAGAGGAAAATGACTCATCGCTCCGATTTCAAATCCTCGACATGGTAATTGCATTTCACTTTGCGCTTGGGAAAGGTATGAATTCTACTCTCCCTCCAGCTGTGGGTAAATAGTAGGGCAGACTGGGCTCTTAACCTTGGTTAGGCAACCGGTCCAGGAGAAGGAAAACTCTGAATTCAAACCTGTTGAACTGCGCTTAAGAAATTAACCTTGTGTCGCATCCTGCTCGTGCGGAGGGGTTAGTAAATATATATATATATGTGTGTGTGTGTGTGTGTGTGTGTGTGTGTGTGTGTGTGTGTATATATCTGTATAAATTCTATTTTAGACAAACACTTCCGAACCCTTTTACGCTAAATTTCAATCAGGATCCACAAGTTACTTCCCTTGCCCCAATTATATATTTCTATAAAACTTGATTTCTAAAACTTATTAGAAATATTTCTCTTCTTGGTAAAATCCGTCATAAATTGGTCATGAACGTTATAGACGCCCTCTGGGAATTTCTAATCTGCATCGTATTCTTTTGGATGACAATCTCATTGTTCGATCGTGGTCTAAGACATTTTTTAAAAGATGACAGATGTTTCCGAGTTTTGTAGGAAATAATAAAGATAAACCTAATGAGCCAGATATACCTACTAAAAGTTTCGCTTAGTGCCCTTCATGGCTAAGATCTGACTCTCTCTCCCCCCCCTCTCTCTCTCTCTCTATACATACATACATATATATATATTATAATATATTAATGATTTGAAGGCAATTACAATGCGTATAAAAAATAAAAACAAAAAGATGTTATTTTTGTCTAAAAATAACATCTTTTTATTTTTATTTATAATATTATATTATATTTATTAATATATTATAAAATATACGCATTGTAATTACCTTCAAATCATTAATATATTATAACAATGCTTCAAGCAAATTACCAATTACTTTTATATTACCAATTACTTATATATATATATATATATATATATATATATATATATATATATAAGTTAAAGAAAGGAAATGAATCCGACAGTATGAGTATGAAAAAGATGGAATGAAAACACCACACAATGCTCCGATCACAAACACCACGGAGTAAACAGGCTCTGAAGATGATTTTTTGTAAAATTAAAATATTGATCAATATCAGCTATGATTATGTTATAAATTGTTTTCTCTTTAACAACATTGTGTGGTGTTTTCATTCCATCTTTTTCATACTCATATATATATATATATATATATATATATATATATTTAGCAAATATATGCACCCTCCGGGTGCAAGTATTTAAGTTTTGATATAATAAATATCATATTAAATTAGAAAGGCTAATGAAACTGACTAAGAATGCAGATAAAATATCTGCAAACAGAGGGGGTATAATCGAAAAATAGAACAACTTTGAAACTAACTATTCCATCATTTTCCATTACTCCCCTCTTTCATTGGTAAATTTTCCTAATTTAACTATTTAGTTAAAATAGGAAGTAAAGGATAATATTACAGTTATTTCTTCTTGTAAATAAATTTCTTTTAAGATTTATCCACGAGATTTTTGTTTATATTTCTTAAGATAAAACCAAACAATTAGAAATCAATAATACCAAGCACATATTTATTAAAATAAAAATTTTAAATATCAATATGCAAATTAGCCTTCTCGTTCAAACTGTAAACCGCTATTTTGTTGTATATATAAATACAATTGCATGTTATTAGTACGTAGATATGGTCAACAGTATTAATAATGTAAAACAATTTTATTAATAACTGAAGGTTTAAAAGAATGAAATCATGGAGAATTTGACGTAAATAATTAAGGGAATTGTGACTTGAGTAGTAATATAGTTTCGGTTACAGACAGACAAACACACAATCTCCATTATAATAAGATATATATATATATATATATATATATATATATATATATTTAATCACTTAGGATCACACAACTTGACGAAGGGTTTGAATAAATCAACAGACACTTCGTGACAGATATATTAGACACATTGTACTCATACAATTGGTTATTTCGAGGCAAATCAAATTCAGATTTTCATTGACATCGTTGGGAAATATGATTTATTCTATGTGTTAATGATATCGACTATAAATTAAATACTCATTGATAAACTTACGAAGTTCGTGACGGTATTTTGATGTTAGTAGTAAAGTAGTTTCGGTTACCGAATCTCCATTATAATAAGATATAAACTGATGGACTCGTCGACCCGAGTTCAAATCCTGGTCAAGACTGTTTGCATTTCACTTAGTGCTAATTATTCTCCCTCCAGCTATGGGTAAATAGCAGGGAAGACTGGGCTCTTTAACCTTGGTTAGGCAACTAGTCTAGGCAACTAGTCTAGGCAAATGTAATATATATATATATATATATATATTAAAATGTAATATATATATATATCAAGCGTTGTATTCTTTTTGATGACAATCTCATTGTTCGATCGTGGTCTAAGCCTTTTTTTTTAAAAAGATGAGAGATGTTTCCGAGTATTGTTGCATTCATCGGAGATCTGTCAGAGTATTGTTGAATTCACGGAAAGTGTGCGGTAAAAAATGTGACATGTTTGTATTATTAAGCCAGAATTGTGACTACACGTTAATAGCAATTAAATATAGAGAATTTGTCTCATACAATTGGAGACCTTATTTATCAATCAAACCTCGTTTTCATTTTGATAACAGTTTCATAAATCGATCCTGAACTTAGATTTTTAGGACCATATGACCTTAGGCATATGTTGCTTTGTTGATTCATAAGTACTTTTTTTCATTTACATTTTTTCGTCAACATCCGGTTGTTTGTTAGGGGTTAGGGTTAGGGGTTAGTGTTATAATTAAAAAAAAATCCCAGATGTTGACGGTGTAAATAAAAAAAAATGTCCTTATGAATCAGCAAAGCAAAAGGTGTGCCTAAAGGTCATATGGTTCAAGAAATCTAATAATTGGAAAAATTGCTGATTCATAGGTAGATATTTTTTTCATTTACACTGTCAACATCCGGTTGTTTCTTAGGGGTTAGGGTTAGGGGTTAGGGTTAAGGGTTAGTTCTATAATTTAAAAAAAACTCTAAATATCGTCTGTTAACAAACAACCGGATGTTTACGGTGTAAAGGAAAAAAATGTACTTATAGATCACCAAAGCAAAAGGGGTGCCTAAAGATCATATGGTCCGATCTTTATATTGTTCTGAGTTATTTCGACACGTACATACCATAACAAGTCTAATTGCAATATATATATATGTATATGGTATTTAAGTATCAATCTTCGTAATCCGGTAGCGCTGAAAGCACGGATTCGCATAACTCTCTCTCTCTCTCTCTCCCTCTCTCTCTATCTCTCTCTTGCGTGTGCTACCCGTCCTATTGGTTATCGCTCCTGGTAGGTCTCCCACTCAGTATCCAGAATCCGCATGTAGCTGATTGATGCAGGTCTTTGCTGATCAGCCTACACGAGTGTGTTTATGAGTAACTGTCCACAGGAGAATGTCACGTGAGTCCATCCTTACTTCTCCTGCTGAATCCAGCATTTCTTGTTTGTCTTAATTGGATGGTTTTCCCATATTCCGGATCTACACGCAACGGAAAGCCTCTTAAGCCAGTTGAATAATTCACATACCTAGGTAGTAATGTTACATAATTATTAGATACTTAATATTTATGTACAGTAGTGTAGAAATCAAAATGGCTGTTATAAGTTGCAGCCCACGACCTTGAAGGATTTGAATGACAAGGCTTGACCTGTCCTGATCCTTCCTTCTGGTGGATACCGTGAGAATCGGTGGAGATGACCCTCTTCCGGTTTAGATTAGAAATAGATTTTAGTCAGTCGGCCAGAAACCACGACGGTGGTGAGTCGTGTATTGCACGCTCCGACTCGATCTGCGCAGGTAGTCTGGTGGGGATTTCGAAATAAATATGTTCTAAGTTAAATCGAAGTCTTGTGTTATTATCTAAAGACTACCAATGACACAGGGCTTCTGATAAAGAGAAATCCCCAATGGAAGACCAGACACGAAGTCTCCAGACGCTAGAAGAGATGTTAGAAGAAGACGTAAGATAGAAAAGACGCTAGAAGAATAGAAGTAAGTAACGAAGAAGGGTATACAAGAATAATATCTCATCGACAGAAAATGATGTAAATACACAAATAGAAAAAGTAAGGTCGGCCACAAACAAATTATCAATAATATGGAAATCCGATCTCACTGACAAGTTAAAGCGACAATTCTTTCAGGCTGTGGTTATATAAGTGCTGCTCTATGGCTGCACCACCTGGACCCTAACGAGGAACCTTGAGAATAAGCTGGATGGGAGCTGTACAAGAATGCTGCGTGCAGTCTTGAACAAATTGTTGAAACAACACCCCACGAGGAAACAGCTGTACGGCCACAGCTTTGTCAGTTCTCTGACAAGGTCCAGGTATTGGTTTATTCTTTTTGTTTTCCTTCACCCTGTGATCTGCAGGAACTGCAAAGTCTACCAGTTAACAAGATCTCTTTTTTTTTTTTGTTAATCAAGACTAGGTGTGGTCTCCTGGTTGGAATAATGTTATCCATCTTTATCTCGAAGTCCCAGAGAATTGTATGCGTTTTACTCTCAAGAACAGGTTCTGGTTTATGCATATACCATTTTGTTGTATGGTCAAAATTTAATTTTTTGCATAATTCCCAGTGGAACAACTTCCCAACCCATTCATTATTATTATTATTATTATTATTATTATTATTATTATTATTATTGATGTCATATAAAACAAATTCATACAAAGAAGTAGATAACAAAATACAGGCTTTAATGTCTGAGCACATTTGACATAAAATACAAAACAGTTAGGATGAAAGTTCTCAGGAAGAAAGAAAGAAGGAAGTATTTGCCGCATACCCCACTTGTATGGGCTGGGAACAAAGCCTCGTTTTAACGTGGGCCCACCCACAAACCGAAGCTCATGTGTGGGAAAGAACAAAAATTGCGTCGATCCCTTCAGCATTCCCCCTCAAGGGGGCGCCTCGGGGGGCAGCTATTGCCTGGGGGATAGCCCCCTGGTATCGACACTATTAATTCAAACACTCCGATCCAGTGGCTGAAGCACACCGGACCTCCGACCTGAAGGACGGGTTGGATGTGGAAGAAAGAAAGAGCTCTTTGTAGATCAACCTGAGGATACTAAATGGAGAATAAAAGAATCACTTACTTTATAGAAAAGGTGTGAGTACATACACGCGAACAAGTTGGAGGGTAAAAAAATAAGAATTAAAATTAGTGAAATAGATCACTAATTATGACTAAGCCTATTCTAGTAGTGGTCACCGTAATCGAAGATTTAGGAGATTTGAATTCAGAGTTTTACTTCTCCTTGACTGGTTAAAGAGCCCATTCTGCCCTACTATTTACCTATAGCTGAAGGGAGATTAGTTGGATTCATACATTTCCCAAGGGTATTACCGTTAAGTGAACTGTGGTTTCGTCCAGGATTTGAACTCGGGTCGACGAATCCATTTTCTACGACTCTAGCTACTACACCGCGCACCCACAAACCTTAATGGACAGAAAAACGACTTGTCTAGTGCGTCTTTATGGATTCCAGATAAAAGAAAAAAGAAAAGGGTAATTATGAACTTTAGTTGGCCAAATTCCTAGCATAAAATTGTACGGGCGCATTATCTCCATTAACAAATTTGCTTGCATAATTTTTTCTTATGAGATTTTCTTAAACAATTGAATGAATAAAAATACATTTCATTCTTATCAACACATTTTTGTTTGTTTGAGAAATACATTCTCTATTTCTCAAATAAACAAAAATGTGTTGATAAGACAGTACACAACAAAAATATCATAAAATGTGTTCTTAATAACAATTAAGTTCATTTCAGATAATGCGCACGCACAATTTTATACTAGGAATTTGGCCAACTAAAGTTCATACGTGTCGATAAGAATGAAATAACATCTCATAGGAAAAACTATACAAGGAAATTTATTAAGGGAGATAATGCGCACGTACAATTTTATACTAGGAATTTGGCCAACTAAAGTTCATAATTACCAAGAGAGATTTACCGGGCTGAGTTTTAGTAGCCAGGTGTGTACGCCCTCTAGTGGCAAACCCTGCCGGCAAGGGGAGATAACCTTTTTCCACTTTAAACTCGATCCTATCGATCACTACACTATAGAATATAAATGAAAATGTTGGAGTTTCACAATCAGCTTTAATCAAGTCTTCCTCATTTGTATTTATTAATATTCTGTTTTTTTGCTTTGATTAATTTTGTCCAGACACACAAAGATTTGTTATCTCATTCGGGACGCTGAATAAATTACGTCCTATCTGATGAATCTAGGAAAAGCAAAAAAAACAAAAAAAACAGAATAAATTGTTTTCAACAACTTGGTTTTAATCTTTTCAAAGTCATATTCCTTTAGCATTATATATATCATCATCATCATGTCGCGTTTTCAGCGCGGATATCCATTACAATCTCTCTCCATCCATCCCTATCGCTCATCATTCTGTGGAGGTCCTCTATGCAGCATCCCGCATCCGCACAGAGCTGATCAACGTACCTTTTTGCTGGTCGGCCCACACTGGCGTGCCCATGTGCTGGCTTCCACAGGAGGACGTCGCTTATGAGTTCGTCCTTGCTTCTCCAGCAGTGTCCCGCGTGTCTTGTCCGTCTTACTCGGATGGTTTGGGTGATATGTGGTAGGTGGCCGTACAGCTGATTTCTCGTCGGGTGCTGTTTCCACGTCTTGTTCATGATCACCCGCAGCATTCTTGTGCAGCTCCCATCTAGTTTATTCTCTAGTCGCTTAGTTAGGGTCCAGGTGGTACAGCCATACAGCAGTACTGACACGACAATGGCCTGGAAGAACTGTCTCTTTAGCTTGTCTGTGAGATTGGACCTCCATATGATAGATAATCTATTTATAGCGGCCCATGCGTGCATTAACGTCGTTTTCTGTGGAGGAGATGTTACTGCCTAAGTATCTAAATTGTTCTACAGAGTTTAGGAGTTTGCCATCGATGGCTGAGATGTCGCTTTTGTTTTTTAAAAGACATATATATATATGGGAGTAAATATGGAAAATAAATCCGACAATATAAAGAAAATTTGAAAAAAAAAGTGTTCCGAAAATAGGATGAATTTAATTATCGATGTTTAAACATTTCGGTTTCTTTAAACCTTCATCAGGATGTATCTTGGGGTGAAGAAATTGATGGATGTTTTATAGATGACAGGAGATGAAAATGTTTATAAAATCTTTTTTGTTGTGTAACTGTATTTGTTCAGCGTTATAATTTTTGAAAGACAAGTCGCGATCCACGCACGCGAAGTGGTCATGACGCGTGACGCAACTCGAAGAAATGCATTCAACAAAAGACAAGAAAAAGTATAAATAGACTTATTTTATGAGAACAAAAGGGAACAAAGTGGGAATGATAGCTAAATAAATAATTAAATGAAGCCTGGTATTTTGTAATTATTTAACACTATTTTAGCTAGAAACGGAGATATATTAAAGAATCCATGTCGATTATTGACAAATAAAAGTTTTAGCTTTTATTCATTTATTTGGAAACGATATAACTACCAATGGTTTCCTGCTAAAAGCATTCAACAGGTAAACGAAAAAAAAATTTTTTTAAATCACAGAAATTGTGTAAATGGTCAAATGTGTGCGTTTGTTTAACTGTATTCTCGTGTGACATGTTTGCGTGTTTACGTGATGTCGAATGCTCTTTTTGTTTGTTCGTGTGCGTATTTTTGTTTGTGCGTATGTGTATGATGTCATGCGCGTGCGCGTGGAAATGCATGAAGGCTGTGATGATATGATTGTGTCCAAGCGCGTGTGTGCGTATGAATATGCGTATTTGTGTTTGGTATTCTTGGTTACGTATGTAAATAGGCAGATTTTTAAAAAATTAAGTCACCACTTTTTTTTTCTCTTTTTTTTTTTTTTACTAAAAACCGTCAAAAATTGTCTTTTGAACTTATCTCGGCTGAACTTGAAAAACGGTCGGAAAATTAGCGTGACCCGGAAAAAACAGGACGCACAAATTTTGTAATAAAACTGTAAATTTTAACTAGGGGGCTTTAGGATTAGTTTAAATAAATAGTTTGGGTTCTGTTTTTTCTGGGTCACTGTATACAGGGTGACCCCAAAAAACAGAACCCACAAAATTTGTAATAAAACTGTTAATTTTAACTAGGGGGTTTAGGGTTAGGGGTTAGGGTTAGGGTTAGGGGTTAGGGTTAGGGTTAGGGTTGGGGTTTAGGGTTAGTTTAATGAGAAAATAAATAGATAATTTGGGTTCCGTTTTTTTTTGGGGGGTCACCCTAATTTTCCGACCGTTTTTCAAGTTCAGCACTTATCTCGATATTTCTTTTAATCATTTATTAACATTTTTTTAAACTTTAGAAGTTACTTTAATTCATTCATATTAGTGTCGTTTCGACCATTTATTCATTAGACAATGCTCGGCAATTTAAAAAAAAAATTGATAAATATCTATCTCTTATTAGTTACACCCAATTTTCCCTCTGAAATTTATCCCCCCCCCTATATTTAACACAATGAAACTTGCATAAAAATTAATATTATCTTGAAAAAAAAATTTCCATTCGAAAGAAGAAACATTGAATAAACTCCTGATGTTTTTTTTTAAAAATTATGATTAAAAATAATATTTTCATTTTTGCACCGTTAAATCAACTGAAATTTAACGTAGCCAAAAACAACTTACGACAAGAAGATTTTTTAAATATACTATGAAAAATCATTTTCCCGAAAATATATTAGGGGAAATATTTTTTTACGAGGTCTATCCCCCATCCCCTATTTTATTTTATGAGATGTTAAAAAAATGAATCGAAATTGGGTATACCTATCTCTTATTTTCTCCCCACTCACTTTTTGGTGTTCCTATTTTTTTTTTTAGTCCGGTCATTGACCGGGTACTTTAGCTAGTATATATATATATATATATAATATATTATATATATTATATATATAGAGAAGGAATTGAATCCGACGGTATAAGTATAGATAAAAGGGTATGAAAACACCACAAAATGCCGTTAAAGTGAAAACATTTTATAACATATTCATAGCTAATATTGGACAATATTTCGATTTCTAAAAATCATTTTCAGAGCTTGTTTTTACTCCGGACTCATCGAGAGAGGAGCTGAAAATAAGTTGAATTCAAGACGAAAACATTGGTGTTCCAAAAACATTTGAAACTACCGCATGACTTTATATATGACTATATGTATATATATATATTCTAAATTTAATATACCAAACTTGTTGGTAAATCCTCGCGGTGAGAAAAAAAAACAGCAAATAGTTTGATTGTAAAAATATACTACCAAACATTACCCGGGGAGAAAAAAAATTTTGGAAAAAAGAAAAGACCAAGATAACTGTACTAACCAAAAATAATCTATTGGTACAATATTTGGCCAAAAGAAAAAAACAATTTATATATATATATATATATATATATATATATATATACAAAACCGCCAGGAAACTAAAGCTAATAAGTAAAAAGTGCCCAATACCTAAATAGAGCAAATAATAAAAGTCTTTATATATACTAGCAAATATATGCACCCTCCGGGTGCAAGTATTTAAGTTTTAATGTAATGAAATATCGTATTAAATTAGAAAGTCTAATAAGAAAGCAGATAAAAAGATTTGAAACAGAGTGGGGGTATAATAGAAAAATAGAAATGAAACTTACTCTTCTATCACTCCCGTCTTTCATTGCTGAATTTTACTTATTTAACTATTTAGTTAAATTAAGAAATAAAGAATAAAATGACAGTTATTTTTTCTTGTTAATGGATTTTATTTAAGATTCATTGGAGAGATTTTTGCTTATATTCATTAAAATAAAACCAAACAATTAGAAATCAATAATACTAAGCACATATTTAATAAAATCACATTTTTAATATCAATATGCAAATTAGCTTTCCCATTCACACTGCAAACCGCTATTTTTGTATATATAAATACAATTGCATGTTAATTGTATGTAGATATGGACAGCACTAATAAAAAGGTGAAGCAATTTTATTAATAATTGAGGTTTAAATATAAATAAAATCATGGAGAATGTGATGTAAATAACGAAGGGAATTAGTGACATGAGTAGTAATATAGTTTCGGTTACAGACAGAAAAACACACAATCTCCATTATAATAAGATATATATATATATATATATATATATATATATATATATTATGGACTCTCTCGTCGATTTTCGACGCATGAGGGTTCCCACACACAATGAACACCCACACAGTGATTTGATTATAGTGGTGAAGGCTTGTGTTGGACCATCCACACTTTTTGGCACAGTCGATAGGAAAGAATTGGTACATCAAGGGTTTCCACAAACCCAATCAACGACCGACCTCAGGAATTTTGAATTCAGAGTTATCCCTCTCCTAGACTGGTTACCTACCCAAGGCTGAAGGGCCCAGTCTGCCTACTATTTAACCTATAGCTGGAGGGAATTTTGAATTCAGAGTTATCCCTCTCCTAGACTGGTTACCTACCCAAGGCTGAAGGGCCCAGTCTGCCCTACTATTTAACCTATAGCTGGAGGGAATTTTGAATTCAGAGTTATCCCTCTCCTAGACTTGTTACCTACCCAAGGCTGAAGGGCCAGTCTGCCCTACTATTTAACCTATAGCTGGAGGGAATTTTGAATTCAGAGTTATCCCTCTCCTAGACTGGTTACCTACCCAAGGCTGAAGGGCCCAGTCTGCCCTACTATTTAACCTATAGCTGGAGGGAATTTTGAATTCAGAGTTATCCCTCTCCTAGCCTGGTTACCTACCCAAGGCTGAAGGGCCCAGTCTGCCCTACTATTTAACCTATAGCTGGAGGGAATTTTGATTTCAGAGTTATCCCTCTCCTAGCCTGGTTACCTACCCAAGGCTTAAGCCCAGTCTGCCCTACTATTTAACCCATAGCTGGAGGGAATTTTGAATTCAGAGTTATCCCTCTCCTAGACTGGTTACCTACCCAAGGCTGAAGGGCCCAGTCTGCCCTACTATTTAACCCATAGCTGGAGGGAATTTTGAATTCAGAGTTATCCCTCTCCTAGACTGGTTACCTACCCAAGGCTGAAGGGCCCAGTCTGCCCTACTATTTAACCCATAGCTGGAGGGAAATTTTGAATTCAGAGTTATCCCTCTCCTAGCCTGGTTACCTACCCAAGGCTGAAGAGCCCAGTCTGCCCTACTATTTAACCCATAGCTGGAGGGAATTTTGAATTCAGAGTTATCCCTCTCCTAGACTGGTTACCTAGCCAAGGCTGAAGGGCCCAGTCTGCCCTACTATTTAACCCATAGCTGGAGGGAATTTTGAATTCAGAGTTATCCCTCTCCTAGACTGGTTACCTACCCAAGGCTGAAGGGCCCAATCTGCCCTACTATTTAACCCATAGCTGGAGGGAGAATATTTATATATATAAATATATGTATATATATATATATAACGTTATTACATACACACACACACACACACACACACACACATATATATATATATACATATATATATATATATATATATAACGTTATTACATTATCTATTGATAGCAACACGCGCATACATATATTAACAACTTGCTTAATTGTTTCTTTATTAAAATAAAAAAACATTGTCTTTTGTTTGCTGGCCAACTGCTTATTCATCTAAAAAAAATAATATTGCCTTACATGTTATTATTTTAACAATATTGTCTCTTTTCTTTTCTGTCGGTAATTTATTTTTGGACTACAGTCAAATTTAGATATGTTTGTACTTTTCGAATGGAAATAGATTTATATTACTAATTGCACATAAAGACAGTCACACACACACACACACACACACACACACACACACACACATACACAGACACGCACGCGCATATATATATATATATATATATATATATACATATATTACAGACACACACACACACACACACACACACACATATATATATATATATATATATATATATATATATATATATATATAAGTTTTGTTGAACTGTACAGACAATTCCTGTCGGACAAGTTTTTGGTTGATCCGTTCCAATTTTCGGGCCATCTTTCTGGTGTCGGGGTGTAACTGGTCTAACAATCCACCAAAGGTTTCAAAACGAGCGCTTTCGGCAATACAATTTGCCATCCTCAGGTAGGAAACGATGGTATGATTTCGTATCTCGTTTTTAACGAGAACGAGTAGTAGCCAGGAATTAGAAGTGGGAGGTAATAACCATTGGTAGTAGGAGGTTGTAGGAATGGTAGTGGTTCGAGCGAGCGTTGCAGTAGTGATTTTATGTGGGGGGGGGCACAAGTTGTGAGAAGGGTAGGGGTATAGTGGAAGGAGGATAGGCGGAAAATTATAAACATTTGAGAATATGTTGACTTATTTCAAAGTTTATTTTGTTTAAGGTAGGCTTTTTTTGTTTGATATATAGAGCTTCGATTATTTGAAGTTTTTTTTTTCTTTATGTAGTGTGCATGTATTTTCGGTTAGAATTTTGCGGTAGGTAGAGGGGGCATGAAATATGGCCCGCAAATTGGAACGGATCAACCAAAAACTTGNCGAAGAGAGTCCCTCCAGCTATGGGTTAAATAGTAGGGCAGACAGGGCCCTTCAGCCTTGGGGTAGGTAACCAGTCTAGGAGAGGGATACTCTGAATTCCAAATTCCCTCCAGCTATGGGTTAAATAGTAGGCAGACTGGGCCCTTCAGCCTTGGGTAGGTAACCAGTCTAGGAGAGGGATAACTCTGAATTCAAAATTCCCTCCAGCTATAGGTTAAATAGTAGGGCAGACTGGGCTCTTCAGCCTTGGGTAGGTAACCAGTCTAGGAGAGGGATAACTCTGAATTCAAAATTCCCTCCAGCTATGGGTTAAATAGTAGGGAAGACTGTGTCCTTCAGCCTTGGGTAGGTAACCAGTCTAGGAGAGGGATAACTCTGAATTCAAATTCCCTCCAGCTATGGGTTAAATAGTAGGGAAGACTGTGTCCTTCAGCCTTGGGTAGGTAACAGTCTAGGAGAGGGATAACTCTGAATTCCAAATTCCCTCCAGCTATGAGTTAAATAGTAGGGCAGACTGGGCCTTCAGCCTTGGGTAGGTAACAAGTCTAGGAGAGGGATAACTCTGAATTCCAAATTCCCTCCAGCTATGGGTTAAATAGTAGGGCAGACTGGGCCCTTCAGCCTAGGGTAGGTAACTAGTCTAGGAGAGGGATAACTCTGAATTCCAAATTCCCTCCAGCTATGGTTAAATAGTAGGGCAGACTGGGCCCTTCAGCCTAGGGTAGGTAACTAGTCTAGGAGAGGGATAACTCTGAATTCAAATTCCCCTCCAGCTATGGGTTAAATAGTAGGGCAGACTGGGCCCTTCAGCCTGGGTAGGTACTAGTCTAGGAGAGGGATAACTCTGAATTCAAAATTCCCTCCACTATGGGTTAATAGTAGGGCAGATGGGCCCTTCAGCCTTGGCTAGGTAACCCAGTCTAGGAGAGGGATAACTCTGAATTCAAATTCCCTCCAGCTATGGGTTAAATAGTAGGGCAGACTGGGCCCTTCAGCCTTGGGTAGGTAACCAGTCTAGGAGAGGGATAACTCTGAAATTCAAAATTCCCTCCAGCTATGGGTTAATAGTAGGGCAGACTGGTCCTTCAACTTGGGTAGGTAACCAGTCTAGGAGAGGGATAACTCTGAATTCAAATTCCTCCAGCTATGGGTTAAATAGTAGGGCAGACTGGCCTTCAGCCTTGGGTAGGTAACCAGTCTAGGAGAGGGATAACTCTGAATTCAAAATTCCCTCCAGCTATGGGTTAAATAGTAGGGCAGACTGGGCCTTAGCCTTGGGTAGGTAACTAGTCTAGGAGAGGATAACTCTGAAATTCAAATTCCCTCAGCTATGGTTAAATAGTAGGGCAGATGGGCCCTTCAGCCTTGGGTAGGTAACACGTCTAGGAGAGAGATAACTCTGAATTCAAATTCCCTCCAGCTATGGTTAAATAGTAGGGCAGACTGGGCCCTTCAGCCTTGGGTAGGTAACCAGTCTAGGAGAGGGATAACTCTGAATTCAAAATTCCCTCCAGCTATAGGTTAAATAGTAGGGCAGACTGGGCTCTTCAGCCTTGGGTAGGTAACAGTCTAGGAGAGGGATAACTCTGAATTCAAAATTCCCTCCAGCTATGGTTAAATAGTAGGGCAGACTGGGCCCTTCAGCCTTGGGTAGGTAACCAGTCTAGGAGAGGGATAACTCTGAAATCAAAATTCCCTCCAGCTATGGTTAAATAGTAGGCAGACTGGCTCTTCAGCCTTGGTAGGTAACCAGTCTAGGAGAGGATAACTCTGAATTCAAAATTCCTGAGGTCGGTCGTTGATTGGGTTTGTGGAACCCTTGATGCACCAATTCTTTCCTATCGACTGTGCCAAAAAGTGTGGAATGGTCCAACACAAGCCTTCACTACTTTAAAAAAATCACTGTGGTGGATGTTCATTGTGTCTATGAACCCTCATCGTCGAAAATTGACGGGAGAGTCCATAATATATATATATATATATATATATGGGACAACATCTATTAAGAAATTCCACTTGCGCTCGTCCTACCACCCAGCTATGTTTTCAGTCCTTTGCAGTTCCAACAGCGAGCTACAACTGCAGATTCTCGAGTCCCTGTTCATCTCCGCACTCAACTCTCGCCTGTGCGTTCAGAAGCAGTCCAACAATTACTCCTTTTTGGCACTTCAAGCCTCAACTTATCTAACGGGGGGACTCGTAATTTCCGAACCCCCCTTGTGAGTTGTAAGTTTCGTAATTTTACGATTCTCTTGTCTTATTGAGAAAAAAATTTCCCTTTTTTCTCATTGCTTTCTGACTATTCCGTTGTCTACAACAAAAACTAAATTACATTACTATCTTTCAATGTAATTTTTTCTCTGAGGAGCATTGAGCGAAAAAAAGAAAAATCATTTCTGATTTTAAATCTAACTAGGGAACCCTTACTTATCTTTTTACGAAAAAAACAAAAACAATTTATTTTACAACATACATATGCTTTTACGCGTCCTTTTTAAATTCTGTACTGCAAATAAACTTTTTTACGTATATATATATATATATATTATATATATAATATATATATATAATGGTAAAAGAATATGACTTTGAAAGATTAAAACCAAGTTGTTGAAAACAATTTATTCAGGTTTTTTTTTTTTTGCTTTTCCTAGATTCATCAGATAGGACGTAATTCATTCAGCGTCCGAATGAGATAACAAATCTTTGTGTGTCTGGACAAAATTAATCAAAGCAAAAAACAGAATATTAATAAATACAAATGAGGAAGACTTGATTAAAGCTGACTGAGAGACTCCAAGATTTTCATTTATATTTCATAGTGTAGCGATCGATAGGATCGAGTTTAAAGTGGAAAAAGGTTATCTCCCCTTGCCGGCAGGGTTTGCCACTAGAGGGCGTACACACCTGGCTACTAAAACTCATCCCGGGAAATCTCTCTTGGTAATTATGAACTTTAGTTGGCCAAATTCCTAGCATAAAATTGTACGTGCACATTATCTCCCTTAATAAATTTGCTTGTATAGTTTTTCCTATGAGATGTTATTTCATTCTTATCGACACGTATGAACTTTAGTTGGCCAAATTCCTAGCATAAGATTGTGCGTACGTATTAGCTGAAATAAACTTAATTGTTATTAAGAACACATTTTATGATATTTTTGTTGTGCACTGTCTTATCAACACATTTTTGTTTATTTGAGAAATAGAGAATGTATTTCTCAAACAAACAAAAATGTGTTGATAAGAATGAAATGTATTTTTATTCATTCAATTGTTTAAGAAAATCTCATAAGAAAAAATTATACAAGCAAATCTGTTAAGGGAGATAATGCGCACATGCAAGGAATTTGGCCAACTAAAGTTCATAATTACCCTTTTCTTTCTCTTTATCTGGCATCCATAAAGATGCGCTAGACAAGTCGTTTTTCTATCCATTAAGGTTTGTGGGCGCGCGGTGTAGTTGCTAGAGTCGTAGAAAATGGATTCGTCGACCCGAGTTCAAATCCTGGACGAAACCACAGTTCACTTAACGGTAATACCCTTGGGAAATGTATGAATCCAACTAATCTCCCGTCAGCTATAGGTAAATAGTAGGGCAGACTGGGCTCTTTAACCAGTCTGGGAGAACGAAAACTCTGAATTCAAATCACCTAAATCTTCGATTACGGTGATCACAACTAGAATAGGCTTAGTCATAATTAGTGATCTATTTCACTCATTTTAATTCTTTTTTTTTTTTGGCTCTCCAACTTGTTCGCGTGTATGTACTCACACCTTTTCTATAAAGTAAGTGATTCTTTTATTCTCCATTTAGTATCCTCAGGTTGATCTACAAAGAGCTCTTTCTTTCTTCCACATCCAACCCGTCCTTCAGGTCGGAGGTCCGGTGTGCTTCAGCCACTGGATCGGAGTGTTTGAATTAATAGCGTCGATCCCAGGGGGCTATCCCCCAGGCAATAGCTGCCCCCCGAGGCGCCCCCTTGAGGGGGAATGCCGAAGGGATCGACGCAATTTTTGTTCTTTCCCACACATGAGCTTCGGTTTGTGGGTGGGCCCACGTTAAAACGAGGCTTTGTTCCCAGCCCATACAAGTGGGGTATGAGGCAAATACTTCTTTCTTTTCCTCCTGAGGACTTTCATCCTAGCTGTTTTGTATTTTATGTCAAATGTGCTCAGACATTAAAGCCTGTATTTTGTTATCTACCTCTTTGTATGAATTTGTTTTATATGACATCAATAATAATAATAATAATAATAATAATAATAATAATGAATGGGTTGGGAAGTTGTTCCACTGGGAATTATGCAAAAAATTAAATTTTGACCATACAACAAAATGGTATATGCATGAACTAAAACCGGTTCTTGAGAGTAAAACGCATACAATTCTCTGGGACTTCGAGATAAAGACGGATAACATTATTCCAACCAGGAGACCACACCTAGTCTTGATTAACAAAAAAAAAGAGATCTTGTTAACTGGTAGACTTTGCAGTTCCTGCAGATCACAGGGTGAAGGAAAACAAAAAAAATGAACCAATACATGGACCTTGTCAGAGAATTGACAAAGCTGTGGCCGTATAGCTGTTTCTTCGTGGGGTGCTGCTTCCACAATTTGTTCAAGACTTCCCGCAGCATTCTTGTGCAGCTCCCATCCAGCTTATTCTCAAGGCGCCTCGTTAGGGTCCAGGTGGTGCAGCCATAGAGCAGCACTTATATAACCACAGCCTGAAAGAATTGTCGCTTTAACTTGTCAGTGAGATCGGATTTCCATATTATTGATAATTTGTTTGTGGCCGACCACGCTTTTCCTATTCGTGTATTTACATCGTTTTCTGTCGATGAGATATTATTGTTGTATACCCTTCTTCTTTACTTCTATTCTTCATCTAGCTTCTTTTCTATCTTACGTCTTCTTCTAACATCTCTTTTAGCGTCTGGAGACTTCGTGTCTGGTCTTCCATTGGGGATTTCTCTTTATCAGAAGCCCTGTGTCATTGGTAGTCTTTAGATAATAACACAAGACTTTGATTTAACTTAGATCATATTTATTTCGAAACCCCCACCAGACTACCTGCGCAGATCGAGTCGGAGCGTGCAATACACGACTCACCACCGTCGTGGTTTCTTGCCGACTGACTAAAATCTATTTCTAATCTAAACCGGAAGAGGGTCATCTCCACCGATTCTCACGGTATCCACCAGAAGGAAGGATCAGGACAGGTCAAGCCTTGTCATTCAAATCCTTCAAGGTCGTGGGCTGCAACTTATAACAGCCATTTTGATTTCTACACTACTGTACATAAATATTAAGAATCTAATAATTATGTAACATTACAACCTAGGTATGTGAATTGTTCTACTGGCTTAAGAGGCTTTCCGTTGCGTTTAGGTCCGGAATATGTGAAAACCATCCAATTAAGACAAACAAGAAATGCTGGATACTGCAGGAGAAGTAAGGAAGGACTCATGTGATGTTCTCATGTGGACAGCTACTCATAAACACACTCGTGTAGGCCGACCAGCAAAGACCTACATCAATCAGCTACATGCGGATTCTGGATGCTGCGTGGGAGACCTACCAGGAGCGATAGCCAATAGGACGGGTAGCACACGCAAGAGAGAGAGAGAGAGAGAGAAAGAGAAAGAGAGAGTGAGAGAGTTATGCGAATCCGTGCATTCAGCGCTACTAGATTACGAAGATTAATACTTAAATACCATCTATATATATATAAAAGGAAGTTTGGTATGTACGTGTCGGCTTATAACTCACAAACGAGAGATCATTCAGATTTGAAATCTTGCATACCACTTAATAAGCTTATAACAAAGAAACAGAACATTTGTTTTTTTATTTTTTAATAATTAATCGATATAATTCAATAATTAAGAAAAAATAAAAATAAAAATATCATATACAGACACCCCCACTCCACTACCCTCGACACTTTCAACTTTCAAGCCAGAAAAGTCAAAAACTACCGTTAACATAATCTTCAGTTACAGCCACCCCCTAGCCACCGTCGGCACCTTTGAAGTGACGTCAGCCGACACAGACGGATGCCAACTGTAGGCCTCTCTAAAAAAAATTAAAAAAAGGAAAAAAAAAAGAATTCTGAAATAAACAACACTCCCGCAAAGACACTTCCGCCCAACCCACACCATAGGTTGTGAACTTGCCGTTAAAACAGTCCCACCCAACCTCATTGCATAAAAAAGAAAGACATTTTTTTAGGATAAATTTTTATACAATAAGCGTTGGATGGGGCTCTTATTCTAAGCATATAATTTTAATATCTGATTTTAGAAAAAACTTTATCACTTGAACACAATAAGCAATGAATTTGAGTTTTTGTCATATGTACAAAACAATTTTTAGAAAAATAGATTTAAGTTCCAAAAAATGCAAAAGTTAAGGATTACATTTTTAAAATAATATTTTAAATGTAAAAAAAAAATAATTCCAAAAATAAATATTGTAATTTACAAATTCTCGGTAATGTTATTAATTCTATAAATTATTTTCCTCTTATTCTCTCTCTGGTGTCCTTTAATGTTTTTTAGTAGGGTCATGGAGCGGGTACTTTTGCTAGTATATATATATATATATATATATATATATATATATATATATATATATATATATATATATTGCAATTAGACTTGTTATGGTAGGTATGTGTCGAAATAACTCAGAAGAATATAAAGATCGGACATATGACCTTTAGGCACCCCTTTTGCTTTGGTGATCCATAAGTACATTTTTTTTCATTTACACCGTCAACATCCGGTTGTTTGTTAACAGACGATATTTAGAGTTTTTTTTTAATTATAGAACTAACCCTTAACCCTAACCCCTAACCCTAACCCCTAAGAAACAACCGGATGTTGACAGTGTAAATGAAAAAGATATCTACCTATGGATCAGCAATTTTTCCAATTATTAGATTTCTTGGACCATATGACCTTTAGGCACCCCTTTTGCTTTGCTGGTTCATAAGTACATTTTTTCATTTACACCGTCAATATCCAGTTGTTTGTTAACAGACGATTTTTAGAGGTTTTTATTAATTATAAAACTAACCCCTAACCCTAACCCCTAACAAACAACCGGATGTTGACGAAAAAATTTAAATGAAAAAAAAGTACTTATGAATCAACAAAGCAAAAGGGGTGCCTAAAGGTCATATGGTCCTAAAAATCTAAGTTACGGGTCGATTTATGAAACTGTTATCAAAATGAAAACGAGGTTTGATTGATAAATAAGGTCTCCAATAGTATGAGACAAATTCTCTATTTTTAATTGCTATTAACGTGTAGTCACAATTCTGGCTTAATAATACAAACATGTCACATTTTTTACCGCACACTTTCCGTGAATTCAACAATACTCGGACAGATCTCCGATGAATGCAACAATACTCGGAAACATCTCTCATCTTTTAAAAAAAAAGGCTTAGACCACGATCGAACAATGAGATTCTCATCAAAAAGAATACAACGCTTGATATATATATATATATATATATATATATATAATATATAAAAGTAATTGGTAATTTGCTTGAAGCATTGTTATAATATATTAATGATTTGAAGGCAATTACAATGCGTATAAAAATAAATAAAAACAAAAAGATGTTATTTTTAGACAATTAAGCCAGAATTGTAACTACACGTTAATAGCAATTAAATATAGAGAATTTGTCTCATACTATTGGAGACCTTATTTATCAATCAAACCTCGTTTTCATTTTGATAACAGTTTCATAAATCGATCCTGAACTTAGATTTTTAGGACCATATGACCTTTCGGCACCCCTTTTGCTTTGTTGATTCATAAGTACATTTTTTCATTTACATTCTTTCGTCAACATCCGGTTGTTTGTTAGGGTTAGGGTTAGGGATTAGGGGTTAGTTTTATAATAAACAACCGGATATTCACGGTGTAAATGAAAAAACATTTCAGCCCATTAGGCCTCATCAGCAGAGCTATAGACAGGGGCAGTGCTTTGTGGATGATTCGAACCCTACCTGTCAGGCTGACAGGCGGACACTCTAACCATTACACTAGCAGGTAGGGTTCGAATCACGCACAAAGCACTGCCCCTGTCTATAACTCTGCTGATGAGGCCTAATGGGCTGAAATGTACACACAGAGATCGACTTTTTCTCGATTTGTTTACGCTTACATTTAAACCGATATGCATGCCTAATTCATTTAATTATAATTAAATAAAAATTAGGTATGACTTTAATTAAGCACATAATCTCCCAATATATATATATATATATATATATATATATATATATATATATATATATATATATATATATCACAAAGGTATATAGAGGAATAACCATTGACCGGTAGTCACCATTTTCATATATATATATATATATATATATATATATGTGTGTGTGTGTGTGTGTGTGTGTGCGTGTGTATGTGTGTGGTGTGTGTCAGTCTGAGAGTTAGGGTTCGAATCACACACAGAGCAGTCTTCCTGTCGATAAATCTGTTGATGAGACATAAGAGGCCGAAATGTACATACAGAGATTGACTTTTTCTCGATTTGTTTAGCCTTACATTTGAACAGATATGCCCGCCTAATTCATTAATTACCAATTAATTAATTTCAAAATTAGTTATGACTTCAATTAAGGACATATTCTCCTAAAAATTGTCAGCTCGGGCCATAACAAACACATTGTTTGTTTTACTTCTCATATATATATATATGTGTATATCTGTATGTATAATATTATATATATATATATATATATATATATATATATGTGTGTGTGTATATCTGTGTATTATATATAGTTATATAATATATATATATATATATATGTGTGTGTGGTGTGTGGGGTGGGTGTGTGTGTGTGTAAAAGTAAAAAGTAATATCGTCAGAGCAGGCCTAATGTCGGTATTAGCCAGACAGCGAGGGAGTCTATCCCCTTTCACTAACGGTAGACGAAGGAGATAAGTTTAGTATCTGAGGTGGAGCGCCACACCTACCATCAGCTCCTCACTTTACCGCACATTATATATATGTATATAAGTGTGTGTGTGTGTGTGTGTGTGTGTAAAGATAGACACATAGATAGATAGATAGATAGAGAGAGAGAGAGAGAGAGAGAGGGAGAGGGGGAGAGAGAGAGGGAGATAGATAGATAGATAGATAGATAGATAGATAAAGTCAATGATTTTATTTATTGGTATTTGCAAAGTAGTTATTTCCTTAGTATCACCTTGTCTGGCATAAAGCCGACTTGTTCAGCCATTCTTAAATTGTCGCCTCTTCTTAACGAATGAATTGCTTTTCCACACTAACACGGTAATCATTATAAAACTATTAAGTACGAAAAACCGGAAGTCTCTGTCAGACAAATCTATTAGGGTTGATAAATATGGACTCTCATGCTATAAAACTAATTATAATGAGTCTAGTATCAAATGGAAGTATATCTACACCACTTTAATGTATTTTACAATACATTGTTATAGTAGATAATCTGTAATGCATTTTTATAATAAATCATTTCCTATGCATTTTTATTGTTGATCATTTGCAATGCATTTTTATAATAAATCATTTACAATGCATTTTTATAGTAAATCATTTACAATGCATTTTTATAGTAAATCATTTACAATGCATTTTTATAGTAAATCATTTACAATGCATTTTTGTATTAAATCATTTACAATACATTTTTATAGTAAATCATTTACAATGCATTTTTTTACTAAATCATTTGCAATGCATTTTTATAGTAAATCATTTACAATGCATTTCTATAGTAAATCATTTACAATGCATTTTTATAGTAAATCATCTGTAATGCATTTTTATAGTAAATCATTTGCAATGCATTTTTATTGTTGATCATTTGCAATACATTTTTATAGTAAATCATTTACAATGTATTTTTATTGTCAATCATTTACAATGCATTTTTATAGTAAATCATTTACAATGCATTTTTATAGTAAATCATTTACAATGCATTTTTATAGTAAATCATTTGCAATGCATTTTTATAGTATATCATTTGCAATTCATTTTTATAGTAAATCATCTGTAATGCATTTTTATAGTAAATCATTTGCAATACATTTTTATAGTAAATCATCTGTAATGCATTTTTAATAGTAAATCATTTACAATGCATTTTTATATTAAATCATTTACAATGCATTTTTATAGTAAATCATCCGTAATGCATTTTTAATAGTAAATCATTTACAATGCATTTTTATAGTAAATCATTTACAATGTATTTTTATAGTAAATCATTTACAATGTATTTTATAGTAAATCATTTACAATGCATTTTTATAGTAAATCATTTACAATGTATTTTTATAGTAAATCATTTACAATGCATTTCTATAGTAATCATTTACAATGCATTTTTATAGTAAATCATTTATAATAAGTTAGTACCTCCTTGGATAACTTAATGCTGAAAAGCTTCATAGACACCCTCGCTGTCTGGCTGATACCATCTTTAGGCCACACCGATGACTTTTTTATTTCCTTAGTATCGCCTTGTCTGGCATGAAGCCGACTTATTTATATTCTAATGAGTCTAGCATCAAAGGGAATATATCCAGACCACTTCAAACCTAGAAAAGTTGATTGATAAAAGTGGTGTGTGATTATTTAGATAAAACTAGCAACAAAAATACAACCTCCGGGCGGTGTAAAGTTTTTAGATAAAACTAGCAAAAAAAAAGCAAACTCCAGGCAGTGTAAAAAAATTTTTTTCACATTTTTCCTAAGGAAATCGTTGGATTTGACTATATTTATACCATTTGCATCATTTTCAAAACACTTTCGTTGCCTGATGACTGCTATAACGGCAAGAAACCAATGGTAGCAAAATTGTTCCAATCTCTCTCTCTCTCTCTCTCTCTTCTCTCTCTCTCTCTCTCTCTCTCTCTCTCTCTCTCATATATATATATATATATATATATATATATCTTAGAAAGGAAGGAAAACTCAACACCGTAATGCCATAAATAAATTTATTTCGACAAAATTGGGGCTTTTATTATATCTAGTTGATTTTACAAAGCTCCCCAAAATTCAGTCTCATCAGATGGAAGATCAAGGTAATTTGGTTTGGTCGAAATAAATTTATTATGAATAACGGTGTTGAGTTTTTCCTTCCTTTCTAAGATAAATATTGCTCTGTATATAATCTAAAAAGTTTATTATACATTGAGCTCTTGTAGTGATTTAAAGATTCACTGTATTTATACATACTGGATCATACAATAATAATACAGTGTATCTTAGAAATCACATATAGAATCATCCTTACTACCAAGTTTTTGGATACCTCACACACACACACACACACACACACACACACACACTATATATATATATATATATATATATATATACACGTTTTATATATATATATATATATATATATATATATATATATATAATATTATATATAATATATATATGGTGGAAATAAATTTATAAAAGCTAATATGACCGGTACTTAAGCCCTTTTCTTTACTAACTATATTGCTCTGGATATAATTACAGAATTATCGTACACAGAACTCTCAGCTTGGACTATATCAATTTTAACATTCCATTGTTTAAAAAAAGCCCCCAGCTTAGAATCATACCTAACAAAAGATTTTGGAGTTAAAGATTAAGCTGCTAAGTAAAGTAATATTTATTATAATACTATCCCTAGCACCTATATGATTTTCCCAACCCTATTGCCCTTATGGCAAGCCCCAACCCCTTTTTATCATATGGGTGCTAGAAGGCGGTGGCTGCGGTCTACATGTCCTGGGAATGACGTTAAACTCTATCTGATGGTGAGGTTCCAGTTTTGGAGGTTTGGGGAATGTGGAGCACCTCTTCATCACCATTGCTCCCTGGTCCACTCTGACCCGAAGTGGTAGTACCTGTTAGGGTCCCATCTATGGGTTAAATAGAAAATGTATTTATAAAAATTGTATTATCCATTAAGAATTGATTTATTTTCAAACTTTATCGGCATTAAATGACCCACTGAGGTTGATATGCCGTAAAACAAAACAAAACAAACAAATATTAATACTAGCAACAACAAAAATAAAAAAACACCCGGTGGTGTGAAAATTATTTTTTGTAAGATATTGCCTTAGGGGGGGGGAAATAAAAAGTGGATAGAATCCCTCACCGTCTTGCTGATACCGACTTTAAAGACACCCCAACAACTATTAATTATTAATTGAATTAATAGTTTACACATAAATTTTCACAAAAACGCAGGCATTTCTTTATTTTGTAAACTTTTTCGTTAAGCTCTTGATACTGAAAAAAATACGATTTCTTGTTTATAAATAATTTTCCCGTAAAACACTATACGTTAGATAACTTTAAATATATAACTAAAATAATATATTTATATTGAGAACCTCCAAACTACTGCATTCTGCAATTGGCTAAGAATATTCAGAAGAATCCTGGAGACCTGAGGAAACTTGTTGTCACTCACACTCCAGTGAAATACCATTATTTATTTTATTCCTATATTCCTAGAGACTCAAGTTTATTGTACGTTCATATCTACATGTTTTACGCAGTTGTTCCTTTAAAGAATGTACTAAGGACGTATCCTACATGTTAAGTATTAAAAAAACTGTGAAATATGAGAGTCAAATTGATACCAATTGTATCTGGAGCACTTGGATCTAGGTCCCAAGAAGCTTGGAAAAGAGTGGAGGAACTGGAAATCAGAGGAAGAATTGAGACCATCCAGACTACTGCATTGCTGCAATCGGCTAGAATACTCAGGAGAGTCCTGGTAACCTAAGAAAACTTGTTGTGACTCAGACTCCAGTGAAATACCATCAGCTAACGCTGGTGTGAAAGACAGAGGGAGTGAAATAATAAAATGCTAGAGTATTGAAAAGCTCTGGAATATTAGTGATAAAGTGATACCAATAGTAGTTGGCGCACTAGAACGGTCCCAAAAAACTGTAAATCAGAGGAAAAATTGAGACCATCCAAACTACTGCATTGCTGCAATCGGCTAGAATACTCAGAGTGTCTGGTGACATGAGGAGACAGCATTACTAATTTCTGCTAGATTTGTGGGAATTTAAAGAAATATGTTAGCTTCACACCAAAAGAAGAGAAGCGTTTCAGAGGTGCTTCAACCAGTGGAAACTCGCAGGAATAAATTTGTTGAATACCAAGAAGAGTATTGTTAAAGGTCCAGTGATTTAATCCTATGTCCGTCGTCAAAGAATGTCTCAGTAATTAATGACCAGTAGGGTCAGTTTAAGTATTGTATCAACCTCAGAGTACTGCCAGTGATTGGCCAAGAGATAGATCACATTGTTCCAGCCTAGTCTATAAGTAAGAGCGGGCATCTAGCACACACCTTATATACCAGAATTTCTCAACAACTAGAGTAAGGATCAAGCCAGACAAAGGAAAATAGCCACCGAACAAGTAAGAAGCAGAAGAGTAAGAACCATGACACTTGTTGTCACTAAGACCCAGGGAAATACCATCAGCTAACGCTGGTGTGAAAAACACCGGAGTGAAAAAACACAGGTGAAAAACACAGGAGTGAAATAATAAGATCTTGTTAAAATTGAAATTCAATTAAGATTCGTCCCGAAATGAATATTAGCAAATTCAAAGTTTCTAATGAGAAAAAATAATTCTTTTTTTTATTTCAAAGATGGGGGGGGGGGGGCGTAATTAGATGCAAATGATTGAATTCATTGCAGTCTGATAAGATTCTTATTCTAATTAAGTTGGGGGTTATTAATTATTTGTTGGCGTTTTTGTATATAAGGTGTCTGCAAGATGTCCACTTCTACTTATAGACTCGCCGATAAACCATGTGACCACCCTTTGGCCAATCACTGGTAGTACTCTGCTGCTGAATAATTATTATTTATACTGGCTTTTCTGGTCATACCTACGCACATTGCTTTGAACTTCGTGGACGACGGAACATAGGATTATATCACTGGACTTTGAGACTTACGTAGGATTACATAACCCAAGACTTTTTCACTTACCAAAAGATTCTAATAGCTCAGGACTTACTAAACTCTAAGTCCTTTTCAACTGGACAAGTATGGCGGTCAGAACTTAACATTAGTAATGACATTGAATCAGAAAAGTTTAAGTGTCCAAAATGACTGGAGATTGTAATGAATGGGGGTGGTGGTGATTATTCCCCTTCTTACTCCTATTGAAGTCAGTTAGTCTACTGTTGTTTGAAAACAGCAGCTAACTAAGTACAACTCAAACAGTGTCCAAAGACAGTTGGTATATATAGAAATCAAGAATGATCCATTTCATGAATTTGGGTGATTTGGGTGATTCCATTCCTTGAGTTCTGATTGGCCTGCTGATTTGAATGATATTGTGTAGTTTATAAATACCCTCTCATTCTGCAGTAGACTTTGCTACTATTCAGGTTCGTGTTGGGTTACAACCATTTGTTGCCATGTCTTCCCAATTCGACGATAATTGGAACTTTTGATTATTCTTCAACCCCACCACTTCATTTCCCTACACATCTTAGCTTTCTCTTTCCCTTTCATCTAGCCACTTCCCCACACCCCTAAAACTAACCATACTTCCTCTTCTGACCCTTTTCCTCACATTTAGTGACCTACTCACTGCCATAATCCACGCCTATCTAACCACTCCCCTTTATTACTCCCGTTTGCTGCTTCTTTGGATCAAATTTTCTCTCCAAGAAGGCTAACCCACTTCCGCTCCGAACTTGTTTTCTTTCACAATATATTTCTCCACTCCATCTCTTTTGATTTCCTTCTCTTCCTTTCCAAATGATTCCCGCCCTGACCAATCAAAACCTTTCCTCACAGACGCTTACCCACCACTTGATCTCGTTCTCCTATCCCCCCCTTCCGTTTCACCTCCCCTTCTATAAAAACACTTGTATGATACCTGATAATTCAATAAAGCGACTGATGATGCCGAGCTCAACGCTCTAGCGAAATATATCCTACATACGTTTGTCTGAGTTTTGTTCTTGTGTTTCTCATATCTCTACAACATTCTGTCGGGTTCATTCCAATCCTTCATATATTATATATATATATATATATATATATATATATAATAGTATTTGATAATTTGCTTTGAAGCATTGTTAAGTAAACTATATCATTATTTATATTTAAGGGAATTACAATGTGTATAACGTATAGCTGTATCTACAACATATACATAGAGAGAATTTGTTAATTAATTGGAAATAATCATGAACAAGCATTATTTACTCCTTTTGATTTTTTCACATCAGCTGATGGTCTTTCACTGGAGTCTGAGTGACAAGCAAAGTCTCCTCAGGTCTCCAGGACTTTTTCTGAGTATTTTGGCAGATTGCAGCAGTGCAAGTGTTCTGAATGGTTTCAAATCCTTCCTCTGATATCCAAACTTTCCAAATCATTTCTAATCTTTGGGACTGTTCCAAGTGCACCAACTACAATTGGTATCACTTTTCACTTTCATATTCCATAACTTTTTTCAGTTCTCTGGCAAGGTCTAGTATTTTGTCCATTTTTTCATTTTCCTTTAGCTTCCCCCTGTGATCTGCTGGCACTGCAAAATCCACCAGTTGACAAGTTCTTTCTTTTTTGTTTATCAACACTTATTATATTATTATTATATTATTATTGAGTTTTTCACACTGTCTTAAGCTGGTGGTTCACTGGAGGCTGAGTGACAGCAAGTCTCCTCAGGTCTCCAGTGCTGTAGTTTGAATGCTTTCGGTTTTTTCTTCTGATTTCCAATTGAACCCATATTATTTTACAGAATTTTGGGGACCGTTTTAGAGCACCAATTACAATTGGTATGACATTGCATGTTAATGTTCGACATTTCCTCAGTTCTCTAGCAAGGTCTAAGTATTTATTTATCTTTTCGCTTTCTTTCATTTTCAATTTTAACAAGATCTTATTCTTTCACTCCTATGAGTTTTTTCACACAAGCGTTAGCTGATGGTATTTCACTGGAGGCTGAGTGACACACGTCTCCTCAGGTCTCCAGGACTCTTCTGAGGTATTTCTAGCGACTGCAGCATGCAGTATTCTGGATGGTCCCAATTCTTCCTCTGATTTGCAGATTCTTCAGTCTTTTTTCCAATGCTTTTGGGACCGTTCCAGATGCACCAACACAAGTGGTATCACTTTGACTTTCATAGCTTTTTTAATTCTCTAGCAAGGTCCAGAGTATTTGTCCATCTTTTCGTTTTCCTGCAGCTTCAACCCTATCATCTGCTGGAACTCAAAATCCACCAGTTGACAAGTTTCTTTTCTTTTTGTTAATCAACACTAGATTAAACTAACCCTCAACCCTAACCCTAACCCTAACCCTATCCCCCCTAGTTTGAGTAACATAATATTACAGGTTGACCCAGAAAAAAACAGAACCCATAAATTTTGGTAAAAAACTGTAATTTTAATTATTTTAAGTTTAAGTCAAACAAGGGTTAGAGTTAGGGTTAGGTTTTAGTGTTAGGGTTAGGTTTAGGTTAGGTTAGTTTAATGGGGAAATGAATAAATAATTTGGGTTTTGTTTATTCTGGGTCCGCTCGTAATATCATGTTTACTCAACTAGGAAATAAACCGAATTTGTCATAAAGTATCGAGATTGAAGCTTTATTTACCAAGATAGAAATGGACAATGAATAGAACATTCATTTTTTGTTCAGAAATACAAGGTGTGTCATAAAAGTGCAGAGTTTGGAAGTTGTATTTACCAGATAGAATGAACAATGAATGGAACGTTAATTTTTTTCAGAATACAAGGTATGTCAAAAAAGTACAAAAATCTCAATCCTTTTTTTGACACACCTTGTATATATAAGTTAGAATGGCTTTTCTGCCACAACTGTTTGTACTGGGCATATGATAAAGATGACAAAAAAAATGGGAAAATAAATAAATAATTTGGGTTTTGTTTATTCTGGGTCGCTCTGAAATATCATGTTAACTCAACCCGAAGTTTTTTTATATTTCTCGTCATACACAATACCCAAACTCTCCCAAATCATCGGCTTGGTCACCTAAATCCTAGCATCTATATGATTATCCCGACTCTATTGCCCTTATGGTAATCATCATTTTTTTAATGATATATATAATTACCAACCCCTCCACACGAGCGGGATGCGACACAAGGTCAATTTCTTAAGCGGAGTTCAACAGGTTTTGAATTCAGAGTTTTCCTTCTCCTAGACTGGTTACCTCGCCATGGTCAAATAGAGCCAGTCTGCCCTGCTATTTCCCAAGCTGGGGGGAGAATTGGATTCATACCTTTCCAGCAGTATTAGCGCCATGTGAAATACAAACAGCTTTCGTCCAGGAATTGAACTCGGGTCGACGAGTCCATTTCCTACGACTCTAACCATTAGACCACGCGCCTCATTCAAATAGATAAAAAGATGTTTTAATATGTGTTTAAAAACTGAGTTGTTTTTTTAAATGAATGCGGAACAAAAATGAATATAAAACAAAATTAATTTGGCATTAAAATAATACAACAAAGGTTGAGATGCCGTAAAATCCAACCCCAACCAAATCTGAAAAAGACCGAGTACCCATCAAGAATAAATAAAACAAAACGTCTTCGTTATAAAAATACCCAATAAGGGTTGACATAACCGTAAAATCCAAGTAACAACCAACTTTGAAAAAAGCTGAGTACCCATCAGGAATAAATACAACAAATTCTCTACGCCATAAAAATAACCCAACAAGGGTTGACATGCCATAAAATCAACCAACCAACCACTCCCATCCTTTTAATATACACAAACCAGAATCATTTCCAGAAAATGAAAGGAATAAAATTATAAATTAAAAAAAATCCACTGTATACCAAAAAAAAGAAGATAACAAAACTTCTTTGGCAATAAATAACCAACAAGGGTTGACATGGCATAAATCCAACCAACCAACCACTTCCCTCCTTTTAATATGCACAAACCAGAGAATCATTTCCAGAAAATGAAAGGAATAAAAATTATAATAAAAAAAAAATCCACTGCATACCAACAAAAAATGAATATAACAAAAACTTCTTTGGCATAAAATAACCCAAACAAAGGTTGACAATGCCATAAAATCAACCAACCAATCAACCAAACAAGAAGGAATAAAACAAAAACTTCTTTGGCATAAGATAACGCAACAAGGGTTGACAATCCATAAAATTCCAACCAACCAACCAGCCAACAAACATCTTAAAAAACAACTGAGTACCTATCAAGAATGAATAAAACAAAACGCATTCGCCAAAAATAACCCAATAAGGGTTGACCTGCCGAATAACCCAACCAATTAACCTCTGTTTCATAAGAAACAGAAAAACGAAGAAGAGTAGTAATTCGCTTTTAACTGAACAGACACCAAATCAAGAATCAAACAAACAAAACACACATAAAAACAATAAAACAAAACGCTAATCTAAAAACTCCTTTGAATTCCTCGTTTGACAAAAGTTGGTCTTTACTTTTCCCAAACCGCAATAATCTACAATTATCTCATTAACCTTGATGAGCATTCAAATTACAAAACAGGTAAAAAAAAAACAACCACGTCAGTGTATATCGATAGAGAAAAAAGAAAACTCGTTATATTCCTTATTTTAATGTTAAATATATTTTTACAATCACTACCAAACTACAAAAAAAAAAATACATAAACCTCATTATCGCTAAATTATAAATTTTTTCCTCACAGACAATATAACGGTACCCGAAAAATGGTGTCAGAAATAAGTCAAAAATAATATTAAAATCATTTGTCCTTGAATTTGGCTCGGATTAGCTGCGCTGCAGTGGACAACCTGTGATTATAAATGACGTAGAGATTGGTATAAACTGTGGGGGTCAGTAGAATGGACAGTTCATGTCCAAAATTTTCGTATTGTCTAATCTAACTCTTCTTTTCTTTGTCCGAACAAAAAAAAACAAAACAGAAAAACTTTATTTCCTTTTGTTGAATTATATTACGATGCCATCTTAATACGTTGTTATTATTCAATGGGCGCGGTCGGCCGAGATCTGCCGGATGCCTGTCGCCGCTGCTGGCGTCCAGTACACGGAACAAGAGGTTCGATTCAACGAGTGGATCGTTACAGGAAGGTACGTAGACATTTGTCAATTGTCAAACCCAAACAAACAAAAACAAAAGGTAGTAAAGAAAAAGTCCAAAAAAAAATTATGCAAGAATAATATTTACTATATTATTTCAGAATATTGAAGGCCTTACAATTCTCTGAATGTTTGAGAATGAGGCTTGAAGATTAGTATTATCTGCGTTATTCTGACTATGTCCCTCATCTTCATTGTTATTTGTATAAACGTTTGGCCGATATGCCCTCCGGCCTTTCTTTCAGTATTTCTTGTCGACTCGGGACCTTCTTTTTCGAACTCGAGAACTTTCTTGTCGTATTCGGAAGCCATCACGGAACTTTGAAGTTAACCCTTTATTTAGCCCACGGGGGTTTCTTTTTCTCATTCGTTACCCATAGCTTGGGTAGGAGTTGTGTTAGGAAAAATAATTAACACAACTCCTACCCCAGCTATGGTTGGCGGAATGAGAACAGGATACCCCGTGGATTAAATAAAGGGTTAAGTTCAAAGTTCCGTAATGGCTCCCCGATTTGACAAGAAAGTTCCAGAGTTCGAAAAGAAGGTTCCGAGTCGAGAAGGTTCCGAGTCCGAACAAGAAATACCTGAAGAAGGCCGGAGGCATATCGGCCGAAACGTTTGTACAAAAACAAGAAGATGAGGACAATAGCCGAAATAACGCAGAATCAATCTAGGCTTACAATTTATTTTCCAAACCTTTCAAGAATGTATGGACATGCATACACACAAACATGCACACATACAACAACACACACACACACACACACATTTGTGACACACCTTGGAATCCAAAAAAAAATACGTTCAATTTATTCTTCATTTCCCATCTTGGTAAATAAAGCTATTAAACCTGATGATATTTGACACACCTTGTATTCTGGAAAAAATTAATGAATGAACGATATTTTTTTCAGAATACAAGGTGTGTCAAAAAGTAATGAATAATCTTGAGATACTTTTTTACACACCCTGTATATAGTATGCCATTTTAGAATATTGAAGACTTTCCATTTTTATTTAGAAAATTTTCAGAAAGTATGTACGATACATATATACAAACATACACACACCCAATATATATATATATATATATATATATATATATATATATTAAGAAATTTGAAAAAAACAAGTGTTCCAAAAAATAAAGATGAATTTATTCATCGACGCTTAAACGTTCGGGTTTCCTTAAACCTTTATCAGAATGTATTATGGGGTGAAGAAATTGATGTATGTTTTATAGATCTATAAAACATACATCAATTTCTTTACCCCTTATACATCCTGGTGAAAGTTAGGGTCCAATCTATGGGCCAAACAGAATCTATTAAACATCATTTGTATTAGATAAGAATACTTGAAACCATACAACTGTACGTAAATTATTTATATTGGAATAGGAATACTTTATATCATATAACTGAATGCAAAAACAACAAAATTTTTAAGAAACAACTACGGAAAAACTGAATTATAAATGTACAACGGGTTTGACATGCCGTTAAAATCAATCAATCAATCAATCAATCAATCAGTCAGTCAATCAATCCTCTTGGTTGTTATTTTCATTACGCTTCGGATGCTGTACCTTCTTGGAATGGGAAGTAACCCTGGCGTAACACACACACACACACACCACATATATATTAAAGGTGTGTCAAAAAAGTATCGAGATTGTATGTACTTTTTGACACACTTGTATCCTGAAAAAATAACGTTCCATTCATTGTTTCATTTCTATCTTGGTAATTACAGTTTTTAAGAAGCTTGGTACTTTTTTTACATACCTTGTGTTCAATTGGACAATTCCAAGTGTGAATTTTTTCAATGCGAAGTTACAATTTATTTTGTAAACGGATTTAAGTAGCCTCTTGGCAGACATCTTGATCGAAATTGACGAAAAAACGTTTTAAATATATCAAAAAACAAATATATGTGTAATATTATTTAGCTTTTTTACTGATGCTCATTAGGTTACTTCTTTTCGACGTTGAAACATTCTCTGACTCGGAACCTTCTTTTCGAAACTCGGGAACTTTCTTGTCGTAATCGGGAGCCATCACTGACTTTGACTTAACCCTTTTATTTATTCCACCGGGGTATCCTGTTCTCATTCCGCTAACCATAGCTGCGGGTAGGAGTTGTGTTACAAAAGAAATACTTGAAAGAAGGCCCTGAGGGCATATCGGCCCGAAACGGTGTACAGATAAACAATGAAGATGGGGAACAATAGTCCGAATAACGCGGATAATAGTAAATTTCAAGCCTCATCTCAAACATCAGAGAAATTCCTATTCTTAATCAACCATTTTAGGTTGAAACAACAAAACTGTTTTGATCTTATAAATTATTAGAAAAAATGACAAATTGGTAGATTAAGCCAAAACAAAGCTATGGTAAAAATAGAATATTAATGTAACATTTTCTAAGCAGCCAAAATATTTTCTTCAAAATCAAATATCTTTTATCCTAATATTTTAAAACATTTATAACCACCATCAATTATTTTTATATTAATAAGATCTTTTTTTAGAAAATCCAGAAGCAATTTTTTAACTGGCTCAAAATAAGTTAGATAAATAATGAAAATTCTCTAGAAAAATTATGAAACTCATTAAATTTTAGCAAAAGCATAGCAAAAAAAATATGAATAAAACAAAAATCTTAGATTTTATATTGGAAAAATTTTGTAAGGAATTTAATTTAATAAGATACTACTCCAAAATTTGTTAATTTAATTATTTTCTTTTTCTTATTCATTTATTCTTTTTGGATCACCTTTACAAGAAATTTCTTTACGAAAAGAAATTGTTTTTATTGCTGGGTTTTTTAAAAAGTTTTTTGCAAAAACTAGCACCTGTTTTTTTGTTTTTGTTTTTTCTTCAGTAAATTTCAGACACTTCAAATCCCTTAAAAATTAATTCGTCTCCCTCACCATCCGTAAAAAAAATGAAAATAAAATAAATAAATCCAATGTCATATGGTACTTGTTGATTATTTTTTTTGTTGGAAAATTTAGTTGTCTCATACAGAAAAAGAAAAAAAAAGAAAAAAAAAAAAAAAGAAAAAGAAAATTATTTTAAGAGTAAAGTTTTAAAAACAAACTTTTTAATTCATTTCATTTTAATAAGTTAAATCAAAATTTCCTCTCAGAACTTTCGACTGTTTTTTTTTAAACGGACTTCTTTCTTATTTTTGCGCTTATCAAAAAATTTGTGGAAACATTAAAAATAAATTGGATATAATTTGGACTGTTGTTTTTTAACCTCTGGATTGACAAGGAGGGTGGAATATATCGAAAAATAAATTTTAAGGCAAATAAATTCTCGTTTTTATATTCAGGCGTGGATTATTGATATTTTTCATAAGATTACTTCATATATTACTGGGTGTGGTCAATTAAATTAAAATTACAAAGATATGTATATAGAATCTCTAGGTATAAAATAACCCAACTATGATTGAAATGCCGTTAAATTAGTGGATCCAACAATAAGTCCAAAATGAACAATTATGTAACCATTTAAGAAGTTAATATATATATATATATATATTATATATATGTGTGTGTGTGTGTGTGTGGTGTGTATGTGTGTGTGTATATATATATGTGGTGTGGGTTATATATATGTATATATATATATATATATTGTGTGATGTGTGTGGTGTATGTATGTGCTTATGAAGTTGGTGCCTAATTTTGAAAATTAATTAATAAATAATTAATAAATTAGGTGGCATGCCTATTCAATGTAAGGCTAAACAAATCCGAAGAAAAATCAATCTCTGTATGTACATAGGCCGAAAAAGTACATACAGAGATTGATTTTTCTTGATTTGTTTAGCCTTAGATTTGAATAGGGTATGCCCGCCTAATTCATTAATTTAGCATTGTGTATTATCAAAGTTTATTTTGTTTAGTTTTGGGATTTTCTGTGTCTAATATGCAGTGCTTCTAAGATTTTTAGCCGTTGTTTACATGATTCTGTTCTATAAGGGTAGTGTTATTGTTAAGNTGAAACCTTTCGACTCGGGAACCTTCTTTTCGATTCGGGAACTTTCTGTTGTATCGGGCAGCCATCACGGAATTTTGAACCTAACCCTTTATTTAGTTCCACGGGGTATCCTGTTTCTACCGCTAACCAGTAGCGGCAGTAGGAGTTGTGTTAATTATTTTTCTATATTACTCAGGATTGAAATCTGAATCCAGAGGTAACGTCACTTAGAACTGTCAACATTATCCACTAGGCCATGTGTCCAGTTGGACAATTCATGGTGAATTGGGAAACTTATAAATCTAATGTCTTGTTTTTGGCTAGAATATCTACCTGCTTCTTTTATGTATGATTTTTTTAAGTAGGATAGCCATTGAGCGAAAGAGGCATTTTTGGTGAAAGTGAGCTGCACAAGGAAAGAATGAAAAAAATTTTTATTTTTGAATGGATCGGTCGGTGAGTGAACCTAGCTAATTAGATCCATGTAGTGGTATGACAGTTTGTCGCCATTCCCTCCAATTAAAACTTCCGGCTTATATGCCGAGTCGTGGGCACACTTGCTGTATCTCACTCTAAGATATAAATAAAATTTTTACGAGTGAGTGCACGAGTTGTGCTCACTTCAAATATATCATTTTTATGTATGATTTTTTTTACTAGACTCATATTGTATTGGTTTGTTTTTTTAAATCTGGATCTAGCCTTCTTAATTATTGGTTCCATATTTGGTATTCATTTCTATGCTTGGTCTATAATTCATCAAGCCTATCTCAACACATCTATGGGTCAAAAAGAAAAAACGAATTAAAAAAAATTGTCGGAAAAAAAATTTAAGTATCTCTCATGAATGAATAAAACAATGTCTTTGGCATAAAAATAACTCAACAAAGTAGATATCGGCCGATACAACAGACTAAAATGACAAACTACAAAGTCATTCGTCTTTTTAATAATCAAATGATGTTTTTGGATGATCTTGTGTTGACAATATCAAATTTAAAGATCATAGGAACACAAATACATGCTTGGAGAGAAACAATATCTTGGAAATATTTGTTGGATGGTCGCACTTTCAATAGAAAGCCAATCCACAAGCACAAACGGAAACACAGCAGAGGAAAGACTTTTCCTTGTGATGTTTGTGGAAATATTTTTTCAAGAAGTTTCACATTTAAAAATTCAGCAATCGGACGAGAAACAAATCTACTGAAATTTCTGCATTCTTCATTGTTCATAAAATACACTCTACAGCAGCACGCAATGCTGGTTCGTTAATTGGTTGGATTTTACGACATTGTCAACCCTTGCACAATCCACAGGTCCGTACTTTATAATATTAGAGAAAGAGCAACTAATAATATTATGTCATTTTCCTTCTTTTCAGATATGCCCTGCATGTGCGTCCTGGTCTTGGAGATGGACGGTGGCATTGGATGCTGAGACCATGCGCCATATGCTAGATATTGCCAGGGGAATATGGTAAGTTGTGCATATATTGCGTTATTGTTTGGGTTTTTCTTGATAAAATTTGTTGAAAAAAGCAGCAATAATCCAATAATTAAATTACATATTAAAAAAATAAATATTGCTTAGAACAAATAATGGTTCGAATAAATCCTGTATGAAATTAATCTGTATTTTTATTACTAGGTTTCTACCCCAAGAACAGCATCGGACATGATGAGGTGTGACTACATCGCTGATTGCTTTTATGAAAATAATGCATGATTACATGAGGTACTACCACTGGAAGAACGGACGCTTCAGGTGAGTCAATTATTTTATATCTCAGATTAATACAAACACTTGATGGAAATAGTTAACAATACAGGTTACGTGAAATGGTCAATAATACTAATATTAATATTAAAGGCATTATTTTAATATGAATGTCGAAGGCATTGGAAATAAAAATTTACTATAAAAAATGCATTGGAATTTTTTTTATATGAAAATGCATTGGACATACCTTTTACTTATAAAAATGTATTGGAAATGGTTTTTGATATGAAAATGCATCTGACATAATTTTACTATAAAAATACATTGAAAATGGTTTTTATTATAAAAATGCATTGGAAATGATTTTTACTATAAAAATGCATTGGAAATGATTCTTTACTATGAAAATGCATAGGAAATGGTTTTTTACTATAAAAATGCATTGAAATGGTTTTTACTATAAAAATGCATTTTGAAATGGTTTTTATTATAAAATGCATTGGAAATAATTTTTTACTATGAAAATGTATTGAAATAATTTTTACTATAAAAATGCATTGGAAATGGTTTTTACTATAAAAATGCATTGGAAATGGTTTTTACTATAAAAATGCATTGTGAAATAATTTTTACTATAAAAATGCATGAAAATGGTTTTTAATATGAAAATGCATTGAAAATAATTTTTACTATAAAAATGCATTGGAAATGGTTTTTACTATAAAAATGCATTGGAAATGGTTTTTACTATAAAAATGCATTGGAAATGGTTTGATATGAAAATGCATTGGAAATGGTTTTTACTATAAAAATGCATTGGAAATGGTTTTTATTATAAAAATGCATTGGAAATAATTTTTACTATGAAATGTATTGAAATAATTTTTACTATAAAAAATGCATGGAATGGTTTTTACTATAAAAATGCATTGGAAATGTTTTTACTATAAAAAATGCATTGGAAATAATTTTTACTATAAAAATCATGAATGGTTTTTAATATGAAAATGCATTGAAAATAATTACTATAAAAATGCATTGGAAATGGTTTTACTATAAAAATGCATTGAAATGATTTTTACTTATAAAAATGCATTGGAAATGTTTTACTATAAAAATGCATTAAATGTGTTTACTATAAAAATGCATTGGAAAGTTTTGATATAAAATGCATTGGAATGGATTTACTATAAAAATGCATTGGAATGATTTTTATTATAAAAATGCATTGGAAATATTTTACTATAAAAATGTATGAAATATTTTACTATAAAAATGCATTGAAATGGTTTTACTATAAAATGCATTGGAAATGATTTACTATAAAAATGCATTGGAAATATTTTACTATAAAAATGCTTGGAAATGGTTTTTAATATAAAATGCATTGAAATAATTTTACTATAAAAATGCATTGGAAATGGTTTTTACTATAAAAATGCATTGGAAATGATTTACTATAAAAATGCATTGGAAATGTTTTTATTATAAAAATGCATTGGAAATAATTTTTACTATTGAAAAATGATTGAATAATTTTTACTATAAAAATGCATTGGAAATGGTTTTTACTATAAAAAATGCATTGAAATTGTTTTTACTATAAAAATGCATCGAAAATGGTTTTTACTATAAAAATGCATTGGAAATAGTTTTACTATAAAATGCATTGGAAATGGATTTTTACTATGAAAAACATTGAAAATAATTTTACTATAAAAATGCATTGGAAATGGTTTTTACTATAAAAATGCATTGAAATGTTTACTATAAAAATGCATTGGAAATAATTTACTATAAAAATGCATTTGAAAATGGTTTAATATGAAATGCATTGAAAATAATTTTTACTATGAAAATGCATTGGAAATTGGTTTTTACTATAAAAATGCATTGGAAATGGTTTTTTGATATGAAAATGCATTGTGCCGCACCGTGTTTCTGTGGAAGGGCTGGGTAGATTCATGATTGCATTAGGTACTTTCACTGAAAGGACGGATGCTTGAGGTGATCAGTCATTCATTTCGAATATGACCAAATTTTATTATTCACAACTTTTTTTTATCTCACTCTCTAGATAAAAGATGTCAGTGATGAGGATATGACAAATGATTATTAATATTAAAAGACATTATCTAATAATTACGTCGAGAACGTTGCAAATAATGAGTGATGCTGGAAATACGATAACAGGATGCCCTACAAGTTTAATTAGAAAGATATGACTAAACAGAGAGATAGACAGACTTAATAATATATATATATATATATATATATATATATTATATATAAATTTAATATATATATATATACATATATATATATATATATATATGTGAAAATAAAAGGAAATTAATCCGACCAGTATGAATAAGATATAATGAAAAAACAACGATGTTTAAGAGAGATCAACTGAAGTAGGCTCATCAGAAGAGAAAGTGTGCAAACCGTTTCGGGGCCTAAATTCTCTTGACGGTTTAAAAAGCAACACTCGCCCATCCTCAACTAATATGAGGAACCCTATTGCATTATAATGTATCAACCGCACGTGGGTCGGTCATCAACAGCGTTCTGTTTTTACTAACGGTCTTTTTCCCGTCTTATATTTTTGTTGATGACCGACCCACGTGCGGTTGATACATTATAATGCAATAGGGTCCTCATATTAGTTGAGGATGGGCCGAGTGTTGCTTTTTAAACCGTCAAGAGAATTAGGCCCCGAAACGGTTTGCACACTTTCTCTTCTGATGAGCCTATTTCAGTTGTAAACATCGTTTGTTTTTTCATTATATCTTATTCATATATATATATGTGTGTGTGTGTGTGTGCGTATATATATATATATATATATATATATATATATATATATATATATAACCATTAGGGTATCTGACTCATGTAGGTCCATATAATTATGAAGAAACAGACTGATATATATATATATATATATATATATATATATATTATATATTTGTAAACTACTAAAAGTAGAGGAATCATATGTAAAATGGGTGAGCTAATATTTTATTATGAATTAAAATAATAAAATAAAAGGGAATACGAAGGGGATACGAAGGGATATATATATATATATATATATATATAAAGTCGACGGGGCGGCCTTAAGTCGGTATCAGCCAGTCAGCGAGGGAGTCTATCCCCTTTTCAATAGCGCTAGACCAAGGAGATTGTTTTAGCATCTGAGGTGGAGCGAGGACAACATTATTTCATTTACGATTCACAACCCAGTACGATAGAATTTACAAGTAAAAAAGTATTTTTTTTAGCTCAAAACATACTAGGAAATGGATTTTTTTGTCCAAATATGGAGAATTATTACTGCTTCAGTTTTGCTTAATGTTTTATTACATTTTATTTCTTTATGAACACTCCTTATGGTTATTTTGGTATATAGCATCATCAAAGCATCCATACAGCATACTCTACCTTGACTCTGTCTGTCTGTCTGTCTCCCATTGATCTTGGAAAGTCCTCTTGTCAACACACTGTGTCCATAAAAAATTGATGTTTTGTTGCTTGTGGGTCACGTTGAATAACAATGTTTTTTTAACCGATGTATTTTACCTAGTTCGGGTACTATCGCTCTGTCAGTGTGGACATAGGTAATGTAAATAAGCAGTACTCCACACTCTACGCAGCTCTATTTAGGTATTGTCCCTCTTCAGTGGACACAGCGTATTCTAAACCTCGCTGACTGGGCAAGAAAATTACATCAAGTATTAAATTAATGTTTTAAAAAATAACTTTAATAAGCAGTTATTATTAATAGTATTTTTAAAGATAGATGATGATGATTATTATTCAGGGTCCCATTCCCACTGTCTTCTTTATGATGACTGACTAGTATAGATGATGTTAATGAATTAAACAAAAATATTTTTTGATTTCGAGACGGTTCAAAATTTTGGACGGTTGATAATTTTTGTTCGGAACGGTCATGAAAAAAGTTAGTGTCGGGGCCTGTTGATTAGTGACTCGACTACGGATACTCGTACTGTTGCGTAGTGCCTTCTTTACCGGCACTAAATCGTATATGTTATATACTGGCATCAAATTCTATATGTTATATAGCGCCTTCTTTACTACTCTGAATCGTATTCGTTGCTGGTATACTGCGGGTATCGTCACTAACCCTAGACGATATATGTAGTGGTCGCTTAATGAAATAACAACACATGAGTATAAAGGAGGTTTGACTTTATTTCTTCTTCTCGGCTGTACGTGGTGGGCGGCGAGCATTGACAATGAAATGACCGAGGTTAACAATGACTACTACAACTGCTGGGATCTGAGGCAAAGAGGGGCGGACAAACCTCACTGCCCGCTGGCAGCGATGGTGCACGAGCATCGGTCACTCCGTTCGCCGTCTCCTGACTGTTCACTACCGACCCTATAAAAAGAAAATAGTAAAAAAACAAAAATTGTACCCGGGGGAGGGGGTGTATACTTCTGCTTCTAACAATGAATATGATGAGAACTGTCTGAAAAATCTAAATACAAATTGAGACTAATCTTAAGAATTCAGACAAAATCATTAATACATAGAATAGAATAAACCTTAATAACGATTGTTGCATAGCGCCTTCTTCGCTACTCTGAATCGTATATGTTACATACTGGCATCAATTTCTATATATTTTATATAGCGGCTTCTTCAAACTCACTCTGCTAAATCGGCGTACGTATCGTAGCGGGTATCGTCACTAATCCTAGACGATATATGTAGTGGTCGCTTAATGAAATAACAACACATGAGTATAGAGGAGGTTTGACTTTATTTCTTCTTCTCGGCTGTACGTGGTGGGCGGCGAGGGTTGACAATGAAATGACCGAGGGTTGACAATGACTACTACAACTGCTGGGATCTGAGGCAAAGAGGGGCGGACAAACCTCACTGCCCGCTGACAGTGATGGTGCGCAACAGCGCCGGTCACGCACGTTCTCGTCGGCTGTCTCTCCTCCGACTCTAACTAACCCCCTAACTGGTCTGACCTCTGGCTTTTGTATTGACGTTACGCCTACGCATCTCTACCGTCCGATCTGATAACTATTCCCGAACTTATTGTTACCCATCCTTCTTTTGTTCGCTTTACCGGGAAAAATCCTTTGTCATTTTTGTCGTCTTTTCTTTGCTTTGTTTAATCTAACCGTTTAATCTAATAAATTCCTATTTCCGTTTGTACAATATCCAACACTACGTAATTCGACTACGAATGATATATGTGTTCCGTTGAACGAGTCCAACTATCTTGCCGGGGAAATATGTGTAGACAAAAAAATTCCTTACCTTCAAGAACGGAGCACGTCCGTAGATCTTAGAAAAATGCCGTATGTTTTTTGTTTTGTTTTTTCTTAACAGCAGACCAAGCTTCAGATAATTTCAAATCTTTGAATAAAGTTCTTTTCTTTTTTTCCCAGTTTGGAAAAGATGGTATGATGGGATCCGACATGGGAGGCAATGACTGCAACTACGATGTAAGTATTTTCATTTATCAGAACCCTCTGCCCAGCCCAAATTACACTGGTTTACAAAAAAATATTTTTTGTCTGAGGCAAGAATGTGAATAGGTGTTTTTTTTTTACTAATTTGGGTGTGCTGAATTCAAATTTATAAACAGTTTTGCTCTATCACCTCTAGTTTTCTGTCTTTTAAATAGTCTCATTTTAGTATATACAGAGTATATACGGGCTTATTTCAACAGTTGCAGCAGCTTATTACAGATAAAACTGGATAGATAAAGAACATTGACGGAATAAATATACATGGATGACACAATGTACACAATTCATAGTACCGCAGACAGTTAGAAATCTGTTTTCTTAGATGATCTGATGACTGCCAGTGAACTACTGGCCAATGCACTACTGGCTGTTGATTGAAACGTGTTGGCTACGCTTAACTGCCAAAATCCGTCGTGATATATAGCTATATATATATATATAATGTAATGCTATCACTCACATTTAGTGCATAATAACTAAAAAAGAAGACATGAGTCACACAATATTAGAAATTAACCCTGAATGCATATACGCCTTTATGTACAGTAAGTGTACACAATGTACAGTATACATATCTAAAAAAAACTAGAGGTGATGAGTAAAAACGGATTTCAAATCTGAATTCAGCACCCCCAAATTTGGTTAAAACAGCTATTTTTGTGCTTGCCTCAATTTCTTTGTAAACCAGTGTTATTAACAGAAGAATATGAAAAATTAATCAATATTGAATTTTTAAAATTCGTACATAATTCAAATTTTTAAACAACAAAAGAAAAAATATTTGTATTACGAAAATAATCTTATATATTATTATAATAGAGATTCACTTCCGGTTTTTGTCTGTAACAAAAACTACGTCACTGCTTAATTCAACACGTTAAAACGAGGCCTTGTGCCCAGCCCATACAAGTGGGGTATGAGGCAAATACCTGTAGACCCGCCCAACGGGTGGGGATTACTATAATTAACGGCGTCGATCCCATGGGGCCATCCCCCGAGGTAACACCTGCCCCCTCGATTTAAAGGGGCAGGGCTGGGTTTATTACCCAGCGCCTGTTTGTGGGTGGTCCCACGTTAATAGGGCCTTGTGCCTAACCCGTACAAGTGGGGAACGTGGTGAATAAAATGTAGATCAGGCCAACAGGCTGGGGGCCCAGTGGCTTCGGCCCTGGATCTTTACAAGTTAATAGCGTCGATCAAAAGGGGCTATCTCCCCAGGCAATACCTGCCCTCTTGATTTAAAGGGACAGGGCTGGGTATATTGCCCGGCGCCTGAGGCGCCCCCTTGAGGGGGAATGCCGACGGGATAGACGCAATTTTTTTCACCTGCTACCCATGAGTCTCGGCTTGTGGGTGGTCCCACATAAAAACGAGACCTTGTGTCCAACCCATACAAGTGGGGTATAAGGTAAATATATGTAGATAAGGCCAACAGTATTAATAATGTAAAACATTTTTATTCGATAATTGAAGTTTAGATAAAAAATAGAATCATGGATACTGTTACGTAGATAACTAATGGAAATTGTGACTTGGATACTGATACAGTTTCTGTTACAGACAGACAAACGCACAATCTCCATTATAATAACTAGCAAATATATGCACCCTCCGGGTGCAAGTATTAATGTCATAAAATATTATATCAAATTAGAAATTCTAAAGAAACTAAATAAGAATGTAGATAAAATGATTTGAAACAGAGAGGGGTATAATAGAAAAATATAACAGCTGAAGCTTCCTTTTCCATCACCCCCGTCTTTCCTTGCTAAAATTTTCTAATTTAACTATTTAGTTAAATAGGGAAGTAAAGAATAAAATTACAGTTATTTCTTTTTGTTAATTGATTTCTTTTAAGATTTATCTCCGAGATTTTTGCTCATATTCATTAAGATAAAATCAAATAATTAGAAATCAACAATACCAAGCACATATTTATTAAAATCAAATTTTAAATATCAATATGCAAATTAGGCTTGTCGTTCACACTGTAAACCGCTATTTGTTGTACATATAAATACAATTGCATTTTATTAGTACGTAGATATGGCCAGCAGTATTAATAATGAAAAAACAATATTATTAATAATTGAGGCTTGAATAAAAATGATTCATGGAGAATGTGATGTATAATAACTAAGTGGATAGTGACTTGAGTAGTGATATAGTTTCGGTTACAGAGAAACAAACACATAATCTCCATTATAATAAGATATTTTAAAATTGGATATATATTGGCTAACTGTATCCAGACACAAACAAAACTCTTTTTTCTTTTTCAGAATTACATGCAATGGAGATACATGAACACCTTCAACCGTGTTATGCCCTTCATGGAGAGGACTCTGAGCATGCGCAATGGCGGCAGCAACTTCTTCATGGGAGACCAGGTCAGTATTGTTCATTTCCGGTGGGGAAAGATTTCGCAAACACACCTTTCTTTCTCTCTTTCTTTCTATAAATATATCTCATTTTCTTTCTATCTATCAAAAATCAATCAATCTATCTATCTATCTCAGTCTGTTCTTATATACCAATATAGCAACCTATCTAGGGTTTGTTTTGTTTTGTATCTAATAGCCCATCAACCTTCATAGGTTATTTGATACTAAACAGATCTTAGCCCTGAAGAGCACTATGCGGAACTTTTAGTAGGTTCGTCTGACTCATTAGATTTATCTTTATTATTTGCTCTACTTAGGTATTGATCACTTTTTACTTATTAGCTTTAGTTTCCTATGTATGAATATATATATATA
>CM042175.1:7855928-7896115 GCA_023376005.1 Doryteuthis pealeii
ACCTCTGGTATTTAAGCGCATTCATCTTCCTCTTCCTCTTTCAGCTGGATCTTCCCAATAACTGCTATGAGCTAGAATCTATCAACCCCCTTCTCGGTGGGGCTTTTGTCCCCCCCCCCTACATTACTGTAAGTCCCTTATACAGCATGGACTATCCTTTAGTTCCATGTCTGTAACATTTATATGTTAAGTCATTTGGGTATCTTGTTTATACCTAAATATTGTATATGTATTTACATGTTCTATTCTCCTGTACATTATGTATCTTATCGTTTCCATGTGCTGTTATATATATTAAATGTTTTGTCTCACAACCTGTCGGAATTGTATGTTCATTAAATACCATTGAATCTTACAACCCCTTGGGTTATTTTATGCCGAATACTTCTATTGGTAATTTGGTGTTCAAAAATGATTAATGCCGACAAAGTTTTGAAATAATTTCATTTTTAATGGATAATACAATTTTGTTTATAAACTCATGTTTTCTATTTAACCCATAGATGGGACTCTAACAGGTACTACCACTCCGGGTCAGAGTGGACCAGGGAGCAATGGTGATGAAGGGGTGCTCCACATTCCCCAAACCTCCAATACTGGAACCTCACCATAAGACAGAGTTTAACGTCATTCCCAGGACATATAGACCCGCAGCCGCCGCCTTCTAGCACCCATATGATAAAAAGGGATTGGGGCTTGCCATAATGGCAATAGGGTTGGGAAAATCATATAGGTGCTAGGGCTGGACGTGACCAGCCGATTGATCGGAGGGGGCCTCTCCGACCGCCCGTCTAGCCCAAGATAGGGCCAAAGTGGAGTATTGCAATTCATGGACTGCTCATCCACCTGGGTTCTATCCTTAAGCATCACGGGTCGCCACCCACGGCAAATTGGGGGAGTCTTACCCGTCTGCAGAGGTGCGGTCGGTGCATTCTAACGCCCCAGCCGACAGGGCGGCAAAACTAGAACATGGAAAAAGGGACTTCCGCCCAAGCTAGAAAAGGGAAAAAAAGGGGCTTCCGCCCAAGCTAGAATAAGTAAAAGTAGGGACTTCCGCCCAGTCTAGAAGCAGTAAAAGGTTGTGTGAGAAATATTGTTCTGGGGTTAGAATTTAGTCTCAAGTTAGTTCTTGGTACTTACGGCGATACAGGTAAGTTTATCTTCCCAATTTCCCATGAAATTTCTGGTATTTATTAAAAACCCTTTTTGCAAAATTATTAATTGTTTAAACCCCATTTTATTTCAGTATTTCACAATGTTTGGAAGTGCAATAAAATCTTTGTTCATTCAACATAAGTCGATCTTCGTGTCTTGATATTCATCACCAAAAAATGATGGAGTAGTGTCAAGGTTTTTTTTTTCTTTTTTAACTTGAACAACAGTCTGGGCGGGTTTATATGAAGGATGAGCTGTTGCCCATGTAGCAACCCCTCCTCTCTACACTGCCGCTGTTATCCAAAGGAAAGGTAAGGTACCAATGCAGTTTGGCAACGGTTTGTGTCGCAGGTGTTGATTGGTAATACTGGATTTCAGCATCACACCTCCTTAGGGACCCCGGTTCCTGATTTTTTTTTTTGGGGGGGGGGTTCTCCCCTAGCCTTTCCTTGAAATGCAGCAGAGGTTTTGTGTCGGACTTTCCGTTGACTGATGGGTTGCCGACCAAGGCTAAAGAGCCCCTTCAACCCATTTGAGGATCCATGCGAGTACCAAGTACTGTAATCCGACTGTTGGTGTTCCTGAGAATGAAGTGAGATTAGGGATACCGTGTATTCTGCATTTGTGGGTCAGATAAGCAACAGTACTTTAGGTCAGTTTTTCTTCTTTTTTTTTGGTAAGAGGTAAGTCCACTAAAGGCGTCTACATGGTTCTCTTGTTCGCTGCGTTTATACACACATCTGCACATGTATACGTGAAACACGCTCATTCATGTACGCATGTGGTTTTACCAGCGTGGTTGTATTATTTAAGTTATGACTTAGTATAAGTCCACATGTCTTTTCACAAAACATATAATCTCCATTATAATAAGATAATAAGAAATTGAAAATAATTGCAGTTAGAAAAAAATGGACACTACGCCCTCGTCTATAGCAGACCGAAGGATGGCAATAACAAATATGTGGTTAATTGCATGCGTATATTTAGGTTGGTTGTGTAGTTGGTTAGTTATTTTGATTTTACGGCATGTCTGGTCATATATATATATATATATATATATATATATATATATATATATATATATATAAGATTTTTTTTGAAGGCAAAATAATGCAAATTCATGTTGAAAAATATATATTTATCTAAATTTTCTTTTTTTTCTTTTTTTTTTTTTTCTCTTAATATTTTCAAAGTAAAATCCATCTTCAGAGAGTCTTTTAGAGTTGAAAGGTTTCCATCTGTGGGTCTATCTTATATATCCTATTACATTTTATAATTAATGCTTCTAACACACTATAAAACTAAAAAAAATCTTTATTTTAATATGCCCGGAGCGGGGAATTATTATTGTTTTTATAGTATTAAAAAAAAATTAAAAGAAAAAAAAAATATCTTAAATGATTTCAAACTTCCCACAAATGCAACACCTCACAGGACTTAACGGAACTTTACGATCTCTGCCGAACTTTAAATCTCCATCAAATTCAACGGAATTAGACCACAGTTGATTTTAACAAACACAGATGGAAACCTTTCAACTCTATAAAAAACTCTCTGATGATGGATTTTACTCCGAAAATATTAAGAGAAAAAAAAAAGAAAAAAAAGAAAATTTAAATAAATGTTTTTCAACATAAATTTGCATTATTTTGCCTTAAAAAAATATCTTATTACATTTTATAATTAATGCTTCTAACTCACTATAAAAACAAAAAAATCTTTATATAAATATATATATGTATATATATGTATATATATGTTTGTGTGTATGGTTGGCATTATTATACTAGAAAAATATTATACCTGTCTACATTGTACAATAATATCATACAAATATAATGTTCACATTGCATCACTAACACAATACATAACACGGTCATTATTATTAACAGCATAATAAAAATACATTATATTAATCGCATAAAACATACGTAACCAAGAATACCAAACACAAATACGTATATTCATACACACACACGCGCGTGGATACGATCATAACATCACAGTCTTCACTCATTTTCATGCGCACGCGCATGACAACATACGCAATATGTCCTATAGTTTCTTAACAGAATTTTACAAAGGTAAGATATCCGTTTAATTCTAGTTAATTTTTATTTTCATGTTTTGAATTCCTTTTCATCTTCCCAATATTTTATTATATATTAATTCAATGCTTCAAAAGAATCCAGTAAAATATATATTTTTCCATAAAGGATTTCTTTTTTCCCTTGAGATAATTTTTTTGGAAAAAATGTTCATCAATACTCATCTCAATAATTTAGAAGCATACGCGAATACTTACAATACATACATACATGCACACACATATACATACATACACACACACACACACATATATATATATATATATATATATATATAAATATATATATATATGAAAGTAAGTAAACAAACAATGTGTTTATTTTTTATATGGCCTTTTTAGCCGACAATTTTTGGAGGATATGTGCTTAATTGAAGTCATACCTAATTTTGAAAATTAATTAGTTAATAATTAATGAATTTAGGCGGGCATATATGTTCGAATGTAAGGCAAAACATTTTCTCGATTTGTTCAACCCTACATTTGAACATACATGCCCGCCTAAATTCATTAATTATTAACTAATTAATTTTCAAAATTAGGTAAGACTTCAAGTAAGCACATATCCTCCAATATATATATATATATATATATATATATATATATTATATATATGTTTGGCAGCCTTCCGTCTACGAGAGACGATGGAGTAGTATCAAAGTTTTTATTTATTTTGTTTTGTTTTTTGTTTTTTTGAATTTGAACTACATAGCTTGGGCGGGTTCATATGGAGGATAAACTGTAGCATGCAGCAAATCCCCCCTCTCCACACTGCCGCTATGATCTAAAGGAAAGGTAAGGTACCAATACCGTTTGGCAACGGTAGTGTCGCAGGAGTTAATGGGTAACACTGGATTCCAGCATCACATCACCTTAAGGACTCCGGCTCCTGATGTGTTTTCAGGGTTTACTCCCCCGGCCATTCCTTGTGTCGGATTTTCCGTTTACTGATGGGTTTCCGACCAAGGCTAAGGATCCCCTTTTAACTTTAATTTGGGGATTTATGCGTACCCCAGAAGTACCCCAAAACTTACTAGTATTGGTGTTCCTGTGGAATGAAATGAGATTAGGGAAACGGTATATTTTGCGTTTGTGTATCAGATAAGCAACAGTATATTCAGATTTTTTGGTGGGTGGGGGGTAGTAGGGGTAAGTTCCCTGGGGCATCAAGATGGTTCCAATGTTCGCTGTGTTTATACTCACATATGCACATGTATACGTGAAGCACTTTCATTCATGTACACGTGTGGTTATACCAGCGTTGTTGAATTATCTAAGTTACGACTTAGTATAAGTCCAGGTGCCATTTATCAAAATCCTTTCTTGAAGTGTCACGTAGAAGTCTTCCGTGAAGTGAATGCACCTACAAACTTCTGTTTATCTATTAGTTTGGACAAAGGGAACAGGGGAGGTAGAATGGTTAGCTAGCGTGGTGGCATGAAGTGAAAAAATAAGGTGGAATATATATATATATATATATATATATGAGTGTGTGTGGGGTGGGTGGAACCTGCAGTCTAGTCTAGAGATAACTATACCGTAGGACTGTCTTAACCTTACTCCGGTTATTTCCTAGTTGAGTAACATGATATTACAGATAAAAGAGAACCCAAATTATTTATTTATTTCCCAGTAGGGTTAGGGTTAGGGTTAGGGTTTAGGGTTAATTTAATGGGAAAATAAGTAAATAATTTGGGTTCTGTTTTTTCTGGTCACCCTGTAATATCATGTTACTCAACTAAGAAATGCATACTTTTGCTAGGAATAATAATTATTATTTCTTGAGTTTCGACAGACGTAAATTATGTATTAAGTGTTTCATCAAAACTTTGTAATAGTCAAATTATCATACTGTGGTATATCCAAAGGTCCTGCTTGTAATATTTTTTACGTTAAAACTTAAATAGCTTCGTGGTGCATATTTTTGCTCGAAATAATAATTATTTCTTTCTTGAATATTGACAGACGTGAATTCTGTATTAAGTGTCTCATAAAAACGTTGTAATAATCAAATTATCATACAGTGGTATATCTACAGGTCCTGCTAATTATATTTCATTACGTTAAAACTACCTACGCCCCGTGGTGCATACATATCCTAGAAATAACAATTATTCTTTCTTGTGTGTCGAGAGACGTGAATTCTGTATTAAGCGTCTCATTAAAGGGTGACAGCGAATTAAACTAAAATTATTATACTTTTTACATATTGAAGTATTAAGCAATAGCTCTTAAGTAAACATATCAAACGTTTTAAAAATCAAATTATCATACTGGGGTATATCCACAGGTCCTGCTAGTCAGTATTATTATATATTGTACATATTGAAGTATTAAGCAATAGCTCTTAAGTAAACCTATGAAACATTGTAATAATCCAACTATCCTATTGTGGTATATCCACAGGTCTTACTAGTAATATTTTATTATGTTAAAACTTAAATACCTAGGCGGTACAAACTTTGGCTAGAAATAATAATTTATTCTTTGTCGACAGACGTAAATTCTGTATTAAGTGTCTCATACAAACGTTGTTATAATACAATTATTATACTGTAGTATATCCACAGGTTCCGCTAGTAATGTCTTATTTCATATTGAATTACTTAGCAATATCTCTTAAGTAAACATATCAAACGTAATAATAATCAAATCATCATACTGTGGTATATCCACAGGTCCTGCTAGTAATATTTTATTACGTTAAAAGTTAAATACGTTCGCGTTGCATAATTTTGCTACAAATAATAATTATTCTTTCTTGAGTATCGACAGACATGAATTCTGTATTAAGTAGTGATACCCAAAATGAGACTAAATTGCATTTTTGACAAAATGACTTTACCCCCCCCCCCTACTAGGGAAAATAATTTACCAAAAATCAGGGAATTATCGGATTTTAATGAAATTTTCAGTGTTTATGTATCAATGAATGATCTTTATAATGCATTACTTATTTTATTTCAAAACTAATTTTTTTCAGGTAACTTATTTTTGACCCCCCCCCTCCCCTTATGTTGGGGGCGTAACTTTTTTTTTCAAGTTGGTCTTTCCGCTTTCTAATTACAGTAAATAATGAGATAAAAGACCGAAGTTATGAATAGAAACAAAAAAAAAAAAAAAATTACGGTGGCTTTTCTATGAGAAAATAAGTACCGAAAATCGAAAAATAAAATGTAAAAAAATAATAAATAATTAATTTTTGGAGATTTCTTTTTACTCATTTCGATAATTGATTAATTGGCTATTATTTTATAAAAGAAAAAAAATTATACATCGATATTTTTCTGCTTAAAAAGGGAGGGGGTACATTTTCAATCGAGTTTTTCTTCAAAAAGTATACTTTGTTGTAATAAAATAAAGTTTGCATTAAATAGATATTTATTTCTAGAATCTAAAAATATAACATTTTAAACTTAACATCAGATTTTTCACATTTTAAATGAATTTTATATATTAATTTTTCATAGCAAAAATACTAAATTAAAGTTTTGAAATAAAATAACTGATGCATTATAAAATTCATTAATTGATAAATCAATACTGAAAATTTCATTAAAATCGGGTAATTACCTGATTTTTGGTAAAAAATTTTCCATCCCAAATGTTAAGTTAAAATTGTAAACAAGCGCCTAAAACCATCGAAATAGAGGCTGAATGGTGGATCGCGTCGAAATTGACCAAAACAAATCGTTTTAAATTTATCAAAAATAAACTGCATATGTAATGATATTTTTCTTTTTTTAATGATCGACATTATGTTACTACTTATCATTTTAGACAAAAGTTTGACCTTAAATAATAGATTTAATTAATTTTAATTCGTTTTTAAAAAGCTAGCAGTCGACAAATTTGGGTATCTCTAGTATTGAGTGTCTCATCAAATATCTCTTAAGTAAGCATATCAAAACGTTGTAATAATCAAATTATCATACTATGGTATATCCACAGGTCATACTAGAAATATTTTATTAAGTTAAAAGTTAAATACCTTCGTGGTGCAAACTTTTGCTAGAAATAATAATTATTATCGACAGACGTAAAATCTCTTTTAAGTCTCTCATCAAAACATTGTAATAATCGAATTATCATACAGTGCTATATCCACAGGTCCTGCTAGTAAAACTTAAATACCTTCGCACTGTGGTACATACTCTTGCAAAAAATTATAATTATTCTTTGTTGAGTGTCTCATCAAATAAAATCGCCTGCAACCTGACAATGCAATGGGTGATTCTTCGACCAGACGCAGGTTAAACTAATTAACTTACTAATCTTACACTGACAGTATTAACCAAAAATCATTAACCATTCCCTGTGATTTAAGGCCTTGCCTTGACTTCCAATGCTGAAAATAAACTATGAAATTACACATTGTGTCAACTATTAAGGGGATTGTTCAATCAACGACCTTGCAATGGGCGGTGACGTTAACAGCGTTTCGTTTTGCAGGAATAGCAATTAATTTGCCCCGTTGCTCCAGTTGCTGTGGCTATAAAACCTGGCGATATTTGCTTTTCGGCCACAGAGAAGAAATCAAGACACTTCAGTCACATCGTCTCAGAAACCGCTTTTTTTGCGCAACCAAAGAGTCAACATGCCTAACTACACTCTCCATTACTTCAATGGCCGCGGACGTGCCGAAATCCTTCGTATGATGATGGCCGCTGCCGGTGTCCCTTACACAGACAAAAGATACGAATTCTCTGACTGGGAACGTCACAGGAACGGTAAGCACCAACTATTTTTACACCCTGGTTTTATGTTGCGAATGTATGTTAGCTTTCAACGAGGCTGTTTGCATTTCAGATAGCGCTAATTCCCTTGATAAAGATATAAATCCAACTATTCTCCTTTCTGCAATTGGGAAATAGAAGAAAGATTAAGCTCTTTATACATGGTTTGGCAACCGGTCTAGGAGAAGGAAAATTAAGAAATAAATCCAGTTAAAGTTGTCCCATTCTGAAATTCATAGTAAACAGCTGTCTATGATGATATTGATGCTTCTATTTCTCTGAATATTTGAGATGAGGCTTAATGATTAGTATTATCTGCGTTATTCGGACTATTGTCCTCATCTTCATTGTTATCTGTACAACGTTTCCCGACTACGACAAGAAGGTTCGCCAAGTTCGAAAAGAAGGTTCCCGAGTCCGAAAAGAAATACCTGAAGAAGGCCGGAGGGCATATCGGCCGAAACGTTGTACAAATAACAATAAAGATGGGGACAATAGTCCGAATAACGCAGATAATACTAAAACAAAACAAAACTAATAGATTTATCAGAAGACTTGGATTTCAGTAGTACACATAAGTAAGATATAAACAAAATGAATAATAAAAAAAGAGGATAGGAGTAAAAACAGCTGATAGATAGAATTAGAAATTACTTTTGCCTAATGAGCTTCCGGAAAACTAATTTCAAAGGAAATCAGTTTAAATTTAAAGATTAAAGTTTATTTTAGAAGACAAGGAGAGAAATAAAAATAATTCTAAACCAGACAAGTATATATAATTAGTATTATCTGCATTATTCGGACTATTGTCCTCATCTTCATTGTTATCTGTACAACGTTTTGACCGATATGCCTTCCAGCCTTCTTCAGGTATTTCTTGATGAGGACAATAGTCCGAATAATGCAGATAATACTATTGATGCTTCTATTTCGAAAAGATTCTAATCATCATTTCACAGTCCCAGGGGCGAAAAGTGCTTTACTTTTTAAAATCCATTATTTAAATCCATTATTTAAATCCATTTTTACATTATAAAATGGCAGATAAAATCACTAATCTCATTGGCTAATTTTAATTTCGGAGCTAAGTAGTTTTTAAACGTATTTTACTCATTTAAAACTTAATTAATTAATTATAAAACCAAGAAACCTATGTGCGAAAAGTAACTATACTCTTTTTGTGATTTTAGATTAATCATTACGCAAAAATTATTGAATCATCTTTTACATCGGACATAACTGAACCGAAATAGCCTTGGGACTGTGGCCTAAGTTAACATGATGATATTTATGTTTCTATTTAAGGAATAAAGGATTCTAATTAACTTTTCATGGTTAACTGTCCATGGTGATATTGATGCTTAGTAATACTGATTTCTAATTGTTTGGTTTTATCTTAATGAATACGAGCAAAAATATCGGGATACTTATTAAAAGAAATACATTAACAAAAAGAAATAACTGTAATTTTATTCTTTACTTCCTATTTTAACTAAATAATTGAATTAGGAAAATTTAGCAATGAAAGACTGGAGTGATAGAAGAGTAAGTTTCAGTTATTCTAATTTTCGATTATTTGAAATCTTTTTATCTGCATTCTTATTTAGTTTCATTAGCCTTTCTAATTAAATATAATATTTTATTACATTAAAACTTAAATACTTGCATTCTGTTTAAATCTTTTTATCTGTGTTCTTATTTAGTTTCATTAACCTTTCTAATTTAATATAATATTTCATTACATTAAAACTTAAATACTTGCGCTCTGTTTCAAATCTTTTTATCTGCGTTCTTATTTAGTTTCATTAGCCTTTCTAATTTAATATAATATTTTATTACATTAAAACTTAAATACTTGCATTCTGTTTCAAATCTTTTTATCTGTGTTCTTATTTAGTTTCATTAGCCTTTCTAATTTAATATAATATTTTATTACATTAAAACTTAAATACTTGCACTCTGTTTCAAATCTTTTTATCTGTGTTCTTATTTAGTTTCATTAACCTTTCTAATTACATATAATATTTCATTACATTAAAACTTAAATACTTGCACTCTGTTTCAAATCTTTTTATCTGTGTTCTTATTTAGTTTCATTATCCTTTCTAAGTTAATTTAATATTTTATTACATTAAAACTTAAATACTTGCACTCTGTTTCAAATCTTTTTATCTGTGAAGATAAAGAAAAAAGACAAAAATTAAGTAGTGTAGTCTAACTAGTTATTCCCTGTGAACAAATTCCCACCCACAAACACACACACTTTTAATATTCAATATCAAAATTGATAATATAAATAAAAGCTGTTCCTTATAATTCAACATTTGAATCCTTTCTAATGTACAAATGACAATTTAGATAAATAACCTATAAAATTAATTTAAAGAATTCTATTAATTCTTTAAATGGAATACTTAAATGGAAAAGACTGTATATAGACCAATACATTCTTAAAGAAGTAAAAAAATAGACGGAAAAATATTGCAATGGCCTGGATCGACTACAGAAAAGCATATGACATGGTCCCACATACCTGGATTTTAGAATGTTTAAAAATGTGCAGAATTTCCAACAGCATCATAAATTTCATTGAAAATGTCATGGAAAACTGGAGAGTTCAATTAAAAGCCGGAAAACAATCCCTGGCAGAAGTAAAAATCCAGAGAGGTATCTTCCAAGGAGACTCATTATCACCACTACTGTTCATTATAGCAATGATGCCTCTCAATCTTATACTTAAAAAATGTACAGGGGGATACAAATTCACTAGCGTACAAGAAAAGATAAACCACCTTATGTACATGGATGACATAAAAATTTTTTGCAAAAAATGGAAAAGAATTAGAAACCCTGGTACAAACTATTAGAATATATATCCAAGATATAGGAATGGAATTTGGAATTGAAAAATGTGCTATGCTAGTAATGAAACAGGATGAAAGAAAATTAATGAATGGAATACAACTGCCAAATCAAGACACTATAAAATCACTTGATAATGGTAAAAAGTAATGAAAAACAGTTTTTTACATGGATTGCTACAATTTGATTTCTTATTTTTTCTCAGATTTCCCCTGCAATTATCTCCCTTGTCTGGAGATGGACGGTGGCATGAGGATGCCTGAGACAATGTCCATTGCCAGGTATTTGGCCCGCGAATATGGTAAGTAAAGTATCAAACATCTTGCTTTGATAACGGCCGCTTTTCTCTATACTTAAAAATACTTTTTTTAAATATATTTTCTATTATTATTATTATTTACTCCTTTTAAGTTTTCACATCAGAAGAATTATAATCCACAAGAAAACTCAAAAGAGTTTGTTGTAAAAATATATTTAAAAAAAAAATTCTGGCTCCGAACATGAACGTTCGTTTGTACCCCTCCTGTTTGTAACGGTTTACTTATCCCATCTTTCCATCACAAATATTTCGCTCTTGATGAAGACCGCTTTAATAAAAGGTCGAAACAGATTTCTGCCAGCAAACTATAACATCATTTGTTTTGTTTTTTTCTAAAAATGTTTAATTCATATTATATATAATATATATATATATATATATTATATATATATATATATATATAGCGCTGAACAAATACAGTTACAAACTTTTTATAAATATTTTTCTAACTCCTGTCACCTACAAAACATATCCATCAATTTCTTCACCCCATAATTTATCCTGATGAAGGTTAAAGTAAGCCGAAACATTTAAGTGTCGATAAATAAATTCATCTTATCATTGGAACACTTCGTTTTCCAAATTTCTTAATATTGTCGGATTTATTTCCATATTTACGCCCACATACTGCTCAAGAAAGACGGATAAAAAAGTAAAATAAATAAAACAATTCGTACTTTCTCCTTTTAGTCTCATGAGTATAAGTTACACCTTTTTTGAGAAAAAAAACACAATTATGATATATCTTATTATAATGGAGATTGTGTGTTTTTCTGTCTGTAACCGAAACTATATTCCTACTCAAGTAACAATTCTCTTAGTTATTGACATCACATTCTCCATGATTTTATTTTTATCTAAACCTCAATTATTAATAAAATTGTCTTACATTATTAATACTGTTAACTATGTCTACATACTGACAACATGCAATTATATTTATATATACAACAAAATAGCGGTTTACAGTGTGAACGGGAAGGCTAATTTGCATATTAATATTAAAAAATCGAATTTAATAAATATGTTCTTAGTATTATTGATTTCTAACTGTTTGGTTTTATTTTAATGAATATAAGTAAAAATCTATTCAATGAATCTTAAATGAAATCCATTAACAAGATAAAATAACTGTCATTTTATTGTTTACTTCCTCTTTTAACTAAATACTTAAATTAGAAAAATAACAATGAAAGACGAGAGTGATGGAAGAGTAAGTTTCAGTTGTTCCATTTTTATTATACTCCCTCTGTTCAAATCTTTTATTATACTCCCTCTGTTTCAAATCTTTTTATCTGTATTCTTATTTAGTTTCATTAGCCTTTCTAATTTAATACAATATTTTATTACATTAAAACTTAAATACTTGAACCCGGAGGGCGCATATATTTGCTAGTATATATTAATGGCGGACTTCACCATAAGAAATGTATTAATCTTTTGCGGAACGCTTTATTTTTCTATCTCCTCTCTCTCTCTCTTCTCTCTCTCTCTCTCTCTCTTCCTCTCTCCCATATACACGCGCGTATACGCACTTACGCACGCACACGCAACACACAAACACACAACACACACATACTATATATATTATATATATTATATATATATATATATATATATATATATATAATAATATATATATATGCCTAATGTTTTTATATCGTTTCCTTGCGTCAGGTTTCTATCCCAAGAACAACATGGACATGATGAGGTGTGACTACATCGCTGATTGCTTCTATGAAATCATGCACGATTATATGAGGTACTACCACTGGAAGAACGGACGCTTCAGGGTGAGTCTGATATTTTGTATTATTTCTATACCTTTCAGAACATTACCTATATTATCCTAAGAGAAAAAGGCTAGAGTAAAATGATAATTAATCTTATACGATTATATGAATGTCAAGGGTTTTTTAAATAATGATTTGCTTCTATGAAATCAAGCACGATTTTTTACTATAAAAAATGCATTGGAAATGGTTTTTAATATGAAAATGCATTGGAAATGGTTTTTACAATAAAAATGCATTGGAAATGGTTTTTACTATAAAAATGCATTGGAAATAATTTTTAATATAAAAAATGCATTGGAAATGGTTTTTAATATGAAAATGCATTGGAAATGGTTTTTACAATAAAAATGCATTCCAAATAATTTTTACTAAAAAATGTAAAATAATTTTATAAAAAATTTGTAATTGGAAATAATTTTACTATAAAAAATGTATTGGAAATAATTTTTACTATAAATGCTGGAAATAATTTCTATAAAATGTATGGAAATAATTTTTTACTATAAAATTTATGGAAATGATTTTTACTATAAAAAATGCATGGAATCGATTTTACTTAAAAATGCATTGGAAATGATTTTTAATATGAAGATGCATTGGAAATATAATGGACTAAGATATATATATATATATATATATATATATATATATATTATATATATAATCATAGTCCATAATATCTATATATTACAGCCTATTAATATCTATCGCTGGTTCATATCTATCTATATATCTAACTACCAATTTCTGTCCGTTCCTATCTATCTATCTATTCTATCTACCTGTCTGGACTCGGTAATTACCTGTCCCCTTCATAATTTTAATTTATTTTTTACAAATGAATTCTTGTGCATATTCATGTCTGACTCTCTTGAAATAATTGTTTTCGGTATTTTTAACACGAGCAAATATAATACTAATGTATTTCTTTTTCTTTCTTTCTTGTCATTTCTCTTTTAGTTTGGAAATGATGGTATGATGACATCTGACATGGGAAGCGGTGACAATAATTACGATGTAAGTAAATCATTATATATACTAGCAAATATATGCACCCTCCGGGTGCAAGTATTTAAGTTTTAATGTAATGAAATATCGTATTAAATTAGAAAGTCTAATAAGAAGGCAGATAAAAAGATATGTAACAGAGTGGGGGTATAATAGAAAAAGAGAAATGAAACTTACTCTTCGATCACTCCTGTCTTTCATTGCTGAATTTTACTTATTTAACTATTTAGTTTTAAATTAGGAAATAAAGAATAAAATGACAGTTAATTTTTCTTGTTGATGGATTTCATTTAAAGATTCATTGAATAGATTTTTGCTTATATTCATTAAAATAAACACCAAACAATTAGAAATCAATAATACTAGGCACATATTTAATAAAAATTACATTTTTAATATCAATATGCAAATAGCCTTCCCGTTCACACTGCAAACCGGTATTTTTTGTATATATTAAATACAATTGCATGTTATTTTTATGTAGATATGGACAACACTAATAAGAAGGTGAAGAAATTTTATTAATAATTGAGATTTAAATATAATTAAATCATAGAGAATGTTGATGTAAATAACGAAGGGAATTGTGACTTGAGTAGTAATATAGTTTCGGTTACAGACAGAAAAACACACAATCTCCATTATAATAAGATATATATTATATATATATATATATATATATAACACACACATATATCTACACACATATATACTACATATATATATATACAATATATATAATATTATATCATATATATTATATATATATATATATACACATCCAACACTATTAATAAGGTATCTCAATTTATCAATAATTGATGTTTAAATAAAAAAAATTCATGGTGAATGTGACTTGAGTAGTGATTTAGTTTCATCTCTCTCTCTTTNTCGATAACGCAGATAATACTAATCATCAAGCCTCATCTCAAACATTCAGAGAAATAGACAATTTATGGTTCATATCAAAAAACATTATGCAGAGAAATAGAAGCATGAATATCATCATAGACAGCTGTTTACTATGAATTGCGGAATGAGACACCAGGTCAATTTTTAACAAGGTTTAACTGGTTTTATTTCTTAATTTTCCTTGTCCTAGACCGGTTGCCAAACCATGTATAAAGAGCTTAATCTTCCTTCTATTTCCTATTGCAGGAAGGAGAATAGTTGGGTTTATATCGTTATCAAGGAAGTTAGCGCTATCTGAAATCCAAACAGGCTCGTTCAGGATTTGAACACGGGTGTCCCTCCCAACAACGATGATCATTACAGGACGTACGCTGTTATTACTCGAATATATTCGTTAGTATAGTTTCTGGCTTAAATAAGAGAGATTAAATATTGAAATTCATTGAAAGCTAATATACTATTTACCGAGCAGGATGTAACACAAGGTCAATTTCATAGTGAAGTTTAATTTCAGCTTTCTTTTTTTCTAGACTAGTTGCCTAAACATGGTTGATAAACCCATCTGCCCTATTATTTTCCCATAGCTGAATATAGACTATTTGAGTTATCGAAATAATATAGCCTAATGAAAGAAATATGTTTACTCAAAAGAAATCTATACATATATAAAGGACAATTATGTGTATGTATATGTATGTATGTAGTGTGTGTGTGTGTATGTGTTGTGTGTCCGGAAGAAACTACCAAAATAAAATAATTAACGACAAAGTAAATATATAATAGACATTCACTATCACCATATACTGCTTTTTGAGCAAAAATAATTAAAGATTTGATTTATATTCGAGAAGATAATTAAAAATAAAATTCAAATAGATCAGCATGGATTTTTATCGTTTAATATATTAAATAGGAGACACAAATTTTTCTTTTCAGAAGGTCTGTGTGTTGTAATACGCTCTTACTTCTATTATCTTCTGCTCATCTTTGGTATCTTACGTTCTTCTTCTAGCGTTTGACTTCGTCTTGGGGACTTCGTGTCTGTCTTTCCATTGGGGATTTCTCTTTATCAGAAGCCCTGTGTCATTGGTAGTTTTTTAGATATAACACAAGACTTCGTTTGCTTAGATCATATTTTATTCCGAAATCCCCACCAGATACCTGCGCAGATTGAGTCGGCCGTGCGCTTAACACGACTTACCACTTCGTGGTTTGGCCGATACTGAACTAAACTCTGTTTCTAATCTAAACCGGAAGAGGGTCTTCTCCACCGATTCCACGGTATCCCTAGAAGGAGGATCAGACTGAGGTCAAGCCGAGTCACTCAATCCTCAAGGCCGCCGACTGCAAATTATAACAGCCATTTTGGTTACTAAACTAATGGTACATAAGTGTTAGTGTACTAACAATTATGTAACATGTGCACTTTTTTTCTGACTCCATACAAGGCCGGATCAACGCAAGGTGTTTGCAAATGGATTTGCGAGACTAATTTTTTTTTGCGCTCTCAGTTCTATCCAGGCGACGCCGGGTAGCCGCTTCTAGTATGATTTATATAAACTTTTTTCTATCATGACTTTTGATATATAGGAAAAAACAAGGATGCAGTATACTGTTTTAAAACAAGTCCTGGAAATTACATCTCAAAAAGTAGCTACACAGCCACTTACCCAACAAGATGACCAAATATGTCTGGACACATGCTGGAGAAGTAAGGACGAAACTCATAAGTAGAAATTCACCTTATTATTGTTTGTTATGAAGTGTTGTTATATATATATAATTATATATATTATATATAATATGTGTGTGTGTGTGTGTGTGTGTGTGTGTGTGTGTGTGCGTGTGCGGTGTGTGTGTGTGTGTGTGTATCTCATCAATTCTCTCCTTCTAGCCTCCACATTAATATAATTAAAAAAAAAACTGGAACACATCACCCCTGATGATGCACTTCGAAGTGCCGAAAGTACTCGGGAACCTGAACTTTGGTGGACTTATACACGATTCCACCCAAATATTAAAAGTTGGCCAGAAAACTGAAAAGATCAAAAAATAAATTGTTAAACAGGAGATGTGTCTTTTGTTTAATTCTACATGTATAATGAAAGAATGCTGCCCAACTATAATAATATCCATATATATATATATATATAATATATATATATATATATATATTATTAACAACACTTCAACACGAATAAAATAGGCACAATGTCAATTGCTTAAGTATTTGAATTCAGAGTTTTCCTTCTCCCAGACTGGTTGCCTAAAACAAAGTAAAAAGGCCAGACTGTCCTACTACGATAACCATTGCACAACGTGCGCCGTCTTGACAGCTAAACATACATTCGCAACATAAAACCAGGGTGTAAAAATAGTTGGTGCTTACCATCCTGTGACGTTCCCAGTCAGAGAATTCGTATCTTTTGTCTGTGTAAGGGACACCGGCAGCGGCCATCATCATACGAAGGATTTCGGCACGTCCCGCGGCCATTGAAGTAATGGGAGTGTAGTTAGGCATGTTGACTCTTTGGTTGCGCAAAAAAGCGGTTTCTGAGACGATGTGACTGAAGTGTCTGATTTCTTCTCTGTGGTCGAAAAGCAAATATCGCCAGGTTTTATAGTCACAGCAACTGGAGCAACGGGGCAAATTAATTGCTATTCCTGCAAAACGAAACGCTGTTAACGTCACCGCCCATTGCAAGGTCGTTGATTGAACAATCCCCTTAATAGTTGACACAATGTGTAATTTCATAGTTTATTTTCAGCGTTGGAAGTCAAGGCAAGGCCTTAAATCACAGGGAATGGTTAATGATTTTTGGTTATACTGTCAGTGTAAGATTAGTAAGTTTAATTAGTTTAACCTGCGTCTGGTCGAAGAATCACCCATTGCATTGTCAGGTTGCAGGCGATTTTATTGATGAGACACTCAACAAAGAATAATTATAATTTTTTGCAAGAGTATGTATCACAGTGCGAAGGTGTTAAGTTTTACTAGCAGACCTGTCGATATACCACTGTATGATAATTTAATTATTATAACCTTTTGATGAGAGACTTAATAGAGATTTTACGTCTGTCGACTCTCAGCAAAGAATAATAATTATTATTTCTAGCAAAATTTTGCACCACGAAGGTATTTAACTTTAACTTAATAAAATATTTCTAGTATGACCTGTGGATTTTACCATAGTATGATAATTTTATTATTACAACGATATGCTTACTTAAGAGATATTGATGAGACACTTAATACTAGAGATACCCAAATTTGTCGATTGCTAGCTTTTTAAAAACGAATTAAAATTAATTAAATCTATTATTTAAGGTCAAACTTTGTTTAAAATGATAAGTAGTAACATAATAAAGATCATTAAAAAAGAAAAATATCATTACATATGCAGTTTATTTTGAATAGATTTAAAACAATTTGTTTTGGGTCAATTTCGACGTGATCCGCCATTCTGCCTCTTTTTCAATGGTTTTAGGCGCTTGTTTACAATTTTAACGTAACATTTGGGATGGAAAGAATTTACCAAAAATCAGGTAATTATCCGATTTAATAAAATTTCACTATTGATTTATCAATTAATTAATTTTTATAATGCATGAGTTATTTTATTTCAAAACTTAATTTAGTATTTTTTGCTATGAAAAATTAATATATAAATTCATTTAAGAATATGAAAAGCCTGATTTAAGTTTAAAATGTTATATTTTTAGATTCTAGAAATAATAATCTATTTAATGCAAACCTTATTTTATTACATCAAAGTAATATAGAAAAACTCGATTGAAAATGTACTCCTCCCCCTTTTTAAGCAGAAAAAATATCGATGTATAATTTTTTCTTTTATAAGATATAGCTAATTAAATAATTATCGAAATGAGTAAAAAAGGAATCTCTAAAAAATTAATTATTTATTATTTTTTACATTTATTTTTTCGATTTTCGGTACTTATTTCTCATAGAAAGCCACCGTAATTTTTTTTTGTTTCTATTCATAACTTCGGTCTTTTATCTCATTATTTACTGTAATTAGAAAGCGGAAAGACCAACTTGAAAAAAAGTTACGCCCCAACATAAGGGGGGCCAAAAATAAATGACCTGAAAAAAATTAGAGTTTTGAATATAAATAAGTAATGCATTATAAAGATCATTCATTGATAAATAACACTGAAAATTTCATTAAAATCCGATAATTCCTGATTTTTGGAAAATTATTTTCCCTAGAGGGGGTAAAATCATTTTGTCAAAAATTCAATTTAGTCTCATTTTGGGTATCACTACTTAATACAGTACTCCTGTCTGTCGATACTCAAGAAAGAATAATTATTATTTGTAGCAAAATTATGCAACGCGAACGTATTTAAGTTTTAACGTAATAAAATATTACTAGCAGGACCTGTGAATATACCACAGTATGATGATTTGATTTTTTTCAACCTCTGATATGTTTACTTAAGAGCTATTGCTTAATACTTCAATATGTAAAAAGTATAATATTTGGTTTAATTCGCTCTCACTTTTTGATGTGACACTTGATCAGAATTCACGTCTCTCGACATACAAGAAAGAATAATTATTATTTCTAGGATACGTATGCACCACAGGGCGCAGGTAGTTTTAACATAATGAAATATAATTAGCAGGACCTTGTAGATATACCACAGTATGATAATTTGATTATTACAACGTTTTTATGAGACACTTAATACAGAATTCACGTCTGTCAAAGAAATAATTATTATTTCTAGCAAAAATATGCACCGCGAAGCTATTTAAGTTTTAACGTAAGAAATATTACAAGCAGGACTTGTGAATATACCACAGTAGAAATGATTTGATTTTTACAACTTTTGATGAAACACTTAATACAGAATTTACGTCTATCGACACTCGAGAAAGAATAATTATTATTCCTAGCAAAAGTTATGCATGCAGGGATTAAGGTATTTTAAGGTAATAAAATTTACTCTCAGGACCTGTGGATATACCACAGTTTGATAATTTGATTATCACAACGTTTAATATGCTTACATAAGAGTATTTGATAAGGCACATAATAGATAATTCACGTCTGTCGACACTCAGTAGGAGTATGATTATTATTTCTAGCCAAATCAATGCACCGCGTAGGTATCTAAGTTTTAACATAATAATATTACTAGTAAGACCTGTGGATATGCAACAATAGGATAGTTGGATATTACTACGTTTGATATGTTTACTTAAGAGCTATTGCTTAATACTTCAATATGTAAAAAGTTGATAATTGGTTTAATTCGCTCTCACTCTTTAATGAGACCCTTAATATAGAATTCACGTCTCTCGACACCAAGAAAGAATAAATTATTATTTCTAAGATATGTATGCACCACAGGGCGCAGGTAGTTTTAAACATAATAACTATAATTAGCAGGACATGTGGATATACTACAGTATGATATTTGACTATTACAACGTTTTTATGAGACACTTAATACAGAATTCACGTCTGTCAACATTCAAGAAAGAAATAATTTTATAACATAATTTTATTATTTCTATCAAATATGCACCGCGAACCTATTTAAGTTTAACGTAAAAAATATTACAAGCAGGACTTGTGGATATACCACAGTATGTATTTTGATTATTTCAACTTTTGATGAAACACTTAATAACAGAATTTACGTCTATCGACACACGAGAAAGAATAATTATTATTTCTAGCAAAAATATGCACCGCGAAGCTATTTAAGTTTTAACCGTAAAAAAATATTACAAGCAGGACCTGTGGATATACCACAGTATGATAATTTGATTATTTCAACTTTTGATGAGACACTTAATACAGAATTTACGTCTATCGACACTCGAGAAAGAATAATTATTATTTCTAGCAAAAATATGCACCGCGAAGCTATTTAAGTTTAACGTAAAAAATATTAACAAGCAGGACCTGTGGATATACCAGTATGAGATTTGATTATTACAACGTTTTTATGAGACACTTAATACAGAATTTACGTCTGTCGAAACTAACAAGAATTATAATGAATTATTTCGAGCAAAAATATGCACCACAGGGATTAAGGTATTTAAGGTAATCAATAATTACTAGCAGGACCTGTGGATATACCAAGTATGATAATTTGATTAATAACACGTTTGATATGCTTACTTAAGAGATATTTGATAAGGCACATAATAGATAATTCACATCTGTCGACACATAGAATATTATTATTTCTTGCAAAAGTTTGCACCGTGAGGTATTATAACTATTAAATTATAAAATATTACTAGTAAGACCTGTGGATATACCACAATAGGATATGTTGATTATTGAAATGTTTCATATGTTACTAGAAGATATTGCTAAATAGTTCAATATTAAAAAGTATAATAATCTAGACTAGCCGGCCTGTGGATAACGCCAGTATGTTAATTTGATTTTTACAACGTTTGATATGTTTACTTAAGAGCTATTGCTTAATACTTCAATATGTAAAAGTATACTAATCTGGTTTAATTCTCTCTCTTTTTTTTTTTTTGTGTGATACTTCATACAGAAATTCACATCTCTCGACACACAAAGAAAGAATGATTATTATTTCTAGCAAAAGTTTGCAACGCGACGTATTTAAGTTTGATAATCTGACTATTAAACGTTTTGATGAGACGCTTAATATACAAGCCTTGTGATGAAGGAATTAGGGTAATTTCCTAGTTGAGTAACATGATATTACGGGGGAACCATAAAAAACAAAACCCAAATTATTACTTATTTTCCCATTAAACTAACACTAAACCCCTAACCCTAACCCTAACCCTACTGGGAAAATAAATAAATAATTTAGATTCATTTTTATCAGTAATATCATGTTACTCAACTAGGAAATAACCGGAGTTAGGTTAAGACATTCCTACGGTATAGTTATTCTAACTAGACTGCAGGTTCCACCCCAAACACACACTATATATATTATATATATTTTTGATAATTGCACATGGACTTATACTAAGTCGTAACTTAGATAATTCAACAACGCTGGTAATAACCACACGTGTACATGAATGAACGTGCTCTCACGTATACATGTGCTATGTGAGTATAAACACAGCGAACATTAGAACCATCTTGATGCCCCAGGGGACTTACACCTACTACCCGCCAAAAAAAAATCTGAGGGTACTGTTGCTTATCTGACACACAAACGCAATATATACCGTTTCTCTAATCTCATTTCATTCCTCAGGAATACCAATATAAGTATGTTTGGGGTACTTGCTACTTTCGCTTGGATCCCAAATAGGTTTAAAAGGGGCTCTTAGCCTTGGTCGGAAACCCATCAAGTCAACGGAAAGTCCGACACAAAACCTTTGCTGCCTTTCAATGATGGCCAGGGGAGTAAACCCCGAAAACAAATCGGAGCCGGAGTCCCTAAGGTGGTGGTATGCCGAAATCCAGTGATACTATTAACTCCTGCGACACTACCGTGCCAAACTGCATTGGTTCCTTACCTTTCCTTTAGATCACAGCGGCAGTGTGGAGAGGGGGATTTGCTGCATGGGCAACAGTTTATCCTCCATATGAACCCGCCCAAGCTATGTAGTTCATGATAAAAAAAACAAAACTTTGATACCACACCATCGTTTTCTCGTAGACGGAAGGCGCCAAACATTATATATATATATATATATATATAATATATATATATATACATTTGGAGGATAATGTGCTTAATTGAAGTCATACCTAATTTTTGAAAAAATTAATTACGTTAATAATTAATGAATTTAGGCGGGCATATATGTTCCAAATGTAGGGCTGAAAAATCGAGAAAATGTTTAGCCTTACATTTGAACATATATGCCCGCCTAATTCATTAATTATTAACTAATTAATTTTCAAAATTAGGTATGACTTCAATTAAGCACATATCCTCCAAAAATTGTCGGCTAAAAAGGCCATATAAAAATAAACATTGTTGTTTACTTAATTTCATATATATATATATTATATATATATATATATATATATATATATATATATATATTATATATAATGGTATTCGGCGTATGCTTCTAAATTATTGAGATAAGAATTGATGTAAAAATGTTTTTTGTAAATTATCTCAAGGGAAAAATTTTTTTAAGAAATTTTGTGGAAAAATTATATCTTTACTTCATTCTTTGAAGGCATTGAATTGATATAAAAGAAAATATTGGGAAGACGAAAAGGAATTCAAAACATAAAATCAAAATTAAACAAACAAATGAGTTATATATCGCTGACAGAAATCTGTTTCGACCTTTTATTAAAGCGGTTTCATTAAGAGCGAAATGTCTGTGATGGAAAGACGGGAATAATAATAGTAATAATAATAAGTAAACCGTACAAACACGAGGGGTAAAAAACGAACGTTCATGTTCGGAGTCGGAATTTTTAAATATTGAAATGTATATCTTGTTAAAAAAAAATAAATTTTATTAAAAAAATTTTATTTTAAATTTTTATTTTTTTAAATCAGAAGCATCATAATCCACAAGAAACTCAAAAGAGTTTGTTGTAAAACTATATAAAAAAATGTATGAAAAGTATTTAAAAAATGTTCATGATTCCAGCACTTTCCGTCTTCCCGTCATAAATATTCTTGATGTAAACCGCTTTAATTAAAGGTCGAAACAGATTTCTGTCAGCGAACTATAACATCATTAGTTTGTTTTTTCTAAAAAAATGTTTCATTCATAATATATATATATATATATATATAATATATATATATATATATAACCAATAGCGGTTTGCATATGTCTGGGCAAGTACTGTTTAAAAAAAACACGGAATATTTCTTTTTATGATTGTAGCAGCCCCTTGTTTTTTTTTTTGTTTTATTTGGTGATGAAAATCAAGACTGATGTGAATGAACAAAGATTTATTGAACTTCTAACACCCGTGAAATACTGAAATCAAATGGGTATAAAACAATTAATAATTTTAACAAAGGGTTTTTTTTTTACAAATACTCAGAAACTTCATGGGAAAATTGGGAAGATAAACTTACCTGTGTGCACTGTAAGTACCAAGAACTAACTTGAGACTAAATTCTAACTCCAGAACATATTTCCCATACAACTTTTACTTTTTTCTAGCTTGGGCGGAATCCTTTTTTTCCATTTCTAGTTTTGCCGCCTGTCGCTGGGCGTTAGAATGCACCGACTGCAACCTCTGCAGAGGGGTAAGACTCCCCAATAGGAACCACCTGTTGCCGTGGGTGGCGACCCGTGATGCTTAAGGATAGAGCCCAGGTGGATAGAGTTCATGACTTGCAATACTCCACTTTGGCTCTATCTTGGCTAGACGGGCGGTGGAGAGACCCCTCCGATCAAATCGGCTGGCCACGTCAAGCCCTAGCACCTATATGATTTGTCCCAACCCTATTGCCCTTATGGCAAGCCCCAACCCCTTTTTATCATATAGGTGCTAGAAGGCGGTGACTGAGGTCTACATGTCCTGGGATGACGTTAAACTCTATCTGATTGGTGAGCTATTGTCCCTCTTTATTGTAATCTGTACAACGTTTCTCGAGTCCGAAAAGAAGGTTCCCGAGTCCGAGAAGGTTCCCGAGTCCGACAAGAAATACCTGAAGAAGGCCGGAGGACATATCGGCCGAAACGTTGTACAAATAACAATAAAGATTGGGACAATAGTCCGAATAACGCAGATTATACTATTGATGCTTCTATCTATAAGATTTGTGTATTTCGCACGGACACTTTCAAAATGGCTACCGGTTTGTTTCAAAGTGAAAGTCAGTTGGCTAAGTTCCTAGCATAAAATTATCTGAAATGAACTTAATTTTTATTAAGAACACATTTTATGATATTTTTGTGTTAAAGCATGCACTTGTATTGTTTTCGAAACGATTCTAAGATTTGTATATTTCGCACGGACACTTTCAAAATGGCTATCGTCTTGTTTCAAAGTGAAAGTCAGTTGGCTAAATTCCTAGCATAAAATTATTTGAAATGAACTTAATTGTTATCAAGAACACATCTTTGTGTTAAAGCATGCAGTTGTATTGTTTTATTAAAATGGATTGTTTCGACATTAAATGACCCCAAAAGGGTTGATATGCCGTAAAATGAATAAACCAATCTGAACCAAACCAAACCAAACGAAGCTAATAAAAATTATTTATACCAATTTGAAGCTATTTAGAACTTAAAACATTTAAAATTTTATCAAAATAACTTGTCTCAGAATTAAATGACCCGAAAAGAGTTGATATGCCGTAAAACCGATAAAACAAACAAAAACAAGAAAAACAAGCATTTCTCATAGCGTTAAAGGTAAGATTACATTATCCCCCCCCCCCATTTATAGGTAAAAAGTAATGAATAATTTTGTTTTACATGAATTGATACAATTTGATTTTTCAATTTTTTTCGCAGATTTCCCCTGCAATTATCTCCCTTGTCTGGAGATGGACGGTGGCATGAGGATGCCTGAGACAATGTCCATTGCCAGGTATTTGGCCCGCGAATATGGTAAGTAAAATAGCAAAATTCTTGCTTTGATGACGACCGCTTTTCTGTATACTTAAAAATACGTTTTTAAAGATATATTTTCTATTATTATTATTACTTACTCCTTTTGAGTTTTTACATCAGTGTTATCTGATGGTCTTTCACTGGAGTCTGAGTGACAGCAAGTCTTCTCAGCTCTACAGGACTCTTCTGAGTATTCTGGCAGATTGCAGCAGTGCAGTGTTCTGAATGGTTTCAATCCTTCCTCTGATTTCCAAACCCTTTTCCAACCCTTTTGGGACCGTTCCAAGTGCACCAACTACAATTGGTATCACTTTCATTTTCATATTCCATAACTTTTTCAGTTCTCTGGCAAGGTCCAGATATTTGTCCATTTTTTCATTTTCCTTTTGATCTGCTGGAACTGAAAAATATATATATATATATATCTAATCGTAAAAAGAAAGTGTTCAAACTATCGAACTCAAAGTTCAATGAACATGTAGATAAACTATCCATGCATTTACTTTTAATATTTAAAAATAGAATAAAAAGGAAACAATATATAAAATAATAATTAAATTAAACTTAATAATAAAATTTAAAAAATTATTATTATTATTATTATTATTATTATTATTATTATTATTATTATTATTTGGTATTTAAAATAATAATAATCAGCATACATTGTGTACAAGAACATCCACTCGGCCGAAAGAAGTGTCGGCATTTCAGTAAACATTTTTATCCATTCAACATTTTCTTTGCTTTATTTATCTATTTTTTCAACATATTGTCGGATTCACTTACATTTTTTATCTTGAACAAATGATAGAATCATTTAGTCAATTAGTTCAACTTATTAAATCTGCTGCACGAATTTATATTATATATATATATATATATATATATATATATATATATATATATATATATTATATATATATATATATATAGCGCTGAAAAAATACAGTTACAAACTTTTTATAAATATTTTTCTAACTCCTGTCACCTACAAAGCATCCATCAATTTCTTCACCCCATAATTTATCCTGATGAAGGTTTAAGTAAACCGAAACGTTTATGTGTCGATGAATAAATTCATCTAACATTTGGAACACTTAATATTTTCGGATTTATTTCCATATTTACTCCGATATATATATATATATATATATATATATATATATATATATATATATATATATATAGTAACATGTACAGATCGTTGTTTCAATACATTTTTCTAAGGAAAGCCGGATAAAAAAGTAAAATAGATAAAACAATTCGTTCTTCCTCCTTTTAGTCTCATAAGTATGAGTTACACCTTTTTTGAAAAAAAAACATAATTATGATATATATATATATATATATATATATATATATATATATATATATATATATATGAACGCGTGCAAAAATACTCTCATGAGCCTTTTTTCTGAATACATTTCCTAACTCTCGTCACTTTAAAAACGCCCATAATTGTTCATATAATATGTTTCTATTCTGTTGTGTTGTCCTGACGAAGACTTAATATAAACCGAAACTTTTAATGGCGCACTTCACCATAAGAAATGTATTAATCTTTTCCGGAATGTTTTATTTTTCTCTCTCCTCCCCCCCTCTCTCTCTCTCTCTCTCCCCATATACACGCACGCACAAACACACACACACACACACACATATATATATATATATATATATATATATATATATATATATATGCCTAATGTTTTTATATCATTTCCTTGCGTCAGGTTTCTACCCCAAGAACAACATGGACATGATGAGGTGTGACTACATCGCTGATTGCTTCTATGAAATCATGCACGATTATATGAGGTACTACCACTGGAAGAACGGACGCTTCAGGGTAAGTCTGATATTTTAAATTATTTCTACATCTTTCAGAACATTCCCTATATAAACCTAAGAGAAAAAAGTCTATAGTAAAATAATAATTAATCGAAGACGATTATATGAATGTCGAGGGTTTTGTAAAAAATGATAGCTTCTATGAAGTCAAGCACGATTTTTTACTATAAAAATGCATTGGAAATGGTTTTTAATATGAAAATGCATTGGAAATGGTTTTTAATATGAAAATGCATTGGAAATGGTTTTTACTATAAAAATGCACTGGAAAATTTTTACTATAAAATGCATTGGAAATAATTTTTACTATAAAAATGCATTGGAAATGGTTTTAATATGAAAATGCATTGGAAATGGTTTTTAATAAAAATGCATTGGAAATTTTTTTACTATAAAAATGCATTGGAAATAATTTTTACTAAAAATGCATTGGAATAACTATAAAATGGAAATAATTTTTACTATAAAAATGCATTGGAAATAATTTTTACTATAAAAATGTATTGGAAATAATTTTTATTATAAAAATGCATTGGAAATAATTTTTACTATAAAAATTTATTGGAAATGATTTTTACTATGAAAATGCATTGGAATCGATTTTTACTTTAAAAATGCATTGGAAATGATTTTTAATATGAAGATGTATTGGAAATATACTGGACTATGATATATATATATATATATATATATATATTATATATATATATATATATATATATATATATCATAGTCCATTATATCTATATATTTCAGCCTATTAATATCTATCGCTGTGTTCATATCTATCTATATATCTAACTATCAATTTCTGTCTGTTCCTACCTATTTATCTATCTGTCTATTTATCTATCTATCTATCTGGACTCGGTAATTACCTCTCCCCTTCATAATCTTATTTTATTTTTTTACAAATGAATCCTTGTGCATATTCATGGCTGTCTCTCTTGAAATAATTGTTTTTATTATTATTTTTAACAAGAGCAAATATAATACTAATGTATTTCTTTTTCTTTCTTTTTTATTCCTTTTTTAGTTTGGAAATGATGGTATGATGACATCTGACATGGGAAGCGGTGACAATAATTACGATGTAAGTAAATCATTATATATACTAGCAAATATATGCACCCTCCGGGTGCAAGTATTTAAGTTTTAATGTAATAAAATATTGTATCAAATTAGAAATGCTAATGAAACTAAATAAGAATGCAATTTAACTATTTAGTTAAAATAGGAAGTAAAGAATAAAATTAATTATTTTTTCTTGTTAATGGATTTCTTTTAAGATTTATCCACGAGATTTTAGATAATATTCATTAAGATAAAACCAAACAATTAGAAATCAATAATACTAAGCACATATTTATCAAAATCATATTTTTAATATCAATATGCAAATTAGCCTTCCCATTCACACTGTAAACTGCTATTTTGTTGTATATATAAATACAATTGTATGTTATTAGTATGTAGATAAGGCCAACGGTATTAATAATGTAAAACAATTTTATTAATGATTGAGGTTTAAATAAAAATAAAATCCTGTAGAATGTGACATAATAATTAAGGGAATTGTTACTTGAATAGTAATATAGTTTCGGTTACAGACAGAAAAACACTCAATCTCCATTATAATAATATATATATATATATATATATATATATATACATATATACATACATCCAACACTATTAATAAGGTATCTCAATTTTATCAATAATTGATGTTTAAATAAAAAATAAATTCATGATGAATGTGACTTGAGTAGTGATTTAGTTTCGGTTACAGACAGACAAACACACAATCTCTATTATAATAAGATTTTTATTTAGGTAGATAAACGTATTTAGAATAAAAATTGTTTTATTCATCTACTTTAAGCATTTTGGAATATAAATTGTCCTATCTATTTTAAACACTTTGAGATATTATCTCTAGTTTAAAAGTTAATTGTATCAATAGTGGGTTGACTAAATTTTATGTACAGAGCTTTGAAGATCTTCAATTTTTTTTTATATTATTGTCAGTATGAAGAATTTAGTTTCGGTTACAGACAGACAAACACACAATCTCCATTATAATAACTAGCAAATATATGCACCCTCCGGGTGCAAGTATTTAAGTTTTAATATAATAAAATATCATGTTAAATTAGAAAGGCTAATGAAACTGAATAAGAATTCAGATAAAAATATTTGGAACAGAGGGGGTATAATCGGAAAATAGAACAACTTTGAAACTAACTGTTCCACCATTTTCCATTACTCCCCTCTTTCAGTGGTAAATTTCCCTAATTTAACTATTTAGTTAAAATAGGAAGAAAAGAATAAAATTACAGTTATTTCTTTATGTTAATAGATTTCTGTTAAGATTTATCACCGAGATTTTTGCTCATATTTATTAAGATAAAACCAAACAATTAGAAATCAATAATACTAAGCATATATTTATCAAAATCAATTTTTTTAAGATCAATATGCAAATTAGCCTTCCCATTCACACTGTAAACCGCTATTTCGTTGAATATATAAATATAATTGCATATTATTAGTATGTAGATATGGACAACAGTGGCTTCGGCCTCTGGACCATTGATATAATTAACAGCGTCGATCCCAGGGGGCCATCCCCCCAGGCAACACCTGCCCCTTGATTTAAAGGGCAGGGCTGGGTTTATTGCCCAGTGCCTGAGGCGCCCCTCTTGAGGGGAATGCCGACGGGATCGACGCAATTTTTCACCTGCCACTCCATGAGCTTCGGCTTATGGGTGGTCCACGTTAATAGGGACTTTGTGCCTGACCCGTACAAGTGGGGTACGCGGTAAATACAGTAGATATGGTCAACAGTGGCTTCGGCCTCTGGACCATTGATATAATTAACGGCGTCGATCCAGGGGCCATCCCCAGGCAACACCTGCCCCCTTGATTTAAAGGGGCAGGGCTGGGTTATTGCCCAGTGCCTGAGGCGCCCCCCTTGAGGGGGAATGCCGACGGGATCGACGCAATTTTTCACCTGCCACTCCATGAGCTTCGGTTTGTGGGTGGTCCCACGTTAATAGGGACTTTGTGCCTGACCCGTACAAGTGGGGTACGCGGTAAATACAGTATGTAGATATTGTTAACAGTCTTAATGATGTAAAACAATTTTACTAATCATTGAGATTTAAATAAAAATAAAATCATGGAGAATGTGATGTAAATAACAAAGGGAATTGTGACTTGTATAGTAATATAGTTTCGGTTACAGACAGACAAACCCACAATCTCCATTATAATAATAAGATATATCTCTACTCTTTGTTTAGAACTACATGCACTGGAGATACATGAACACCTTCAACAGAGTGATGCCCTTCATGGAGAGGACCCTGGGCATGCGTAATGGTGGAAACAACTTCTTCATGGGAGAAATGGTACGTATGCTTTGCCCTGTGAATATATCACTCTTTAAAAGAAAAACTGATCTTTATATCCACCATAAGTCCATGCATTTTTGAGAGCTCATTAAATCCTTTCTACCTCTACACATCCCTATTTACCTCATACTATGATTTAATTAGTTTGGGAGAAGAAAAGGGACTGAGTACCGTAAATATGTTACTATACAGATTGTCTGTTACATTGGAAATTATTAGTCTCTACATATGCTTTTGAAATTATTCTACTCTCAAAATGAATTGGAAAGGATTTTTTCCTATGAAAATGCATTGACTATAAAAATGCACTGGACATGATTTCACTATAAAAATGTATTGGAAATAAATTTTAGTACAAAAATGTATTGGAAATAATTTTTACTATAAAAATGCATTGGAAACGGTTTTTACTATAGAAATGTATTGGAAATGATTTTTACTATAAAAATGCATTGGACAATGATTTTTACTATAAAAATGCATTGGAAATGATTTTTATCATAAAAATTCATTGGAAATGATTTTTACTATAAAAATGCATTGAAAATGATTTTTGCTATAAAAATTCATTGGAAATGATTTTTACTATAAATAAATGCATTGAACAATGATTTTTCCTCTAAAAATGCACCGGAAAGTGTTTCCACTATAAAAATGAATTGGAGATTATTTTTACTATAAAAATGCATTCGAAATGATTTCAACTATAATTGGAAATAACTTTTACTACTTTTTCTTTTTACTTGAATAAATGATTTTAACAATAAAAATGCATTGGAATCTATTTTTACTATAAAAATGCATTCGACAATGATTTTTACTATAAAAATGCATTGTAAATGATTTTTACTATAAAAATGCATTGGAAATGATTTTTACTATGAAAATGAATTGGAAATTATTTTTACTATAAAAATGCATTGGTAATGATTTTTCTCATAAAAATGTATTAGACAATGATTTTTACTATAAAAATGCATTGGAAATGATTTTTACTATAAAATGCATTGGAAACGATTTCTACTATGGAAATGCATTGAAAATGATTTTTACCATAAAAATGCATTGGACAATGATTTTTACTATATAAATGCATTGGAAATGATTGTTACTATAAAAATGCATTGAAAATGATTTTTACTATAAAAATGCATTAGAAATGATTTTTACTATAAAAATGCATTACAAATAAATTTTACTATAAAAATGCATTGAAAATGATTTTTACTATAAAAATGCACTGGAAATGATTTTTACTATAAAAATGCATTGAAAACGATTTTACAATAAAAATACATCAACTACCATTTAGACTGCCTCGTATTTATAAAATGCTATTTTATTATTCCTTGTCATTTATCTGTTAACTCTTGTCATTTAAACGAATATCCTTATCACTTTTGTTTTTATTCCTCCAACACGCATAGATGATGTGGTGTGATATGATGCTTTACTGCTGCCTTGAGAGCATGTACATGGAGAACCAGTCTATGTTCAGCAACTACCCCAAGATGATGGGTCTCTACAACCGCGTCGCTGGCCACCCCAAGATCTCTGGATACCTGAAGAGCCGCTCCAATACCAGCTGGTAAAACAAGAGAAGACCTCACTGAACCGGAAGTCACGTGGTTTATAAACTAAACAGTAATGAATGTTGTGTATCTATTCGGAGTGAATAGAAACTGAAAAGAAAAAAATGTTTATTTATTCAAAAATATTTTGATTTATTTTATTTGAATAAACGGTTGATTTTACAATAAACAAATCTCGGCTTCTTTCTTTCATGTCACCTTATTATAATGGAGATTGTGTGTTTGTCTGTCTGTAACCGAAACTATATCACTACTCAAGTCGGTAATTTATGAGGAAGTGCCTCCCGGTCTCCCGCCTCAAAAACAGCTACCCGCTGACTATCAAAATAACAACCCCAGCTCGTCGTAATTCTTGTTTATTTATCGTAATTTGTCGTAATTCTTGTTTAGATATGAAGATGGATATATAGTTTGAATAGACTGAGATAGATAGATAGATAAACAAAATAATATAGATAGATATGAACAAATGGAGATAGATATTTTTTCGACAAGTAAATGTACTTGAGGGGGGGGGGTCGCTTCTTTTTTTGTCGTAATTCTTGTTTATTTAAACTAAAAACAAGACATTAAACAAACACGAATAATAAAAAAAATCTTAGTATTTAAAGTAATATAGATAAATATGAACAAATTGAGATAGATAGATAGATATGAAGATGGATAGTTTTGAATAGACTGAGCTGGGTCGTTATTTTAATAGTCACCGGGTAGCAATTTTTGAGGCAGGAGACCAGGACGCACTTCCTCATTAATTACCCTCAAGTCACAATTCCCTTAGTTATTTACGTCACATTCTCCGTGATTTTATTTTTTATTTAAAACTTACTTATTAATAAAATGTCTTTACATTATTGTTATAGGTGATATAACCTATGGACAATAATGGAATGCGCCGACGGCTACTATAAGTAATAGGAACAATTGTGGCTTGACGAAAGCAAATGCGAGTCAGCTCGTAACTATATTGGTCGGACGCAATCTCCACTTTCTTTGCAGTAAATTTCTACTCTTTTGTTAAATACATTTGTCTACATTGTTACCCGTCGTGTTTGTCTTATTTTGACCCCTTAAAACCCCACAACAATTATTAATACTGATAATACGACCTTGTATTTATATATACAACAAAATAGCGGTTTAAAGTGTGAACAGCAACGCTAATTTGCATATTGATATTTAAAATGTAAATTTTCCCTATATATGTACTTAGTATGTAGAGGATATGAGAATGTGTTTCAATAATATTAGGAATGACGAATAAAAATATGACACAGCTTAGGCAGATAATACGGAGAAATGATAAAACAAATGCATATAATTATAAAATATCAAATAAATTCATCCAGAGAATAAATTTGCAATAATATGCAAAATGTTCAAAAGGAATAGTGTAGATATGATATGTGTAATGTAAAATGTAAAAGTTTGTATGTTAAGTTTGGAAAAGTTCTTTTAGATGTGGACAGAAATGAGAATAAAGTTTGTATATATGACCTGCTGAAACGGATTCTTGATGTAGGTAGAACGAAGTGGTAAGAATACTGGTAGTAGTAGTAATTGTGTTGAGGAGTGGAGTCGTTCGTTCGAACACTTGTTTCTTGGTCGTTGTTCTATCTGGCAGCGAGACGAGATCTGTGTGTTTGTTTGTGGTCTCGGATGTCTCCGTTTTGAACGTGAGATGAAGTCTGTCTGTCTGTTGATTTCTTCTCTGTCTATTTATAATTAGCAGATAGGATCGAAAAGTAATTAATTTTTGGCGCAAACGCGCGGACGTAGTTGAGAGCAATACTAGCCTAGTCCAATCGATTTTGATTTTTGTGTAAACATTTATTTTAATCACTTTTCCTTAAATTTAGGAAAATGAATTGTGTTCGTGTGTTCGCTTTAATCTCTTTTCCTTAAGTTTGGGAAAAGGATTGTGTTGTGTGTTTGTTTTAATTTCTTTTTCTTAAGTTTGGGAAAAGAAATGTGTATTTATTATTTTTAATGTAAAATATAGAATTGTATTCTATAAGTATTATTGATTTCTAATCTTTTCGTCTTATCTTAATGAAATTACCAAGAATCCCGGGTATAAATCTTAAAAGAAATCCATTAACGGTGTTGTATACTCTCTTTACTTCTATTATTCTTCTGCTCCTCTTTGGTATCTTACGTTCATCTTCTAGCGTCTGGACTTCGTCTTGGGAATTGGTGTCTGGTCTTCCATTGGGGATTTCTCTTGATCAGAAGCCCTGTGTCATTGGTAGTTTTTAATGTTAACCCAGACTTCGATTTGCTTTAGATCATATTTTATTCCGAAATCCCTACCAGACTACCAGCGCAGATTGAGTCGGCCGTGCACTTAACACGACTTACCACCGTTGTGGTTTGGCCGATACTGACTAAAAACTCTTTCTAATCTAAACCGGAAGAGGGTCTTCTCCACCGATTCTCACGGTATCCACCGGAAGGATCAGAATGAGGTCAAGCCTTGTTACTCAACCCTTCAAGGCCGCCGGCTGCAACTTATAACAGCCATTTTGGTGTCTACACTACTGTAAATAAGTGTTAGGGTACTAATAATTATGTAACAACAGACAGAAATAACTGCAAGTTTAATTTTACTTCGTATTTTAGCTAAATAGTTAAATTAGGACAATTTAGCAGTGAAAGACAGGAGTGATGGAAAAGTAAGTTTCAGTTGTTCTATTTTTCGATCATACCCGCTTCTGTTTCAAATCTTTTTATTTGCATTCTTATTTAGTTTTATTGGCCTTTCTAATCTGATAAAATATTTTTTAATTAAAACTTACACCCGGAGGGTGCATATATTTGCAAGTGGATTTAAAGAAAAATAATTTTGGAAAGTGAAGTCGGCTAAACATGTTCAAATCCTGGACGAGACTGTTTACAATTCACGTAGTGATAGTGTGCTCATCCCCTCTCTCAATATTTCCCCTAGTCCCTTTTTATATTTTTCTGTGTAGCATGCCTTTTTATTCCCTTTTTTCTTTATACTAAAAACAGAATGGTCCATTATTTAGCTGAGGTGAGGACACTCATAAGAGATAAGAATTCGGCGGATAAGCAGCACCAAATAATCAGGATTTAGACTCCCTCACTGATTGGCTGATACCGACTTTAGTCCACCTGACGATTATATTGGTAAACAAGAATTAAATAAATTACAAAAAATAAATAAAAATGTTTTTAAAAAATTGTGTTTGAAAAAAAATGATTGAATACCCCAAAAAGACTGAATAAAATAAAAACATATTAAACATAAAAATAATCCAGGGTTTACATGCCGTAAAATCCAACTAATCACCACGCACCCACCCACCCAACCAAACAAATTCCACGGTAATTTATGAGGAAGTGCGTCCCGGTCTCCTGCCTCAAAAATTGCTGCCCGGTGACTATTAAAATAACAACCCAGCTCAGTCTATTCAAAACTATCCATCTTCATATTATCTATCTCAATTTGAAGAGGTAATTTATGAGGAAGTGCGTCCGGGTCTCCTGCCTCAAAAATTGCTACCCGGTGACTATTAAAATAACGACCCAGCTCAGTCTATTCAAAACTATCCATCTTCATATCTATCTATCTATCTATCTATCTATCTCAATTTGTTCATATTTATTTATATTACTTTAAATACTAAGATTTTTTTTATTCATGTTTGTTTAATGTCTTGTTTTTAGTTTGAATAAACAAGAATTACGACAAAAAAGAAGCTACCCCCCCCAAACACATTTACTTGTCGAAAATATCTATCTATCTCCATTTGTTCATATCTATCTATATTATTTTGTTTGTTTATCTATCTATCTATCTATCTATCTATCTCAGTCTATTCCAAACTATATATCCATCTTCATATCTAAACAAGAATTATGACAAATTACGATAAATAAACAAGAATTACGACAAGCTGGGGTTGTTATTTTGATAGTCACCGAGTAGCAATTTTTGAGGCAGGAGACCGGGACGCACTTACTCATGAATTACCAACTCCCACTCCTCGGCATGCACAGATTGCATTGAATGCAAAAACAACACCAAACTGTTGCAATATATTTTTTGGGAGGTTAGCGTATATATAATTGTAAATATATCTTTCCAAAACACTAATACACAGAGTACCATTTAAACCCCACCCTACCACGCTGAATGTCTTTTAGTGACGTAAACATAAAACTTACCATTATCCATAATTAGAATGGCGAGACATATTGTTTCGTCGCCAGACTGTCATATTCTAAAGAAATTCTTAAAAATGCATCGGGACTGACCGCATGACGATAGGTGCACGAGAACAATGGACTGTTTCCACGATTATTGTCTTGAAAAAAATATTGCACTCTTGTTCGTACCTATTGGCCAAGCGGCATTGTACTCTTGAGGGGCGGGGGTCCTATTGAATAGCGGTCTGAGGACACGGAACCATAACAGATACGCCAAAATTAACTCTATGAGTCATATGAGACTATAAAATGTCCCCTTCTTTTCATTTAGCAGTTAGATCATAACTTGCATTGTCGGAAAACAAACGTTGGTTTTTTTCTTTTACTCCAAGTCAACATGCCGAACTACACCCTGTACTACTTCAATGGCCGCGGACGTGCCGAGATCCTTCGTATGATGTTCGCCGCTGCCGGCGTCAAGTACATGGACAAGAGGTTCGAGTTCAACGAATGGGATAAAATACAGGAAAGGTAAGTAATTAAAAACAAACATTTTATATGTAAACCGTCCGTCTGTCTGTCTCTCTCTCTTTCTATATATATATATATATATATATATATATATATATATATCTTATTATAATGTAGATTGTGTGTTTTTCTGTCTGTAACCGAAACTAAATCACGACTCAAGTCACAATTCCCTTAGTAATTGACGTCACATTCACCATGAATTTATTTTTATTTTAACCTCAATTATTAATAAAATTGTTTCACATTATTTATACTGTTAACCATATCCACATACTAATAGTATAATATATACTAAAAGTATATACAACAAAATAACGGTTTACAGTGTGAACGGGAAGGCTAATTTGCATATTGATATTAAAAATGTAATTTTAATAAATATATGCTTAGTATTATTGGTTTCTAACTGTTTGGTTTTATCTTAATGAATATAAGCAAACATCTCTTCAATGAATCTTAAATGAAATCCATTAACGAGAAAAAATAACTGTCATTTTATTCTTTACTTCCTCTTTTAACTAAATACTTAAATTAGAAAAAATAACAATGAAAGACGAGAGTGATGGAAGAGTAAATTTCAGTTGTTCTATTTTTCAATCATATCCCCTCTGTTTCAAATCTTTTTATCTGTATTCTTATTTAGTTTCATTAGCGTTTCTAATTTAATATAATATTTCATTACATTAAAACTTAAATACTTGCGCCCAGAGGCTGCATATATTTGCTAGTATATATAATGAATAACTTGAAGTTTCATGGTAATGCAATCATCAGATGAGTCCAATGGTTGAGATCTTAAAAACCAGTCGTGAAATGGTTGAGATTTTAAAAACCAGCCTTCAACGAATGGGACAAATACAGGAAGGGTAAGTAATTTAAAAAAACAAAATTTTTATGTGTAAAATTAAAATTCTTGAAAAGCTTTTAAAGAAAAATTAAAGAAAAAAAATTCCCTTAAAAAATTATTCCGGACATTGCAAAAAAAATGTACTTATATGAACCATTGCGATTCAAGTATGTCTGTAAGAATGTGTTATATACTGGGGTTTTCACTTTACCAAATCAGCATATAACGTTATATACCTTTCTTACTTCTTATTCTGGTCGTCTATTCTTCTGGCCGGCTTTGCTTCAGATCGTCTATCATCTATCTTGGTCTGGTATATCTTCTAAGGTCTGGTCTTCTTGCTATGTTCCTGCTGGCTGGTCGTCCTGGATTCATTTCTTAGTCTTGTTACCAAGACATTCAGCAATCACAAGAACATTTTACTTATACAAACTTTTATTTCCTTAACTATACATTTCACGTAACTAAATATCTGACTAACATAGCGCGCGCGAGTCCCAGCCTTAGGCAGAGCACAAAATGGCCGACTGCTCTGCCTGACGTCCAACTGCAAACTGGGGACTCTGAAAAAGGTCCCACGTGACTTCACATATTTGGCGGGCTTCTGTAATTTTCCATAGAAGGACCCGGCCATGGTATGAAAGGGGTCATCCCTTAGAATTACAGGGGATTGACAATAATCTTATGCAACCACATAGATTATGTAACAAATGATCTCAGGTGCTTTGGCATTGCCCCTTCCAGCTGGGAAAATTTGGCTCAGGACCCCCTCGGTGGCGGCGGAATCTTCGTAGAGGACTGTTTATGTCAGAAGTCATCCTGGTTTTGCGCAACATGAAGCTAAGAGGTATAGAAGAAAGCAGCGGCAACAAAGCACCGGCACATCAACATCTTCAGGGACAGCCTTCAATGCGACGTCTATGGCCGAGAATGTTTTTTCAAATATCGGACTTCACAGTAACAGGAGGCGCTGTAACTTCAGGGGCAAAAAAAAACTTTATTATAGTCTTCCGAGACTGAAATGCAATATAACTTATATGAACCATGCAAAAATATATGTGAGTATTTAAATGTTTAATGTTGAGAAATCCCCCCCCCCCAAATGACTTACTTTTAAAAATTCTATCTAGGAATAAATTAAATACGAGGTATGTCAGAAAAGTTCAAATATGTTAGAAAACTTTGATTTGAGGAGGAGTGTCCACTGCGAGTTCTTGCAACAGTGCCAGACAATCAACCAGCATGTCTATTAAAAAAATACTGCGGCGATCAGTGCGCGAGAAGAGGCGAGAGAAGTGGCAGGACACCTCGGGTGAGAAAATGCACCTGCCCTAAGTATCCGAGAGTTCCGGGTCCAGAAGAACATTACTGTGCTGGAGCAACCTCCCTACTCGCCCGACCTGGCTCCATGTGATTTTTTCCTCTTTCCCAAGCTCAAGGTTTCATCAAGGAAACACGTTTTGAGGATGTGCACGTCATCAAAAAGACCATAACGACAGAGCTAGGGAGAATCCCGGAAGAATCCTTTCAGGTGTGCATGCAAGCGTAGCAGAGAAGGATGGGAAAGTGCATTAGACTTTAAAGTTTAAAATATCGATTAGACGCGCACATATGTCACGTGATCAGTTTATGCAATATTGTAGAAAGAAACGTAAATATTTTTGAAAAATTTTTTTTAAATCTAATTAATTTAAAAGAATTAACGAACATAAAGTGTTCTTACAAAGAAAAACTTAATTCAAAGATCAATTATCCGATTGGGGAAAAATTACTCACCGTTATCTTGAAAAATAAGTAAAACAGTTCGTTGTTTTACAACAGGGTCAGTTTCTTTATTGATCTTTTTTAGCAGAATTCTGTATTCATGATTCTTCCACTAAAAAACTCCCGTTGTAAACTTATAAAACTCTGCTGATATAATTATTCAGACTTTTATTCTTAAAGAATAAAAGTAAAAATTGTTTATTGTCGGTTCATTTTTTTCATATTTCATAAAATAAAATGGGGGGTAGACCTTGTAAAAAATATTTCCCCTAACATATTTTAGGAAGAACCAATTTCAAACATATCTTCATCAAAAGGTAAGTAATTATGTGAATTTTCGTGATTTTTCATAGAATTTTAAAAAAAAAGCATCTAGTCGTAACTTGTTTTGGGCTACGTTAAATTTCAAATTTGTACAAAAATGTAAACATTGTTTTCGTTCAAATTTTTATTATTTTCGTAAGTTGAAATTAAAAAAAAATCAAGGAGTTTTTTTAATGTTTCTTCTTTTTAATGGACAAAAAATTCAAGATAATAGTTAACTACTCTCTCTTCTGTTT
>CM042175.1:7896215-7926903 GCA_023376005.1 Doryteuthis pealeii
AAAAGAGAGAGATCGAAAACCGCTCTATCTTAACAGTTGGCTGAATTTGCACTAAGGTATCAAAATTAAGGTGACACAGAAAAAACAGAACCCACAAATTTTTTAATAAAATTGTTAAATTCAAGTAGGGGGTTAGGATTTGGGTTGGGTTAGGGTTGGTGTTGGGGTTGGTGTTTAAGGTAAGTTTAATGGGAAAATAAATAATAATTTGGGTTCTGTTTTTTCTGGGCCACCCTAACTTTGACACATTTGCGCCAGTTTCCTTTCGAGCAGTTCCGATATGGGGGTTCGATTTACTATAAACTTATACGGGGAAATGAGCACCCCTGAAAACTCAAAAAAATAAAGAACTTTCAAGACTTTTTTAAAATCTGATTGATTGGTGTGTAATCGATAATAATCCATTGAAGGAAAAATAAATATTTAAATAAAATTTTCTTTTTAGCGGTTCCGATAAGGGGTTCAATTTACGATAAACTTATACGGGAAACTGAGCACCCCTGAAAACTCGAAAAATAAATAACTTTTTTGAATTTTTTTTTACAGTCTGATAGATTGGTGTGCAATCGATAATAATCCATTGAAAGAAGAAAAAAAAATTAAAAACAAAAATTTTAGAGGGTGTTCCAAAAGTTCAGGTCCGCCCTTAATTTAAAAAAAAATCTGCCTATTTATTTCATTAGAATTATGATAAATTAAAGAACACATTTTCTCATTCAAGTTACGTACATTAAAATCATTTTTATTTTATGTTTAGGTAAGAACATATCATACACTGTTTTGTTTATATACGAAATGTTAACTACATCGTATTTTTATTATAATTTTTGTTTTATTTTTATTACAATACGAATACAACTATGTTTACTTAGTTACGAAATAAGTAGTTATAATTTAACTTCCTATTTTTGTAAAAGGCTTTTTCTTTCTAAAATTCTTTTGTTTTTAATTTTTTCGTATATATACAAAGTTGAGTTATATTATATTTATTAAATAAACGAAATAAAATTTATTAAACAATAATAAGCGCTTATTATTTATTTAATAAATAATAAGCGCTTATTATTGTTTTTTACTTCGCTCTTTCTTACCAAATAAATATTTGTAAGATAGATTATTTCATTTCATTTCTAACTAAATTAATATTTTAAAGACAGGAATAAAAAGATTGCGATATGAATAAGATTTGATTTTTCGTTAAAACATACTTTTGCTGTCCGAAGCAAAATAATTTTTTTCTAACTCGCTATAAAAAATAATTCAATTGATAAAGACTCGTACAAATTATAATTGAGCAAGATTATTTCTCTTCTTTTCACGAAAAGTTTCACTGAAACTCCAGTTTGAAAATAATAATAGTATTTGGGGACAATTTTAAATTCAGTTTTTAATTGCTTGATAAGTTAGAAATAGATTGTAATTTATTTCTTTGAATTTTTCTACATGACAATTCAAATCTAGTTCTTAACGATAAAGAGAATGCAATATCTATTTTTGCTTACATTTTAAAACGTCTTCATTAGTTCTCTAAACTATTAAGACTTTTTTTTAAAACCATTAGTATTAATTACAAAACAACTCGTTTTATCATTTTTTTATTTATTTACATTTATATAACCCTATACTGGTGACTGATTTTTATTGACATTTAAAATCTTATTTTAAAAAAATGTAACCGTAAACTTGTGTTTTGAAACAATTTTCATTTTTCTACAATTTTTTGTGCATGACAACAATTTAAATTAAGTGTGTGTACATTGTACAATAAAAGTTAGTTTCAAAAACATACGATAAATATAAATAAATATTTAGAAAGATTATAAAAAAACGAATTTATTTTACGTTAAAATTTAGTTTGTCGCTAACATTTTCATTGTTTTGTTTGTTTCTTTCTTTATTTCTTTCTTCTGCTGCTAAAAACAGCTAGGCGAGTCGCTAACATTTTCGTTGTTTCTTTCTTTCTTTCTTTCTGCTGATAAAAAGTCAGGCGAGCCTCCGCTGATAGACCAAGTATTAGCAGCAGCAGCAGCTATGCTATGGCTTTCGAAAAATCGTTTGATTTTTGTTTGATTAATCGATTAAATCCCTTAATCAGTAAAAATCAATAACCAAATTTGGAATTTTTCTTAGTTAGAACGATATCAATGTGTATGCAAGATTTTGAATCTGAGTGACCTCCCGTTTTTTGTTATACGTCGACACGTACATACCAAAATCTCTGTTTTATATATTAGATATATATAATATATATATATATATATATATATATATATATATATATATATATAATAGTAATTGGTAATTTGCTTGATGCATTTTTAAGTATGTTATATATTAATGATTGGAAGGCAATTACAATGCATATGAAATAAAAACAAAAATATGTTCTTAGTCTTATCGATTTCAAAGTAAACTTTATCTTCAGAGATTGTTTTCAGAAATGCACGCGTTTTTTGTGTCGTTATTTTATCTAAAAACGGCTATTACGACTATCACCACATTCCGCGTGGCGTTAAAAAAAAAAAAAAAGAACACCACGTGACGCGTGTTTATAACATAAAAATAAAATAAAATAACGACACAAAAAACGCGTCCATTTCTGAAAACCGTCCCAGAAATAAGGGGTATAAAACACGATAATAACAATGGTTAATAAAAAGTAAATGTAGAAAACTAGCACAAAGGGAGTACAAGACTAGGCATGACTGCATTGGAAAGATGGTCCATTGGGAATGGTGCAAGAAATTAAATTTGACCATACATACACAAACGTCTTCCGCATAAAATAATCCAACAAGGGTTGACATGCCGTAAAATCCAACCAGTCAACAAAAAGAATTGAATACCCAACAAAAATGAATAAAACAAAACGTCTTCGGCATAAAATAATCCAACAAGGGTTGACATGCCATAAAATCCAACCAACCAACAAAAAGAATTCAATACCCAACAAGAATGAATAAAACAAAACATCTTTAGCATAAAATAACCCAACAAGGGTTGACATGCCGTAAAATCCAACCTAACAACAAAAAGAATTGAATACCCAACAAAAATGAATAAAACAAAACGTCTTCGGCATAAAATAATCCAACAAGGGTTGACATGCCGTAAAATCCAACCAGTCAACAAAAAGAATTGAATACCCAACAAAAATGAATAAAACAAAACGTCTTCGGCATAAAATAATCCAACAAGGGTTGACATGCCGTAAAATCCAACAGTCAACAAAAAGAATTGATACCCAACAAAAATGAATAAAACAAAACTAGCACAAAGGGAGTACAAGACTAGGCAAGACTGCATTGGAAAGATGATCCATTGGGAACGGTGCAAGAAATTAAATTTGATCATACTACTGAATGGTATATGCACAAACCAGAATCTGTCATAGATAATGAGACTTTTGAAATTCTTGGGATTTTGAGAGATAAATGAATCACCAAATTCCCAGCAGGAATACCAGACCTGGTGCTAATTAAGAAGAAAAAAAAAGAACTTGTCCTCTAGCAGATATTACTGTACCAACAGACCACAGAGTGAAAATGAAAAAAAAGGTGTTGGTTAAATCGAACTAAACGGACCTAAATTCCACCATCTTATGTCACCCCCGCCGAAAGAAAAAAATACCAAAAATCAGGGAATCAACTGAATTTAATGAAATTTTCAGTGTTGATATATTAATGAATAAAATATATAATGCACAGTTATTTAAAAAAAAAAAAATTTTAACATTTTTTTCAGGTCAGTTAACTTTGTAACACGTATCTTTGAGGCGTTACACAGATTCTCAAAAATACGTGGTTCAAAGTTAACTGCCCTGAAAAAATACAAACTATCAGGGAATCAACTGAATTTAATGGAATTTTCAGTGTTGATATATTAATGAATAAAATATATAATGCACCAGTTATTTAAAAAAAACAAAAAAACTTTTACATTTTTTTCAGGTCAGTTTACTTTGTAAAACGTATCTTTGAGGCGTTACACAGATTCTCAAAAATACGTGGTTCAAATTTAACTGCCCTGAAAAAAATGTAAAAGTTTTTTAAATAAAATAACTGGTGTATTATATCTTTTATTCATTAATATATCAACATTTTTTCTTTCAGCGGGGTGACACACGATGGTGGAATTTAGGTATGTTAAGTCCGATTTACCCATGAGTATGATATTAGAATTTTGAGTATGAAGGCAAAATTTTGTGATCGGAGCAAAGGAAATAAATTTGATATGATTTTCAAACTCATTTTTTATTAATCAACAAATGTATGATGTTTTGGGGGCCAAAGGTAATGTGTCTAAAAAAATGAGTTTGAAAATGAATTGAAAATAAATTAAATACCCAACATTAACGAATAAACCACAAATATCTTCAGCATAAAATAATCCAACAAGGGTTGGCATGCCATAAAATACAACCAACCAACAAAAAGAATTGAATACCCATCAAGAATGAATAAAACAAAACGTCTTCAGCATAAAATAATCCAACAAGGGTTGACATGCCGTAAAATCCAACCAACCAACAAAAAGAATTGAATACCCATCAAGAATGAATAAAAACAAAACGTCTTTGCATAAAATAATCCAACAAGGGTTGACATGCCGCAAAATCCAACCAGTCAACAAAAGAATTGAATACCCAACAAGAATGAATAAAAAAACATCGTCAGCATAAAATAACCAACAAGGTTTGACATGCCGTAAAATCCAACAAACCAAATCAAACAAGACCACGTTTAAATTCAGTTTCCCCTTCTTAGGGAATAAGTCTTGAACTATAATTTATTATTTTCTTTTATTATTATTATTATTATTTTCACTCCTTGTGAGTTTTTCACACCAACATTAGCTGATGGTCTTTCACTGGAGTCTGAGTGACAACAAGTCTCCTCTGGTCTCCAGGGTCTTCTGAGTATTCTAGCCAATTGCAGCAATGGTCTCAATTCTTCCTCTGATTTCCAGATCCTCCAATCTTTTTTCCAATCTTTTTGGAACCATTCCAAGTGCACCAATTACAATTGGTATCACTTTGACCCTCATATTCCACAGCTTTCTCAATTCTCAGGCAAGGTCCATGTATTTGTCCATCTTTTCGTTTTCCTTCATCTTACCCCTGTGATCTGCTGGAACCACAAAGTTCACCAGATGACAAGTTTTTGTTTTTTTTTATTAATCAATACTGCCGCTGCTATTATTTTTAATGTTTTATCTTATTATTTTACTCTAATTTATTTACCACGTTTATTCTAAAAAAATTTTTTAAATGTTATTTAGAAGTCTTTTTTTTAATTAACACAATATAGCTGTGTAAATAACCACCCAGTATAGACTATCGTTCTTCCTAGAATGCCCCACAAACTAAATCACCCTTCTCATCATACCTCACACAGCAGTATATAAAGGGACAGCTACCATGTGGGCAACACTTGGTTTGATGATAAGTCTTGAACTAATTGGTATTGTATGTTGTTAATCTATTCATCGGCCATTTTCAGGTGTATAATCCGTACAAAAAGAGGAATAATGGTTTGTTTTTAAATAGAAGGAAATCATATATATATATATATATATATATATATATATATATATATATATTATATATATATATATATATATATACCGCCCTGACATATTATATTTAGAGCCTAGGTTGATTGTTAGAAGAAAGCATGGTCTTAGGAATGGAAGAAATGTGGATTTGTTTGCAGAATTTGTAAGTTTTTAAATGAAGACTCTATTCTATTCCTCATTATGTTTGGCCGAAATGTAATTTCTGCCTTTTATTTCTGCCTTATTTCTGATCTTAATTCCATTTTCTTTTTATTCTTTTTTTTTCTTTTCTTTCTTCTTTTACCCAAACTGCATTTTTACACTGACCATGTGCTTTCCCCCCTACACACACACACCGCCCTGACATGTTATATATTTAGAGGCTAGGTAGGATTGTTAGAAGAAGCAGGGTCTTAGAAATGGAAGAAATGTGGACTTATACTAAGTCATAACTTAGGAATTAAAAGGCACCGGTAACTTCACTCATGTAAATTAAGGTTTCAAACTCTAGGAATCACAAAACCGGTTAGAAGCGACCCTTAGCCTTGGTCAGCAGCTCCTAGGACAAGGAAAAGTCATATAAAACCACTGCTGCCTTGGAGCTTTACCTTATTCCAAGGAAAGGCTAAGGGAGTAAACCCCGAAAACAAATCCGGAGCTGGAGTCCCTTAGTTATGAGGTGCTGTATCTCAGTACTTCCTAGCAACTCCTGTGGCACCGTCGTTGCCAACCTGCATTGGTTCCTACATTTCCTTTGGATCACAATGGCTGAGTGGAGAGGGAGGATCTGTAGGGCCACAGCTCATACTCCATAAAAACCTGCCCAGGCTACGTAGTTTTCCACTACAAAATCGAGAGGACTGCCTCGCTGACAAGAAAGCAACCGGAAGTGACGGTGTACCAGCAAATATCTTGAAGGCATGGTGCAGCACTGCTTCAACCACTACACTAGCGACTCTGCAGTTGCTGGGAACATAGACACATCCAGAATGAATAATAACAAGTGAATAATAACAAGTACATCCGGGGCCTTTATGCTTTCGGCGAAGGAAATAAGATGTTTGTTTATTTTTAGAAGCATTGCTGAACAAAGTATATATATTAAATATTTTACATTTTTGCTTGAAGGCAAATTACAATGCGAATATTCAAAGAATCTTATTTCCTTCGCCGAAAAGCATAAAGGCCCCGGATGTACTTGTTATTATTCACTAAGCGCCCCACTTGCCTCATATGGTAGAGACGCTAGTATCATTAACAGGTTAATTTCGCAGGTATGTCTCGGTGCTGTATCGTGGCTGAAACAGTATAGTGTCAAAACTATCCTGCTGAAGTCCCGGTTTCGACTTCTGTCGGAGGAAAATCGTTAGTATATATCGCTGATGAGACTTAATAAAGTTGAAACAGTCTGTACGATATTCTACACACCGAGTAATTCTTTGCGAAATTCACTTGTCATTGTTATCTTCTATAATTATCGAATTTATGCGATATTCGCATTGTAATTTGCCTTCAAGCAAAAATATAAAATATTCAATATATATACTTTATTCAGCAATGCTTCTAAAAAAATAAACAAACACCCAAAAATCTTATATATATATATATATATATATATATATATATATATATATATATATACCATTCAGTTCAATCTATTAACAGCATCAGGTATACAGACATAACCAGACACCAAACAAAATATCCACGGAGGGGGTTCCCATGCCATAGTGGCTAATGTGCTGAACTATGGCATTGTTATAAGCAAGTTCAAGCTCCAGTCATGCTATTAATGTTCACTTAAGAACTAGTACTCTTCGGAAAGGTATGAGCTCTCTCCATCCTCTCCATCTATGGGTTAAATAGTCCCGTGTTTCCCCTAAAACAAGACGTACTTGCAAAATAAGACCTAGCATGATTTTTCAGAATGATTTTAATATAATCCCTCCACTCAAAATAAGCCCTAGTTGAGAGCAATAACATCCACACGACGATAACCATTGCACGACAAACACAATATTTGGATATGAACAAATATTTGTTTCTACTTAAACTCTTCAAATGCAGTAGAAATCTGTTGGTGTGTTAAGCCATCATCTCTGTATAACCCACCCTATCCATCTTACACGGCTCATATCTTGTCAGCTATTAATGTCACAACCTCTTGCTCATTCCTTCCATCCCCTGCACTACTGAAGGCACAGCTTAACGCTCGTTGTAATCGGGTTTCAATTTCTGGTCCACTACGACCTCTTTCGGGTCCTCTCTTATGCCCACCCCACCGCTAATCAGCTTCTACACCTTCCCCGCAACCTCGTTCATGAGATTAAAAAGGAGGGAGGCACGATCGACAATAGCAGACACATTATATAAAACACATTCTATAATAATGATTGGAAAGTGTTTGTTTGTCAGAACATCGTATGGTTAATTTGCATACTGGGTTTAACAAAACCGGGTTTGATAAATAATAACTTGGTGTTATTGATCTCTAATATTATTGTTTTATTCTCCAACATATTAAAATCATTCATATTAAGAATTTTATATAGAAACCAATTAAAATGCAATTAAAATAAATTGTGTATTAGTAAAAAAATCATTGACAAATTTTCCTCCAAAAATTGAATCAAAATTTTCTCTGTGATTACCAACAAAATTACTGATTTTATTATTTCCTATATGAGTAGCATAGATTGGGTAAACTGATCTGTGTGGTAAAGTAGAACCTGGGAGCTTGATGGTAGGTGTGGAGCCCCACTTCAGCAAAAACAATCTCCCTGTTCTAGCACTAGCGAAAAGGGGATAGACTCCATTGCTATTTGGCTGATACAAACAATAGGCCACTCTGCATTGGAAAATTCTTTTAGGCTGGGATTTGTTTTATCAAGGAACAGCATCTGGGAGCCGACGGTAGGTGTGGAGCTCCAACTCAGCAAAAACATTTTTTTTGATGAGAGCCATTGTATATTTAATAGCTGGCGTTTTTAAATTTAATTCAAAATCAAATATCTGATGTTCTGTAAAATTTCCCCCCACCACCACCAAAAAAAGAAAAACCATTAGTTTATTTATCAAAATTTTTCTCATTCCCCAATGATACCTGCCTCAGAAAAATAAGGTCTAAAAAAAGTTTAGCTTACCCTTACTGTGATGTACTGATTATGAATCTCTGAGGAATGTGGAGTATCCCTTCATCACCATTACTCCCAGATCCACTCTGACCCAGAGTGGTATTACATGTCAGGGTATCATCTATGGGTTAAATTATAGAAAAAAAAACGAGTTTTAAAAACATGTTTTTAAAAATGAAATTTGAAAAAATACTGAATACCCATCGAGAATGAATTAAACAATTTTTTTCGGCATAAAATAACCCAACAAAGGTTGACGTGCAGTGGAATGCACCAAACCAAATCATTGCATGTGCTTTTGATCGCAAGCATCTTCTTATTATAATGAACATTTTTCTGTAATCAAAACTTTGTCGAGGTTTGTTTTATGGCATATCAACCTCGCTGGGTCATTTAATGCCGATAAAGATTTGAAATAAATTCATTCTTAATCGACTCATTTTTTTTATAAACACCTTTTTCTATTTAACCCATAGATGGTACCCTAACAGGTACTACCACTCTGAGTCAAAGTCGACCAGGGAGCAATGGTGATAAAGGGGTGCTCCACATTTCCCAAACCTCCAAAACTTGAACCTCACCATCAGATAGAGTTTAACCTCATTCTCAGGACATGAAGACCCTCTGCCACAGCCTTCTGGCACCCATATGATCAAAAGGGGTTGGGGCTTGCCATAAGGGCAATAGGGTTGGGGCAATCGTATAGATGCTAAGCGTCCAGCCGATTGATCGGAGGGGGCGTCTCCACCCGCCCGTCTAGCCTAAGTAAGAGCCAAAGTGGAGTGTTGCATGTCATGGGCTATTTAGCCGCCTAGGTTCCATCTTTAAGCATCTCGGGTCGCCACCCACAGCCAACAGATTATCACATTGGTGGAGACTTTCCTGTCTGCAGAGGTGCAGTCGGTGTATTCTAAGGCCCCAGACGAAATTTAGTTTTGGTTTGGTTCGACGGCAAAGTTTTGAAATAAATTCATTTTTAATGGATACTCAGTTTTTCATAAACTCATATTTTTCTATTTAACCCATAGATGGGACCCTAACAGGTACTACCACTCCGGGTCAGAGGGGACCTGGGAGCAATGGTGATGAAGGGGTGCGCCACATTCCCCAAACCTCCAAAACTGGAACCTCATCATCAGATAGAGTTTAACGTCATTCCCAGGACATGTAGACCCTCAGTCACCGCCTTCTAGAACCCATAAGATAAAAAGGGTTTGGTCTTGCGACAAGGGCAATAATGTTGGGAAAATCATATAGGTGCTAGAGTTTTTTTTACTCTGAAGCTACTGTTACTTCGTGGTCTTATATCTGAATTTCGCGCGTGGTGCAATGGTTAGATTCGTTGGAAATGGATTCCTCGACCCGGGTTCAAATCCCGGAAAGACTGTTTGCATTTCACATAATACTAATATCCTTGGGAAAGGTATGAATTCAAATAGTCTCCCTCCAACTATGGGTAAAATAGTAGGACAGACTGGGCTCTTTAACCTTAGCTAGGTAACCAATCTAGGAGAAGGAAGACTTTTAATTCAAACCTGTTAAACTCCGGTTAAGAAATTGAGCTTGTGTCGCATTCTGCTCGTGCGGATGGGTTTGATATATATATATATATATATATATATATATATATATATATGGTGGATGTAGTAGAATCCGACAGTATGAGGTAGGTAGAAAAGATGGTGAACAAGAAATGAAAACTCAAAACAAATCAGAGAGTTGATACGTTTCGTCCGAATTCATACGGACATACTCAGTCGAATGATTTTTATTCGACTGAGGATGTCCGTATGAATTCGGGCGAAACGTATCAACTCTCAGATTTGTTTTGAGCTTTCCTTTTCTTGTTCACCATCTTCTACCTACCTCATATATATATAATATATATATATATATATATATATATATATATACACGCACACACACACACACACACACACACATATATATATATTTAATAATTAATTTTTTGTTATTAATATTGGAGAAATGATTATAAAGTACTCAATTATTTCTTTAAGAGCTGTATTTATTTATTTATTGAAGTCACCAATACAAAGATCGTCTTACCAATGGTTTCAGATGTTTATCCGTCATCAGAGACGTTGACTTTTTGAAAAAAATTGAAATAATTGGACAGTTTTTAAACTCGTGCCTCGTGTGAACGTGATCCGTTATTCGTTCTTGCTTTTGCTTTCTTCATTCACCGGCGTTCCTATTTGTCGTCATTGAGTCTCGTGTTTTTATGAGGATTTTGTTTTTTTTTAAATTTTGTGTGCGTTTATATATGTGTGACTTCGTAAATTATGGCGGTCTGAGGTTTTGGTTAGTCCAATTCCATATCAAACATTTTTTTTCGGTCTGGGCGTGCATAAATATATATATATATATATAATATATATACACGGTTTGTCAAAAATTATCGTTTTTTTTTTGTACTTTTTGACATACGTTTAATTCTGAAAAAGAAATAACGTTTCATGCATTAATTTCTGCAGAATACAAGGTGTGTCAAAAAGTACAAAGTTTAAAGCTGTATTTCAGAAATGAAGAATGAATGGAACGTTATTTTATTTTCAGATTACTAGGTGTGTCAAAAAGTACAAAAAATATGATACATTTTGACACAACTAGTATATATATATATATATATATATATATATATATATATAATGCACCCTCCCGGTGCAAGTATTTAAGGTTTTTGTAATAAAATATTATTAAATTAGAAAGGCTAATGAAAGTAAATAAGAATGCAGATAAAAAGATTTGAAATAGAGTGTAAGTATTTAAGTTTTAATGTAATAAAATATTATATTAAATTAGAAAGGCTAATGAAACTAAATAAGAATGCAGATAAAAAAATTGAAACAGAGGGGAGTATAATAAATAGAAGAACTGAAACTTACTCTTCCATCACTCCCACATTTCATTGCTAAATTTTCCTACTTTAACATATTAGTTAAAATAGGCAGTAAAGAACAAAGTTACAGTTATTTTTTCTTGTTAATGGATTTATTTAAAGATTTATCCCCGAGATTCATTAAGATAAAACCAAACAATTAGAAATCAATAATACCAAACACATATTTATTAAAATCAATTTTTTTTCGTATCAATATGTAAATTAGTCTTCCTGTTTACACTATTAACCGCCATTTTGTTGTAAATATAAATACAATTGAATGGTATTAGCATGTACATCCGTCTCTCGGAGCGGATCTCCAGTGGTTTTGGCCCTGGACTGTGGTTACAAGTTAATAGCGTCGATCCCAGGGGGCTAACACCCCCCCGGCAATACTTGCCCCCTTGATTTAAAGGGGCTGGGCTGGGTTTATTGCCCAGCGCCTGAGGCACCCTCTTGAGGGGGAATGCCGACGAGATCGACGCATTTTTTTCCACCTGCCACCCATGAGTCTCGGTTTGTGGGTGGTCCCGCATAAAAACGAGACCTTGTGTCCAACCCATACAAGTGGGGTATAAATAAATGTAGATCCGACCAACGCTGGGGGTCCAGTGGCGTCGGCCCTGGATATTTACAAGTTAACAGCGTTGATCCCAGTGGGCTATCCCCCCAGGCAATACCTGCCCCCTTGATTTAAAGAGACAGGGCTGGGTTTATTGCCAGCGCCTGAGGCGCCCCCTTGAGGCGGAATGCCTAGGGATCGACGCAACTTTTGTGCTTACCACCCATAAGCCGAAGCTTATGGGTGAGCTCCCGTTTAAACGAGACTTGTGTCCAGCGCTTCTAAGTGGGATGAGAGGCAAATACCTGTAGATATGGTCAAAAAATATTAATAATTTAAAATAATTTTATTAATAAAAAAGTAAATTCGTCGGGGCGGCCTAAAGTCGGTATCAGCCAGTCAGCCTATACCCCTTTTCAATAGTGCTAGACCAAGGAGATTGTTTTATCATCTGAGGTGGAGCGCAACACCTACCATCAGCTCCTTACTTTACCGCATAGATACGCTGAGTTGGTGAGGACCGGTATCGAAATAGGAACCTTGTGGTCTCTAGCCGAACGCTCTACCGAATGAGCTAACCCGGCCCCTTTTTATTAATAATTGAGAGTTAAATAAATATAAATATAGAATGTGACGTATATAACTAAATGATTTGTGACTTGACTAGTGATATAGTGTCGGTTACAGACAGTAAAAAAACACACAATCTCCATTATAATATGATATGAATTTGGCTTCGGATCAAAGCGTAGTATCCGTTTTCTTTAGTCAAGAATAAAAAAGAAAACACTTGCTATGATCTTTCAGTGTGTTAAGTACATTCAGCGATCGAAATGGAATGACGAGTTGTTGACTAAGTTATTTATTTTGAGAAAATAAGCAATTTTCACAGGAACAATAAACTATTCTTACATTATCTGGGTCTGTCGTATTTAAAAGAAGCACTTTTGTTCATGATCTGCATTCTTACAGTATTAACTACTATAAGAATGCAGATCATGAACAAAAGTGCTTCTTTTAAATACTACACACCCAGTGCAACTAAAATTAAACTACAATCAACTGTGGAATATTAAATTGCCGGCCTTGAATAGGTTAGCGTCTACCTATTCATTGGCGCTAACAACTTGATTACCCTGACGGTATAAATACCAAACAGATCTGTGCTTGGTCGTCAGAGAAGACTTACAGTCACTCGAACCACAACACTCCGTTCTCTTCAGAATTTGCAAAGCAGAAAGCAAAGCTCACCATGCCTAACTACACTCTCCATTACTTCAATGGCCGTGGCCGTGCCGAGATTATGCGTATGATGATGGCCATGGCTGGCGTCAAATACATGGACAAGAGATATGAATTCTCTGACTGGGATCGTTGCAGGAATGGTAAGGAAATGTTTTTACTTTTTTTAATTCTTAGTTATTTCTCGACAATAATTTCGGTAATATATATATATATATGTGTGTGTGTGTTTGTGTGTGTGTGTGTGTGTGTGTGTGTATGTGTGTGTATTGAATCGATCGAGTTTCTATCTCGGTTGTAGGTAGCTCACAAATGTCTAGCCACCCTGAGGAGACTTGATAAGTTGAAACACGTCTCCGTGGATGACTATATATATACATACTTAACATCGATGTTAATAAGATTTGGTAACTTACTACTCATATAAATCACCAAATGGGGTAGATGGGACTCCTTAGCATTGGACTGCAATCCATGTAGACAAGGTTAAGTCTGTAATAAAACCTCCTCTGTAAAGCAGCCATACCTCTTTCCAAGGAAAGGCTAGGGAGGTAAAGTAGTAGCCTAGAAGCAAAACTACACTCTCCATTACTTCAATGGCCGCGGCCGTGCCGAAATTATGCGTATGATGTTCCATATGGCCGGTGTCAAATACATGGACAAAAGATACGAATTCTCTGACTGATATTGTTGCAGGAATGGTAAGGAAATGTTACATATTAACTCTTTTGATATTTAGTTATTGTACAGAGACTTATTGTCCTAGACTTGAATGGGGTACGATTTACGACACACATAATTTCTTAGGCTTATCTCTTACATTTCTGAACGGTCACATGACATGATGTATTCACATGGTAAACGAGAGGTTTAGAGCTCTCTAGCCTTGGAGGTAGAATATCTTAGAATATCTTTACTTCAATTGTCTTGGCCGTAGTATAAAGCAATATAAAGCAGAAAGCTCACGATGCCTAACTACACTCTCCATTACTTCAATGGCCGTGGCCGTGCCGAAATTATGCGTATGATGTTCCATATGGCTGGTGTCAAATACATGGACAAGAGATACGAATTCTCTGACTGGGATCGTTGCAGGAATGCTAAGGAACCTTTTATTAACTTTTTTAATGTTTAGTAATTGTACAGAGACTTATTCTCCTAGACTTGAATGGGGTAGGATTTACGACACACATAATTTCTTAGGCTTATCTCTTAGATTTATAAGCGGTCACATGCCATGATGTATTTACATGGTAAACGGTAGATCAAACTGAGCTCTCTAGCCTTGGAGGTAGAATATCTTAGAATATCTTTACTTCAATTGTCTTGGATGTAGTATAAGGCAGTATGAGACAAAGCTCACCATGCCTAACTACACTCTCCATTACTTCAATGGCCGTGGCCGTGCCGAGATCCTTCGTATGATGATGGCCATGGCTGGCGTCAAATACATGGACAAGAGCTATGAATTCTCTGACTGGGATCGTTGCAGGAATGGTAAGTTATTGAATGTCGTGCCTTCTTTGAGTATGCTGTAGTTATTCTCATTCTTGTTTATCTTACCTGTCGATTTGCACTTGGGCATTTTTGGGTGTCTGAAATTTAGAGAAGTAAATGTTTTGTTTCATCATGTATTGAATGTCAAATATTTCGTATCGGATTAGCTCAGTCCCTAGCGCGTTCGGCTAGAAACCACAAGTTTCCTAATTCGATGCCGGCCCTCGCCAACTCAGTGTATGGATAGTATATGGATCTGTGCAGTAAAGTAAGAAGCTGATGGTGGGTGTGGCGCCCCTCCTCAGACGGAAAACAACCCTTGTCTAACGCTACTGAAAAGGGGATAGACTCCCTCTCTGATTGATTTATACCGACTTTAGGGCACCCGATGAGTTTACTTACGGATTATTTCCTCTCCATCTTATTATGATGGAGATTGCGTGTTTTACTGTCTGTAACCGAAACTATATCACTACTCAAGTCACAATTCCCTTAGTTATTTGCATCACATTATCCATGATTTTATTCTTATTTAACTTCAATTATTCAATATATTTTTTGCGTTATCAATACTGTTGACCTTATCTCTATTTATTTACCTCATACCCCACTTGTATGGGTTGGACACAAGGTCACGTTTTTATGTGGGACCACCCACAAGCCGAGACTCATGGGTGGCAGGTGGAAAAATTGCCTCAAAGGTGGGGGTGCCCCAGGCGCTGGGCAATAAACCCAGCCCTGTCTTTTTAAATTAAGGGATGGTTATAATCCTGGGATCGACGCCGTTAATTATAGCAATCCCCACCACGAGGGCGGGTTTGCAATTTATTTATCTTGTGCCCCACTTGTACGGGTTAGGCACAAGGCCCTATTAACGTGGGACCACCCACAAACTGAAGCTCATGGGTGGCGGGTGAAAAATTGCGTCGATCCCGTCGGCATTCCACCCCAAGGGGGCGCCTCAGACGCTGGGCAATAAACCCAGCCCTGCCCCTTTAAGTCAAGGGGGCAGGTATTGCCTGGGGGGTGGCCCCCTGGGATCGACGCCGTTAATTTTAGCAATCCCCACCCGATGGGCGGTTTGCATATTAATAAGCAATTGTATTTATATATATACAACAACATAGCGGTGTGTAGTGTAAACAGAATGGCTAATTTGCATATTGATATTAAAAATTTGATTTTAATAAATATGTGCTTAGTATTATTGATTTCTAATAGTTAGGTTTAATCTTAATAAATATGAGCAAAATTCTCTTCAATCTTAAAAGAAATTAATTAAAAAAAAAAAAATAACTGTCACTTTATTCTTTGCTTCCAATTTTAAGTAAATAATTGAATTAGGAAAATTTAGCAATGAAAGACAGGAGCGGTGAAAGAGTAAGTTTTATTTGTTCTATTTTTAGATTATAACCCCCCTCTATTTCAAATCGTTTTATCTGCATTTTTATTTAGTTTCATTAGCCTTTCTAATTTAATATAATATTTTATTACATTAAAACTTAAATAGTTGCACTCTGTTTCAAATCTTTTTATCTGTGTTCTTATTTAGTTTCATTAGCCTTTCTAATTTAATATAATATTTTATTACATCAAAACTTAAATACTTGCACTCTGTTTCAAATCGTTTTATCTGCATTTTCATTTAGTTTCATTAGCCTTTCTAATTTAATATAATATTTTATTACATTAAAACTTAAATACTTGCACTCTGTTTCAAATCTTTTTATCTGTGTTCTTATTTAGTTTCATTATCCTTTCTAATTTAATATAATATTTTATTACATTAAAACTTCAATACTTGCAATCTGTTTCAAATCTTTTTATTTGTGTTCTTATTTAGTTTCATTAGCATTTTTAATTTAATATATTTTATTACATTAGAACTAAATACTTGCACCCTACGGAGGGGGCATATATTTGCTAGTTTCCCAAATCAAAACAATACCATACATTTTATCGAAGATTATTTGTACGTATTTATTAATATTGTATTCTATTTCTATTCCAGATTTCCCCTGTAATTATCTCCCCTGTCTTCAAATGGACAATGGTGACATGATGCCCGAGACCATGGCCATCTGCAGGTATTTGGCCAGGGAATACAGTAAGTTACATACACAACTAGATTTTTTAAAAAGTTTTTGAAAATGTCATTTATAAATGTTATTTCATCTATCAATAATGGAGATTATGTCTCTATTAGTCTGTAACCAAAACTACGCCCTTTCTTACATAAGATTACCCAAAATCATTTAGCATTGAATAAATAAACACAGAATTTGAGCATGCAAACTTAGACGGTCCTCATTGGTTTTTTAAACAAGTTTCAATAAATACATGCCAAGCAGCGGAGGAGCTGCTAAATGCATATATATATATATATATATATATATATATATTATATATATATATATAATATATATATATATCAATCCTTCCACACGACCCTAGTCTGACCTACTGTTTACCCATAGCTGGACGGAAGGTAGTGGGATGCATCCGTTTCCCCAGGGTATTATTAGCGCTCTCTGAAATGCAAACAGCCTCGTCCAGTTAACTCTGGTCCAGTTCAGATGAATATTCTTTAGTATTTATAGTGAGTTACAACTATGTTGTGTTATTCTTGGCTTATCGATAATAATATTAATTAAATGGATGTATTATTCATAGGTATCAGTTGGAAATATAATAGGGGTGTTTCATTTCTATACTGTCTATACCAGGGGTTACCAACCTCTGGCCAGTGGGCCGAATCCGGTCCGCGAAGCTATTTCATCAGCACTGCCGACGGAACTTTAGTTTCACAAATCGCACTAAACCTTTCTGCTAATGCTGCGTTCTTTAATAATGTTTTGAAAATAAATATGTTGGTTAAATTTGTTTTTGTGCATCTTACGCCACTCATCCATGAATATAACATGGACAGATAAATTTTGTTTTACATCATTTTTTCAGAGCTTTCGTTCTGGCTAGAACACAATAATAAGGTGGCCCGCGCCCGATATTTTTGCAATTATCCGGCCCACCGCGAAAAAGTTCGGTGATCCCTGGTCTAAACAGAAGCTGACATCTTTCAGATATATTTTGACATATAACGTAAACGTTTCTTTTAAGAAGATATAAGATTTCGTTTTGCGTATCAACGTTAATTTATATCTAAATATTTGTTAGAAAATGTGTTTTGTTAGTCAAAAAAATATGTAAAAATATGATTTATTGTTTATTTGGTACATAAAGTTGATTAAAACCGATTCATTTTGTAGATTTCTATCCCAAGAAATGTTTTTTATTATAAAAATGCATTTGAAATGATTTTGACTATGAAAATGCATTGTAAATGATTTTGACTATAAAAATGCATTGGAAATGATTTTTACTATAAAAATGCATTGGAAATGATTTTTACTATAAAAATGCATTGGACATTATTTTTTACTGTGAAAATGCATTGGAAATGATTTTGACTATGAAAATGCATTGGAAATGATTTTTACTATAAAAATGCATTGGAAATGATTTTGACTATGAAAATGCATTGGAAATGATTTTTACTATAAAAATTCATTGGAAATGATTTTGACTATGAAAATGCATTGGAAATTATTTTTACTATAAAAATGCATTGGAAATGATTTTTACTATAAAAATGCATTGGACATTATTTTTACTATAAAAATGCATTGGAAATGATTTTAATATGAAAATGCATTGGAAACGATTTTTACTATAAGAATGCATTGCAAATTATTTTTACTATGAAAATGCATTAGAAATTATTCTTACTATAAAAATTCATTAGACAATGATTTCTACTATAAAAATGCATTGTAAATTATTTTACTATAAAAATGCATTGGAAATGATTTTTACTATGAAAATGCATTGGACAATGATTTTTACTATGAAAATGCATTGGACGATGATATTTACTATAAAAATGCATTGGAAACGATTTCTACTATAAAAATGCATTGGAAATTATTTTTACTATGAAAATGCGTTGGAAATCATCTTTACTATGAAAATGCATTGGACAATGCTTTTTAATATTACTGCTCGTGTTTTGTTTTTGTATTTGTCTAATGAATAATAATAATTCCTTTCGTAGATTTCTATCCCAAGAGCCCCATGGACATGATGAGGTGTGACTACATCTGCGACTGCTTCTATGAAATCATGCACGATTACATGAGGTGGTTCCACTGGAAGAACGGACACTTCAGGGTGAGTCAATTATTTCGAAATTGCTGCATATATCATACGACATATTTCTAGTAAAATATTTAATATCAAACGATATGCGTTTAATATGTGGTGAGTCGGATGTTAACGCTTTGAAAGCAGAAATAAAATGACGAAAATAAGATGTCTGCGCATAGGATTGGCGTAGGTAGAAAAAAAATTGAAATATTAAAAATTATAATTTTCAACCAATCAGAAATGTTCGCGCCTAAACAAAAAAGAAACCACAAAAATATAAATATTGTATTTTAAAATTGCCCATCTTAAGTTTTTGTAAATATCGGGCGTATTTTCCTGCCTGTCCCCACCCACAGATGAAATAAGAAAGTGCAAAGTAATTACAATCATCATCTATCTTTATTTATATAAAAAGGCAGTTGTTGTGTAGGTATATCTACACACACACACACACACACGCACACACACACACACACACACATATATATATATATATATATATATATATATATATATATATATATATATTAATATTACCATTGACTAGATGATTTGGCATTCCCCGTTTGTGGCATGGGCTGGTGGCACATGCGTTGAGTCCCCGCTCTTCGCTCTGTGGTCCACTGGTTCAATCTCTAGTGGCGGAGATTGTGGTATGCACTGCTGATGAGACCAAAGGAGGTCGAAACAGCTGTCCAGTGCTCCGAATGTCGCAAATGGTGTTTGCCGAGTTGTCTGGTCGTGTTAATATGATTCAATTATCAATTATATATATATATATATATATATATATATATATGTGTGTGTGTGTGTGTGTACTAGAGAGGAGAGTTCTAGGAAGGGCGTGTCCACTGCTGGCCAACGTTAGATACGCCTCTACCTGCTCACCCCTATATTAATTTTAACATAGTTAAATGTCTTTAACCCAATAACACAGGGTTCTTATAATTGTTGAATGGTCAACTGAAAATGTGTTTTTTCTCATTAAATGCATGTGCCAGTCTTGCTAATGTAATGCAGATCCAAAATACCGAATTTGTCAGTTGAATAAGATAGAATTCCCAAAATAGAGCAAAAAAAAAACAACATTTTTTGGTAATTTATGAGGAAGTTGTTCACGGTCTCCTGCCTCAAAAATTGCTACTCGGTGACTATCAAAATAAAAAAACCCAGCTCGTCGTAATTCTTGTTTAAATATGAAGATGGATATATAGTTTGGAATAGACTGAGATAGATAGATAGATAAACAAACAAAATAATATAGATAGATATGAACAAATGGAGATAGATAGATAATTTCGACAAGTAAATGTATTGCGGGGGTCGCTTTTTTTTGTCGTAATTCTTGTTTATTTAAACTAACAACAAGACATTAAACAAACATGAATAAAAAAGAATCTTAGTATTTAAAGTAATATAGATAAATATGAACAAATTGAGATAGATAGATAGATAGATAGATAGACATGAAGATGGATAGTTTTGAGTTGACTGAGCTGGGTCGTTGTTTTAATAGTCACCGGGTAGCAATTTATGAGGCAGGAGACCGGGACGCACTTCCTCATAAATTACGCATTTTTTTCTCATACTTCATTCCAAATTTTGATACACTATTTTATTTTTCTCAGTCCAAAGATGGGGGTATTTAAAACCTTTGGGACGTTGCATTATTCACTAATATTAACCCCCTCGCAACGATACATTCTTTTCGAGGGAACCAAGATTTTGTGCACTTCATGACTTTAAAAACCTAATTTCAGTAAATGATTTTCGATTTCATGGGGTGGTTCCAATGGAAGAAAGGGTGAGTTAGTCATTTCGAAATTATATAATACTAGCAAATATATGCACCCTCCGGGTGCAAGTATTTAAGTTTTGATATAAAAAAATATCATATTAAATTAGAAAGGCTAATGAAACTGACTAAGAATGCAGATAAAAAGATCTGCAACAGAGGGTGTATAATCGAAAAATAGAACAACTTTGAAACTAACTATTCCATCATTTTCCATTACTCCCCTCTTTCAGTGGTAAATTTTCCTAATTTAACTATTTAGTTAAAATAGGAAGTAAAGGATAATATTACAGTTATTTCTTCTTGTAAATAAATTTCTTTTAAGATTTATCCACGAGATTTTTGTTTATATTTCTTAAGATAAAACCAAACAATTAGAAATCAATAATACCAAGCACATATTTATTAAAATAAAATTTTAAATATCAATATGCAAATTAGCCTTCTCATTCAAACTGTAAACCGCTATTTTGTTGTATATATAAATACAATTGCATGTTATTAGTACGTAGATATGGTCAACAGTATTAATAATGTAAAACAATTTTTATTAATAACTGAAGGTTTAAAAAAATTAAATCATGGAGAATTTGACGTTAATAATTAAGGGAATTATGACTTGAGTAGTAATATAGTTTCGGTTACAGACAGAAAAACAAACAATCTCCATTATAATAAGATATATATAGTAATCTGCACTATGATATTGGAGACGGAAAGGAGGGATAGAGTGGGGAATGTTATTTTATTGATATAAATATTTCCATTTCTTCTTCTTTCACAGTACAACATGAACGACTGGGGATTCGGAGGTGACAGCACCTGCAGCAACTACGACGTAAGTCACCGTTTTTATCTGAAATTGTCAATAATTTCAATGTGAAACATTTCAGCCGGAATAAGTCAACTCTAACCCATGCCCGCCCTGTCGACTGGGGCGTTAGAATGCACCGACTGCACCTCTGCAGAGGGGTAAGACTCCCCCAATGGGGCCACCTGTTGGCCGTGGGTGGCGACCCGTGATGCTTCAGGATAGAGCCCAAGTGGATGAGAAGTTCCTGACATGCAATACTCCACTTTGGCCCTATCTTGGGCTAGACGGTCGGTCGGAGAGGCCCCCTCCGATCAATCGGCTGGTCACGTCAAGCCCTAGCACTTGTATGATTTTCCCAATCCTATTGCCCTTATGGCAAGCCCCAACCACTTTTTTATCATATGGGTGCTAGAAGGCGGTGACTGCGGGTCTACATGTCCTGGGAATGACGTTAAACTCTATCTGATGGTGAGGTTCCAGTTTTGGAGGTTTGGGGAATGTGGAGCACCCCGTCATCACCATTGCTCCCTGGTCCACTCTGACCCGGAGTGGTAGTACCTGTTAGGGTCCCATCTATGGGCTAAATAGAAAAACGTATTTATAAAAAAATTGTATTATCCATTAAGAATTGATTTATTTCAAAACTTTATCGGCATTAAATGACCCACTGAGGTTGATATGCCGTAAAACAAAACAAACCAAACTCTAACCCATGTACACATGACCTCGAAGGCGTTTACTCCATGTCAGCTCTGTTGGCTGGGTTTAGAAACCACCGACTACACCTCTGCAGAGGAGTAAAAGCCTTCAATGAGGCGACCTGTTGACCATGGGTGGCGACCCGTAATGCATAAGGACGGAATCCTAGTGGATGAGCAGTCCATGAGATTCAACACCCCACTTTGGCCCTTACTTAGGCTAGACAGGCATTCGGAGAGTCTTCCTCCTATCAATCGGCTGGTCACGTAAAGCGCTAGCACCTATATGATTGTCCCAGCCCTATTGCCCTTATGGCAACCCCCAACCCTTTTTCTCATATGGGTACTAGAAGGCGGTGGCTGAGTGTCTTCATGTCCTGAGTATGACGTTAAAATGATGGTGATGTTCCAGTTCTGGATGTCTGTAGAATGTGGGACCCCCCCTTATCACCATTGCTCTTATATCCACTCTGACCCGGATTGGTAGTACCTGTTAGGGTCCCATCTATGGGTGAAATAGAATTTTTTTTTTACAATAAAAACATTTGAGATTGAAAAAATTCTTTCAATATATCGCTTCGAATCTTTCAAAATTTTGCCGGCATTGAATGACCCACCGTGGTTGATATGCCGGTAAACAAAGCAAACAGACAATACTCCATGTTTTCTTTCTTTCTTTTTCAGAACTACATGTACTGGAGATACATGAACACTTTCAACAGGATTATGCCCTTCATGGAGAGGTCACTGTGCATGCGCAATGGTGGAAGCCAGTACTTCATGGGAGATAATGTAAGTTTCTATATTTAAAAAGTAAAAAGTCTGGGTCACCCTTTATACAGGATGACCCAGAAAAAACAGAACCCAAATTATTTATTCATTTTCCCATTAAACTAACCCTAAACCCTAACCCTAACCCTAAACCCTAACCTTAACCCAAAACCCCCGTAGTTAAAATTAACAGTTTTATTATAAAATTTGTGGTTTCTGTTTTTTCTGGGTCACACTTTATACAGGATGACCAAAAAAAAAAACAGAACCCAAATTATTTATTCATTTTCCCATTAAACCCAACCTGTACCCCAACCCTAACCTTAACCTGTACCCCAACCCTAACCTTAACACTAACCCTAACCCTACCCCCCCCTAGTTAAAATTAACAGTTTTATTACAAAATATTACAAAATTTGTGATTTCTGTTTTTCTGGATCACCCTAATTTTCCGACCAATTTGCATGTTTTGCCCAACTTACTTCCTCCACTCTAATAATGAAGAAGACAAAATTAAAATAACGAAGAAAGGAGAGCAACAATGAAAAAGAAAAATAACAAAGAAACGATAAGAATAACTAGGCACTGGCAAAAAAATCAGCTTCTACGAGTTTTAAAAGCGAATTAAGAATAATTAAATCTATTATTTAAGGTTAAACTTTGTCTAAATCGATAAGTAGTAACATAATGATCATCATTAAAAAAAGAAAAATATCATCACATATGCAGTTTATTTTTAATAGATTTAAAGGGATTTGTTTTGGTCAATTTTTACGCGATCCGCCATTCTGTCTCTTTTTCAAGGGTTTTAAGCGCTTGTTTACAATTTTAATATAACATTCGCGTTTGCAAAAAAAGAAAAAAAAATACCAAAAATCAGGTAATTATCTGATTTTAATTAAATTTTCAGTATTGACTTATTAATTAATGAATTTTATAATGCACCAGTTATTTTATTTCCATACATTTTTTGTGTTTCCTTTCCATCTTGATATGGTTTTAGTATACACTAATACATATATTTTGCCTTTAAATAAAAGAATGACTGTTTTGTCTTAGGGTTAGAGATGATGTAATAACTTCCCCTAAAAACCACACATCTTCTTAATAATAATAATAATAATAATAATAATAATAATAATAATAATAATAATAATAATAATAATAATACCTATATTCGTCCTTTAAATCAGACTCAACAACTGTTTTGACATAAACTTATATGTGTTATAATCTGATGAAAACATTTAAAAACATAAATCTTTAATTGTATCCAATCTTATTTTACTTTTTTCAATCTTTCAGATGATGTGGTGTGATATGATGATGTATTGTTGTATGGAGAATATGTTCAGGGAGAACCAATCTATGTTCAGCAACTACCCCAAGATGATGGGTCTCTACAACCGTGTCGGTTCCTACCCCAAGATCGCTTCTTACCTGAAGAGCCGTTGCAACACCCCCTGGTAAATGGGTGTGCTCAGATATTCGTTTCATCTTCCTCAAATAAAAGAAAAAACATTATCTTCGTGATCTCTGGAAAAAGATGTGTTTTCAAAAACCTGTTTCATCAAGAAATGGGATGCTTTTTATTTATCTTATAAGATGTTACAAATTTAAAATATTTTAATAAAATATTTTTATCGAATTATTTGTCTCTTTTTAATCAATATTTGATCCCTGAATATTATTTGCATTTAATCAGTAGGTCCTCCATTCAACTAAATAACTTTTTCTTCTCTCTGTCTCTGTCTCTTTCTAGCTTTGTTTTTTTTTTCGCTCTCACTTTCTCTATCTCTTCCTTCTCATTCTCTCTCTCTCTCTCTCTCTCTCTCTCTCTCTCTCTCGCTGAATATATATATATATATATATATATATATATATATATATATATATATATATACATATATATATATCTTCCGCTGTCGTTTATCGCAACAGAAAAAATTTATACACACACACACACAACCACATACCCAAAAAATGCACAATGATTCCTTTCAATACACACACTTACAGCGCCACATACTCACGCCGTAAAATAGAATATTTGATGTCATATTTCAAAACCGTCTCCTTTTTTCAAACTTCAAAAACATTTTTAAACAGACTGAATGACAAGGATTACCACTCGCTTTTCTCATTATTCTGTGATAAATAATTTCTTATCTTATGCCCTGAAGATGATCTAATTAATTGATCGAAACACTGCAGCGTCGGCCAATAAACTCACCACTTAACCCATTTAAACCTGTGTTTTTTCATTTTTCTTGATATATTACATACCGTCGGATTCACTTCCTCTCTTCACACACACACACACACACACACACACACACACACACATATATATATATATATATATATATATATATATATATATATATATATATAATCAATTGTAATATTATGGATTTGGACTCATAACTTAAAGTTTCATGGTTATGCAACCATCAGATGAGTCAAATGGTTGAGATCTTAAAAACCAAAAGTCAAATGGTTGAGATTTTTCAGAATTATCTGTCTCTGCTTAATCAATAATTGACACCAAAAAATATATTAATTACATGAAACCAGTTCTTTTCCTTGGGGTCGATTGAACGACTTTGGTAGAACTTGAAGGACGAATGCGAGAATTTATTTCTGCCATTCCACAAGAGTTCCCGGAAAGATCAGTCGGTATGATTCCTGAACTACTTGAGAGAAACGGAGGCAAATGCTGATGCATCATATAAAATCTGAAATAAAACTCCATCTTAAGTCTGTTATTCTCAAATTCATTTTATGTGAAAATAATGCTTGTGTAAGATTCAAAGTGAATATTTGAAGAACATACAACTCCGACAAGGGTTGAGGGACACTACATTTAATAGATAATACAGCACAGGAATAAACAAGATACATAAACAATGGAAGATAGAATAGTGTACATAAACATACATACATAAAAGTCACTGACAAGATAATATAAAAGTAAACATAATATAAATGTACAGACATGAGACTAAGAATAGTCCATGCTATATAAATCACTTACAGTGACAAGTAGCCGGCGTTGAGGGCCGAAGCCCCAACGAGAAGGGAATGACAATTGTCTAACCCATGTGGTCTCGTAGCGAGGAAAGAGGTAGAAAAGAGGAAGAGAAGTTTGAAATAGCCGCTTAAATACCAGAGGTCCCTAGCGGAAACCAGCGATATCAAGCGGGCAGACAACTCCTCAGGCAAATGCGAAATTAACCCCTACACATGGAAATAAATTATAAGATTTTTAATTAGGTAGTTACTTTACAATCACTCTGCAGTTGTAAAATATTACAGATAACCCAACCCTTTATTCAATCCACGGGGGTACACTATTCTCATTCCATTAACCATGACTGGGTACAAGTGTTAAGCTGTATTAATCATTATTCTATGTTACTATCACCCTTGAACAGGGTTTAACCTGGTGGGTTGGTTGGATTTTACAGCATGTCAACACTTGTTGGGTTATTTTATGCCGAAGGCGTTTTGCTTTATTCATTCTACATGGGTACCGCCCTGTCGGCTGAGGCGTTAGAATGCACCGACTGCACCTCTGTAGAGGGGTAAGACTCCCCCAATGGGACCACCTGTTGGCTGGGGATAGCGACCCGTGATGCTTAAGGATAGAGTATTGGTGGATGAGCAGTTCATGACATGCAATACTCCACTTTGGCCCTATCTTGGGCTAGACGGGCGGTCGGAGAAGCCTCCTCCGATCAATCGGCTGGTCACGTCAAGCCCTAGCATCTATAAGATTTTCCCAACCCTATTGCCCTTATGGCAAGCCCTAACCCCTTTTTATCATATGGGTGCTAGAAGGCGGTGGCTGCGAGTCTACATGTCCTGGGAATAACGTTAAACTCTATCTGATGGTGAGGTTCCAGTTTTGGAGGTTTGGGGAATGTGGAGCATCCCTTCATCACCATTGCTCCCTGGTCCACTCTGACCCGGAGTGGTAGTACCTATTAGGGTCCCATCTATGGGTTAAATAGACAAATGTATTTATAAAAAAAGTGTATTATCCATTAAGAATTGATTTATTTCAAAACTTTATCGGCATTAAATGACCCACTACGGTTGATATGCCGTAAAACAAAACAAAACAAACCAAACCTGTTCTCATTCCACTAACCATGACTTGGTACAGGTGTTAAGCTGTATTAATTATTATTCTATGTTACTATCACCCTTGAACAGGGTTTAACCAGCAGCCTAGAAATGATTAAGGATAAATATTGGTGGGTTGATTGGATTTTACAGCATGTCAACACTTGTTGGGTTATTTTATGCCGAAGGCGTTTTGCTTTATCCATTCTACATGGGTACTCAATTGTTTTGTTAACCCAATTTCTTAAACACATTTTTAAACTCATATTTTTCTAATTAAAGAAAACATTTTTAAAAATTGAGTTTAAAAGATTTGCTCGTTATTTTTCATTTGTACCTTTCTTTCGCTTGGCTAGCAGAAATATTTTAAAAAGATTTCGGTCAGAAAAACTGAAAAGCCGAGTAAGTAATCTCTATTCTTCGAGATCATTTGGGTTTCTTTGCTGATCGATATGTTATTTTTACGGCATTATTTTTTTTTTATTAACTTACATACATCGTAAATCAGATTCATCTCTTCCGAATTAGACGAAATTTTCTGGATTTCCATCCGTGGGTTTATACAGCAGAAATTTTCCACACTGAATTCAACTGTTCCTCCAAAGTTTTCCTTATCAAGATATCGAAAACTGATGGTAGATGTGACTGACCTTGGGGTCACGTCGATATTGAGATCCAAGAAGAGTGGCTGGAATTTTGTAACACAACTCTCAATATTGTTGTCATAATTTAGTCCTAATGATATTCAAGAACGAATAAAACAATACGATGTTCTGCTGTTTTATAGAAATGATTGATGAATCGATTGATTTTAACGGCATGTCAACCCATCCAGGTTTACTTTATGCCAAGAGATACGTTGTGAGGCATGGTCACATTTATTATGTCTTTTTTCAAGGATGTTAATTGATTTTGACAGTAGATTGTTTGCAGTTGTTTTTTGTTAAGTTGATTGGGAATCACTTTAAGGGATAAGTTTATAGGGTAAAGTTCAAGTTTTTTTTATAAACGATAATTTGGTAGACAGTTTTTTAAAACAATTTTTATAAATATTTTTTCTATTTAACCCATAGATAGGACCTTAACATGTACTACTACTCCGGGTCAGAGTGAGCCTGGGAGCAATGGTGATAAAGGGGTGCTCCACATTCCCCAAATCTCCAGAACTGGAACATCACCATCTGAGGTTAACGTCATTCCCAGGACATGAAGACCCTCAGTCACTGCCTTCTAGCACCCATATGATAAAAAGGGTTGGGGCTGGACATAAGGGCAATAGGACCGGGACAATCATATAGGTATTTTTGACTCTGAAGCTACTGTTACTTCGTGGTCTTATATCTGAATTTCGAAAGTAGGAAGCGCGTGGTGTAATGGTTAAAGTCATGGGAAATGGACTCGTCGCCCCGGGTTCAAATCCTGGACGTGCTAATTGCATTTCACTTAGCGCTAATACCCTTGGGAAAGGTATGAATCCTACTCTCCCTCCACCTATGGTTAGATAGTAGGGCAGACTGGGTTCTTTAACCATGGCTAGGTAACCAGTCTAGGAGAAGGAAAACTCTAAATTCAAACCTGTTGAACTCCGCGTAAGAAATTGACCTTGTGTCATATCCTGCTCATGCAGAGGTGTTGGTAAATAGATAGAAAATACATAATAGATAAATAAATTATGAATAAATGTTTTTGAAAATGAGTTTGAAAATAAATAAATTTGAATACACATCAAGAACAAATAAAAATGCCCAACCCCGCATAAATAACCCAACAAGGGTTGACATGCCGTAAAAGCAACCACGCAAACATTGTTGTAAGCTGGGATGTGTTGAATACGATGATATAAATACTTTCGACCCAAACTGTTTTTTTATTAATTTCGCGGATCATATGACCTTTAGGCACCTCTTTTTTGACCTCGATTAAGAAATTACATATTTTTCATTTACACCGTCAATATCCGGTTGTTTTAACAGACGATTTTTAGAATTTAAAAAAAATTATAAACCTAACTCCTAACTCTAACCATAACCCTAACCCTTACCCCTAACAAACAACCAGATATTGACGGTGTAAATGAAAAACATGTCCTTTCTTAATCGAGATCAAAAGGGGTGCCTAAAGGTCATATGGTCCTAAATATTTTAAAAAATTAGTTTGAAAAAAAATATTTGAATACACATCAAGATCAAATAAAAATGCCCCACCCCGCATAAAATAACCCAAAAGGGTTGACATGCCGTAAAACCAACCCAGCAAACATTGTTGTAAGCTTTTTCGTTATGGGGATGTGTTGAATACGATGATATAAACACTTTTTGACCCGAACCGTTTTTTTAGTAATTTCACTTCTACAAGAGTTACTTCCCTTGACCTTCTTCTCAATTATCTCCCTTGATAGCAAACAGCCATCCTGTAAAATTAAAGTCAAATTAAAGCGGTTTAGCTCAGTAGTTAGAGCACTTGTCTTAGAATCGCTTGGTTCCTGGTTAGATAAAGGTCCCCACCAACTCAGTGTATGAGTACCCCAGTTTGGGTAATCTGATCTGTGTGGTACAGTGGGGATCTGATGGTAGGTGTAGCGCTCTACCTCAGCAAAAAGAATCTCCCTGGTCGAGCGCTAGCAAAAAGGGGATAGACTTCCTCGCTGTCCGGCTGATACCGATATTAGGCCACCCCGTCGACTTTACTTTTTTTACTTATAGCGAAGTTATATAATAGTGTGCAAAGAAATGCAATGGAACAATGAAAATATAAGTACGCTTGTAATTAAATATTCAGAAACAACATTTCAGCATTAAATAACCCGTGAAGCGTTGATATGCCGTTAAACTAATAAACAAATACTACTAGTGGGACTCGTGGACTCTCTACGAAACGAAAGGAATACAAAGAAATAATATCTTCTGTAATTCATATTTTCAATATTACAAAAACAAAAAAAAAAACAAAAAAAAAAACGTACTTTCGTTTGATTTTTCTAGTCGGTGACTCTACCGACTGAGCTACCAAATTGAAACCTACAAATAATTCAAACCCACTTTGGGAGGCTGGAGACCAACTTTAAGGAAGTCTAGAAAGGAACAAGTCATTGTGTCCCGATTACGCATTGGTCATACAGGACTAACGCACTCCTATATACTCAAACAAGAACAACAGCCACAATGTGGAACATGTCAAACACCTTTGACAGCTAAACATTTATTCATGGAATGCAGGTTTTTTGCTCACATCAGAAACCGTTATTTTAAAGTAAACAATATGAAAGATCTATTTGAAAATGTCAACATGGAGGATATTCTCTCTTTTTTGAGGGAAATAAATTATCATAGAATAGCCTGAAACAACTAAATAACATATAACATATCCAATAATGCTAACAT
>CM042175.1:7927003-7972003 GCA_023376005.1 Doryteuthis pealeii
CCCTAACAGGGTTACTACCACTCCGGGTCAGAGTGGACCAGGAACAATGGTGATGACGGGGTGCTCCACATTCCCCAAAACTCCAAATCTGGAACCTCACCATCAGATAGAGTTTAACGTCATTCCCAGGACATGTAGACCCGCAGTCACCGCCTTCTAGCACCCATATGATAAAAAAGGGGTTGGGGCTTGCCATAAGGGCAATACGGTTGGGAAAATCATACAAGTGCTAGGGCTTGACGTGACCAGCCGATTGATCGGAGAGGGCCTCTCCGACCGCCCGTCTAGCCCAAGATAGGGCCAAAGTGGAGTATTGCATGTCATGAACTGCTCATCCACCTGGGCTCTATCCTGAAGCATCACGGGTCACCACCCACGGCCAACAGGTGGCCCCATTGGGGGAGTCTTACCCCTCTGCATAGGTGCAGTCGGTGCATTCTAACGCCCCAGCCGACAGGGCGGGCATGGGTTAGAGTTGACTTATTCCGGCTGAAATGTTTCACATTGAATTCATTGACAATTTCAGATAAAAACGGTGACTTACGTCGTAGTTGCTGCAGGTGCTGTCACCTCCGAATCCCCAGTCGTTCATGTTGTACTGTGAAAGAAGAAGAAATGGAAATATTTATATCAATAAAATAACATTCCCCACTCTATCCCTCCTTTCCGTCTCCAATATCATAGTGCAGATTACTATATATATCTTATTATAATGGAGATTGTTTGTTTTTCTGTCTGTAACCGAAACTATATTACTACTCAAGTCATAATTCCCTTAATTATTAACGTCAAATTCTCCATGATTTAATTTTTTTAAACCTTCAGTTTATAATAAAAATTGTTTTACATTATTAATACTGTTGACCATATCTACGTACTAATAACATGCAATTGTATTTATATTATACAACAAAATAGCGGTTTACAGTTTGAATAAGAAGGCTAATTTGCATATTGATATTTAAAATTTTATTTTAATAAATATGTGCTTGGTATTATTGATTTCTAATTGTTTGGTTTTATCTTAAGAATATAAACAAAAATCTCGTGGATAAAATCTTAAAAGAAATTTATTTACAAGAAGAAATAACTGTAATATTATCCTTTACTTCCTTATTTAACTAAATAGTTAAATTAGGAAAATTTACCACTGAAAGAGGGAGTAATGGAAAATGATGAATAGTTAGTTTCAAAGTTGTTCTATTTTTCGATTATACACCCTCTGTTGCAGATCTTTTTATCTGCATTCTTAGTCAGTTTCATTAGCCTTTCTAATTTAATATGATATTTTTTTATATCAAAACTTAAATACTTGCACCCGGAGGGTGCATATATTTGCTAGTATTATATAATTTCGAAATGACTAACTCACCCTTTCTTCCATTGGAACCACCCCATGAAATCGAAAATCATTTACTGAAATTAGGTTTTTAAAGTCATTAAGTGCACAAAATCTTGGTTCCCTTGAAAAGAATGTACCGTTGCGAGGGGGTTAATATTAGTGAATAATGCAACGTCCCAAAGGTTTTAAATACCCCCATCTTTGGGCTGAGAAAAATAAAATGGTGTAACAAAAATTTGGAATGAAGTATGAGAAAAAAAATGGGTAATTTATGAGGAAGTGCGTCCCGGTCTCCTGCCTCATAAATTGCTACCCGGTGACTATTAAAACAATGACCCAGCTCAGTCAACTCAAAACTATCCATCTTCATTTCTATCTATCTATCTATCTATCTCAATTTGTTCATATTTATCTATATTACTTTAAATACTAAGAGTCTTTTTTATTCATGTTTGTTTAATGTCTTGTTGTTAGTTTAAATAAACAAGAATTACGACAAAAAAAGAAGCGACCCCCCCCCCCAATACATTTACTTGTCGAAATTATCTATCTATCTCCATTTGTTCATATCTCACTATATTATTCTGTTTGTTTATCTATCTATCTATCTCAGTCTATTCCAAACTATATATCCATCTTCATATTTAAACAAAAATTACGACGAGCTGGAGTTGTTATTTTGATAGTCACCGAGTAACAATTTTTGAGGCAGGAGACCGGGACGCACTTCCTCATAAATTACCAACATTTTTTTTTTCTGTTCTATTTTGGGAATTCTATCTTATTCAACTGAAAAATTCGGTATTTTGGATCTGCATTACATTAGCAAGCCTGGCACATGCATTCAATGAGAAAAAACACATTTTCAGTTAACCATTCAACAATTATAAGAACCCTGTGTTATTGTGTTAAAGACATTTAACTATGTTAAAATTAATATAGGGGTGAGCAGGTAGAGGCGTAGCTAACGTTGGCCAGCAGTGGACTCGCCCTTCCTAGAACTCTCCTCTCTAGTACATATATATATATATATATATATATATATATATATATATATAATTGATAATTGAATCATATTACCACGACCAGACAACTCGGCAAACACTATTTGCGACATCCGGAGCACTGGACAGCTGTTTCGACCTCCTTTGGTCTCATCAGCAGTGCATACCACAATCTCCGCCACTAGAGATTGAACCAGTGGACCACAGAGTGAAGAGCGGGGACTCAACACACTGGGCCACCAGCCCATGCCACAAACGGAGAATGCCAAATCAACTAGTCAATGTTAATATTAATTCATATATATATAATATATATATATATATATATATATATATATATATATATATTATATATACCTACACAACAACTGCCTTTTATATAAATAAAGATAGATGATGATTGTAATTACTTTGCACTTTCTTATTTCATCTGTGGGTGGGGACAGGCAGGAAAATACGCCCGATATTTACAAAAACTTTAGATGGGCAATTTTAAAATAAAATATTTATATTTTCGTAGTTTCTTTTTGTTTTTCAGGCGCGAACACTTCTGATTGGTTGAAAATTATAATTTTTAATATTTCAATTTTTTTTTCTACCTACGCCAATCCTATGCGCAGACATCTTATTTTCGTCATTTTATTTCTGCTTTCAAAGCGTTAACATCCGACTCACCACATATTAAACGCATATCGTTTGATATTAAATATTTTACTAGAAATATGTCGTATGATATATGCAGCAATTTCGAAATAATTGACTCACCCTGAAGTGTCCGTTCTTCCAGTGGAACCACCTCATGTAATCGTGCATGATTTCATAGAAGCAGTCGCAGATGTAGTCACACCTCATCATGTCCATGGGCTCTTGGGATAGAAATCTACGAAAGGAATTATTATTATTCATTAGACAAATACAAAAACAAAACACGAGCAGTAATATTAAAAAGCATTGTCCAATGCATTTTCATAGTAAAGATGATTTCCAACGCATTTTCATAGTAAAAATAATTTCCAATGCATTTTTATAGTAGAAATCGTTTCCAATGCATTTTTATAGTAAATATCATCGTCCAATGCATTTTCATAGTAAAAATCATTGTCCAAGGCATTTTCATAGTAAAAATCATTTCCAATGCATTTTTATAGTAAAATAATTTACAATGCATTTTTATAGTAGAAATAATTGTCTAATGAATTTTTATAGTAAGAATAATTTCTAATGCATTTTCATAGTAAAAATAATTTGCAATGCATTCTTATAGTAAAAATCGTTTCCAATGCATTTTCATATTAAAATCATTTCCAATGCATTTTTATAGTAAAAATAATGTCCAATGCATTTTATAGTAAAATCATTTCCAATGCATTTTTATAGTAAAATAATTTCCAATGCATTTTCATAGTCAAAATCATTTCCAATGAATTTTTATAGTAAAAATCATTTCCAATGCATTTTCATAGTCAATCATTTCCAATATTTTTATAGTAAAAATCATTTCCAATGCATTTTTATAGTCAAAATCATTTCCAATGCATTTTCACAGTAAAAAATAATGTCCAATGCATTTTTATAGTAAAAATCATTTCCAATGCATTTTTATAGTAAAAATCATTTCCAATGCATTTTTATAGTAAAAATCATTTACAATGCATTTTCATAGTCAAAATCATTTACAATGCATTTTTATAGTCAAAATCATTTACAATGCATTTTTATAGTAAAAATCATTTCAAATGCATTTTTATAGTAAAAATCATTTCAAATGCATTTTTATAATAAAAAACATTTCTTGGGATAGAAATCTACAAAATGAATCGGTTTTAATCAACTTTATGTACCAAATAAACAATAAATCATATTTTTACATATTTTTTTGACTAACAAAACACATTTTCTAACAAATATTTAGATATAAATTAACGTTGATACACAAAACGCAATCTTATATCTTCTTAAAAGAAACGTTTAAGTTATATGTCAAAATATATCTGAAAGATGTCAGCTTCTGTTTAGACCAGGGATCACCGAACTTTTTCGCGGTGGGCCGGATAATTGAAAAAATATCGGGCGCGGGCCACATTATTATTGTGTTCTAGCCAGAACGAAAGCTCTGAAAAAATGATGTAAAACAATATTTATCTGTCCATGTTATATTCATGGATGAGTGCCGTAAGATGCACAAAAACAAATTTAACCAACATATTTATTTTCAAAACATTATCAAAGAACGCAACATTAGATGAAAGGTTTAGTGAGATTTGTGAAACTAAAGTTCCGTCGGCGGGGCTGATAAAATAGCTTCGCGGGCCGGATTCGGCCCACTGACCAAAGGATGGTGACTCCTGGTATAGGCAGTATAGAAACGAAACACCCCTACTATATTTCCAACTGATACCTATGAATGATACATCCATTTAATTAATATTATTATCAATAAGCCAAGAATAACACAACATAGTTGTAACTCACTATAAATACTAAAGAATATTCATCTGAACTGGACCAGAGTTAACTGGACGAGGCTGTTTGCATTTCAGAGAGCGCTATTAATACCCTGGGGAAACGGATGCATCCCAATACCTTCCGTCCAGCTATGGGTAAACAGTAGGTCAGACTAGGGTCGTGTGGAAGGATTGATATATATATATATATATATATATATATATATATAATATATATATATGCATTTAGCAGCTCCTCCGTTGCTTGGCATGTATTTATTGAAACTTGTTTAAAAAAGTCTAAGGTTGCATGCTCAAATTCTGTTTATGTATTCAATCTTAAAATGATTTTGGGTAATCTTATGTAATAAATGACGTAGTTTTGGTTACAGACTAATAGAGACATAATCTCCATTATTGATAGATAAAATAACATTTATAAATGACATTTTCAAAAACTTTTTAAAAAAGTCTAGTTGTGTATGTAACTTACTGTATTCCCTGGCCAAATACCTGCAGATGGCCATGGTCTCGGGCATCATGTCACCATTGTCCATTTGGAGACAAGGGAGATAATTACAGGGGAAATCTGGAATAAAAAATATAATACAATATTAATAAATACGTACAAATAATCTTCGATAAAATGTATGGTATTGTTTTGATTTGGGAAACTAGCAAATATATGCACCCTCCGTAGGGTGCAAGTATTTAATTCTAATGTAATATATTAAATTAAAAAAACTAATGAAACTAAATAAGAACACAGATAAAAAGATTCGAAACAGATTGCAAGTATTGAAGTTTTAATGTAATAAAATATTATATTAAATTAAGAAGGCTAATGAAACTAAATAAGAACACAGATAAAAAGATTGGAAACAGAGTGCAAGTATTTAAGTTTTAATGTAATAAAATATTATATTAAATTAGAAAGGCTAATGAAACTAAATAAAAATGCAGATAAAACGATTTGAAACAGAGTGCAAGTATTTAAGTTTTAATGTGATAAAATATTATATTAAATTAGAGAGGCTAATGAAACTAAATAAGAATGCAGATAAAAAGATTTGAAACAGAGTGCAAGTATTTAAGTTTTGATGTAATAAAATATTATATTAAATTAGAAAGGCTAATGAAACTAAATAAAAATGCAGATAAAACGATTTGAAACAGAGGGGGGTTATAATCTAAAAATAGAACAAACGAAACTTACTCTTTCACCACTCCTGTCTTTCATTGCTAAATTTTCCTAATTCAATTATTTACTTAAAATGGGAAGCAAAGAATAAAGTGACAGTTTGTTTTTTTAATTAATTTCTTTTAAGATTTATTGAAGAGAATTTTGCTCATATTCATTAAGATAAAACCTAACTATTAGAAATCAATAATACTAAGCACATATTTATTAAAATCAAATTTTTAATATCAATATGCAAATTAGCCATCCTGTTTACACTACAAACCGCTATGTTGTTGTATATATATATAAATACAATTGCTTATTAATATGCAGCCCCGCCCAACGGGTGGGGATTGCTAAAATTAACGGCGTCGACCCCAGGGGACATTCCCCCAGGCAATACATACCCCCTTGATTTAAAGGGGCGGGGCTGGATTTATTGCCCAGCGCCTGAGGCGCCCCACTTGAGGGGAATGCCGAAGGGATCGACGCAATTTTTGTTCTTTCCCACCCATGAGCTTCGGCTTGTGGGTGGGCCCACGTTAAAACGAGGCATTGTGCCCAGCCCATACAAGTGGGGTATGAGGCAAATACCTGCAAACCCGCCAACGTGGTGGGGCTTGCTATAATTAACGGCGTTGATCCCAGAGGGCCATCCCCCGAAGCAATACCTGCCCCTTAATTTAAAAAGACAGGGCTCGGTTTATTGCCCAGCGCCTGAGGCACCCCCACCTTTGAGGGGGAATGCCGACAGGATCGACGCAATTTTTCCAGCTGCCACCCATGAGTCTCGACTTGTGGGTGGTCCCACTTAAAAACGTGACCTTGTGTCCAACCCATACAAATGGGGTATGTGCTAAATAAATAGAGATAAGGTCAACAGTATTGATAACGTAAAATAATTATTGAATAATTGAAGTTTAAATAAGAATAAAATCATGGATAATGTGATGTAAATAACTAAGGGAATTGTGACTTGAGTAGTGATATAGTTTCGGTTAGTGACAGTAACACAACAATCTCCATCATAATAAGTTGGAGAGGAAATAATCCGTAAGTAAACTCATCGAGTGCCCTAAAGTCGGTCTAAATCAATCAGAGAGGGAGTCTATCCCCTTTTCAGTAGCGTTAGACAAGGATTGTTTTCCGTCTGAGGATGGGCGCCACACCCACCATCAGCTTCTTACTTTACTGCACAGATCCATATGCTACCCATACACTGAGTTGGCGAGGGCCGGTATCGAATTAGGAAACTTGTGGTTTCTAGCCGAACGCTCTAGGGACTGAGCTAATCCGATACGAAATATTTGACATTCAATACATGATGAAACAAAACATTTACTTCTCTAAATTTTAGACACCCAAAAATGCCCAAGTGCAAATCGACAGGTAAAACCAACAAGAATGAGTATACCTACTGCATACTTAAAGAAGGCACGACATACAATAACTTACCATTCCTGCAACGATCCCAACCAGAGAATTCATATTTCTTGTCCATGTATTTGACACCGGCCATATGGAACATCATACGCATAATTTCGGCACGGCCACGGCCATTGAAGTAATGGAGAGTGTAGTTAAGCATGGTGAGCTTTGCTTTAAACTGCTTTATACTACGGCCAAGACAAGTGAAGTAAACATATTTTACCTCCAAGGCTAGAGAGCTCAGTTTGACCTACTGTTTACCATATGAATACAGTATGTCATGTGACCGCTCAGAAATGTAAGAGATAAGCCTAAGAAATTATGTGTGTCGTAAATCGTACCCCATTCAAGTCTAGGACAATAAGTCTCTGTACAATTACTAAACATTAAAAAAGTTAATAAAAGGTTCCTTAGCATTCCTGCAACGATCCCAGTCAGAGAATTCGTATCTCTTGTCCATGTATTTGACACCAGCCATATGGAACATCATACGCATAATCTCGGCACGGCCACGGCCATTGAAATAATGGAGAGTGTAGTTAGGCATGGTGAGCTTTGTCTTATACTGCTTTATACTACGGCCAAGACAATTGAAGTAATGACATTCTAAGATATTCTACCTCCAAGGCTAGAGAGCTCTAAACCTCTCGTTTACCATGTGAATACATCATGTCATGTGACCGCTCAGAAATGTAAGAGATAAACTTAAGAAATTATATGTCGTAAAACGTACCCCATTCAAGTCTTGGACAATAAATCTCTGTACAATAACTAAATATCAAAAGAGTTCATATGTAACATTTCCCTTACCATTCCTGCAACAATATCAGTCTGAGAATTCATATCTCTTGTCCATGTATTTGACACCGGCCATATGGAACATCAGACGGATGATCTCGGCACGGCCACGGCCATTGAAGTAATGGAGAGTGTAGTTTTGCTTCTAGGCTACTACTTTATTTCCCTAGCCTTTCCTTGGAAAGAGGTATGACTGCTTTACAGAGGAGGTTTTATTACAGACTTAACTTTGTCTACATGGATTGCAGTCCAACGCTAAGGAGCCCCATCTACCCCATTTGGTGATTTATATGAGTAGTAAGTTACCAAATCTTATTAACATCGATGTTAAGTATGTATATATATAGTCATCCACGGACACGTGTTTCAACTTATCAAGTCTCCTCAGGGTGGCTAGACATTTGTGAGCTACCTACAGCCGGGATAGAAACTCGATCGATTCAATACACACACACACACACACACACACACACACACACACACACACACACATATATATATATATATATATATATAATATATATATATATTGTTATACCGGCCGTTCCTGCAGTGGAGAATATACACCGGTTCTCACTATAAATAGTGAGACACCGAGTGAAAAGGTGGTACTGTTACCGTACTGTTACTGTTTAGCGGCAAGCTAGCCGTTCTTGTACCTTATTGTAAATACACTTGTCTCTTTTTACCCTACCTCGACTTGACTTCTTTTTTACTGTTGAACTAACATCACAACATATATATATATATATATATATATATATATATATATATTACCGAAATTATTGTCGAGAAATAACTAAGAATTAAAAAAAGAATAAAACCATTTTCTTACCATTCCTGCAACGATCCCAGTCAGAGAATTCATATCTCTTGTCCATGTATTTGACGCCAGCCATGGCCATCATCATACGCATAATCTCGGCACGGCCACGGCCATTGAAGTAATGGAGAGTGTAGTTAGGCATAGTGACTTTGTTTTCTGCTTGTCGGCTACCAAAAGAGAACGGAGTGTTGTGGTTCGAGTGACTGTAAGTCTTCTCTGACGACCAAGCACAGATCTGTTCGGTATTTATACTGTCAGGGTAATCAAGTTGTTAGCGCCAATGAATAGGTAGACGCTAACCTATTCAAGGCCGGCAATTTAATATTCCACAGTTGATTGTAGTTTAATTTTAGTTGCACTGGGTCTGTAGTATTTAAAAGAAGCACTTTTGTTCATGATCTGCATTCTTATAGTAGTTAATACTGTAAGAATGCAGATCATGAACAAAAGTGCTTCTTTTAAATACGACATACCCAGATAATGTAAGAATAGTTTATTGTTCCTGTGAAAATTGCTTATTTTCTCAAAATAAATAACTTAGTCAACAACTCGTCATTCCATTTCGATCGCTGAATGTACTGAAAGATCATAGCAAGTGTTTTCTTTTTTTATTCTTGACTAAAGAAAACGGATACTACGCTTTGATCCGAAGCCAAATTCATATCATATTATAATGGAGATTTTGTTTATTGTCTGCAACCGACACTATATCACTAGTCAAGTCACAAATCATTTAGTTATATACGTCACATTCTATATTTATATTTATTTAACTCTCAGTTATTAATAAAAAGGGGCCGGGTTAGCTCATTCGGTAGAGCGTTCGGCTAGAGACCACAAGGTTCCTAGTTGGATACTAGTCCTCGCCAACTCAGCGTATGAGTAGCATAGGGCTCTATGCGGTAATGTAAGGAGCTGATGGTAGGTGTAGCGCTTCACCTCAGATGCTAAAACAATCTCCTTGGTCTAGCGCTATTGAAAAGGTGTATAGACTCCCTCGCTGACTGGCTGATACCAACTTTAGGCCGCCCCGACGACTTTACTTTTTTATTAATAAAATTATTTTAAATTATTAATATTTTTGACCATATCTACAGGTATTTGCCTCTCATCCCACTTAGAAGCGCTGGACACAAGGTCTCGTTTAAACGGGAGCTCACCCATAAGCTTCGGCTTATGGGTGGTAAGCACAAAAGTTGCGTCGATCCCCTCGGCATTCCGCCTCAAGGGGGCGCCTCAGGCGCTGGCAATAAACCCAGCCCTGTCTCTTTAAATCAAGGGGGCAGGTATTGCCTGGGGGGATAGCCCACTGGGATCAACGCTGTTAACTTGTAAATATCCAGGGCCGACGCCACTGGACCCCCAGCGTTGGTCGGATCTACATTTATTTATACCCCACTTGTATGGGTTGGACACAAGGTCTCGTTTTTATGCGGGACCACCCACAAACCGAGACTCATGGGTGGCAGGTGGAAAAAAATGCGTCGATCTCGTCGGCATTCCCCCTCAAGAGGGTGCCTCAGGCGCTGGCAATAAACCCAGCCCAGCCCCTTTAAATCAAGGGGCAAGTATTGCCGGGGGGGGTGTTATCCCCCTGGGATCGACGCTATTAACTTGTAACCACAGTCCAGGGCCAAAACCACTGGAGATCCGCTCCGAGAGACGGATGTACATGCTAATACCATTCAATTGTATTTATATTTACAACAAAATGGCGGTTAATAGTGTAAACAGGAAGGCTAATTTACATATTGATACGAAAAAAAATTGATTTTAATAAATATGTGTTTGGTATTATTGATTTCTAATTGTTTGGTTTTATCTTAATGAATCTCGGGGATAAATCTTTAAATAAATCCATTAACAAGGAAAAATAACTGTAACTTTGTTCTTTACTGCCTATTTTAACTAATATGTTAAAGTAGGAAAATTTAGCAATGAAATGTGGGAGTGATGGAAGAGTAAGTTTCAGTTCTTCTATTTTTTTATTATACTCCCCTCTGTTTCAATTTTTTTATCTGCATTCTTATTTAGTTTCATTAGCCTTTCTAATTTAATATAATATTTTATTACATTAAAACTTAAATACTTACACTCTATTTCAAATCTTTTTATCTGCATTCTTATTTACTTTCATTAGCCTTTCTAATTTAATATAATATTTTATTACATAAAACCTTAAATACTTGCACCGGGAGGGTGCATATATATATATATATATATATAATATATATATATATATATATATATATATATACTAGTTGTGTCAAAATGTATCAATATTTTTTGTACTTTTTGACACACCTAGTAATCTGAAAATAAAATAACGTTCCATTCATTCTTCATTTCTGAAATACAGCTTTAAACTTTGTACTTTTTGACACACCTTGTATTCTGCAGAAATTAATGCATGAAACGTTATTTCTTTTCAGAATTAAACGTATGTCAAAAAGTACAAAAAAAAACGATAATTTTTGACAAACCGTGTATATATATATATATATATATATATATATATATATATATATATGCACGCCCAGACCGAAAAAAAAATTTTGATATGGAATTGGACTAACCAAAACCTTAGACCGCCATAATTTAGGAATTCACACATATACATAAACGCATACAAAATAAAAAAAAAAACAAAATCATCATAGAAACACGAGACTCAATGACGATGGAACGCCGGTGAATGAAAAAAGCAAAAGCAAGAACGAATAACGGATCACGTTCACACGAGGCACGAGTTAAAAAACAGTCCAATTTTTTCTGATGACGGATAAACATCTGAAACCATTGGTAAGACAAACTTTGTATTGGTGACTTAAATAAATAAATAAATAAATACAGCTCTTAAAGAAATAATTCAGCACTTTATAATAATCTTCATACAATGACTGCTATTTACACAGTAGCATTGCAACCAACAAAGCCTTCATCAGATGATGACTCTGGGTTCAGGCATGGTTTCGGGGCCGAAGCATCATTACCACTAACCCAGAGCGCCCCAGCAGTATCTCACGATACCACCAGACTTTGTCGGTTTGATGTCACAAAATAGGACTGCCATATCCACGCTGATGCGGTTAGAGCTTTCTCCTGGATCTTATTTAAGTATTTCCTTTTGTCTGGTAGAGAAAGTCCAAGTTTAGACAAAAATGCCGAGGTTGAGTTGGCAATAAACCCCCGACATCCGACCTCAATGGGAAATACATCCGTGATCCATCCGTTTCTGGCGCATTGTTCAATATTAATAGGAAAAAATCAATTATTAAATATATATATATATATATATATGTGTGTGTGTGTGTGTGTGTGTGTATATATATATATATATATATATATATATATATATGAGGTAGGTAGAAGGATGGTGAACAAGAAAAGGAAAGCTCAAAACAAATCTGAGAGTTGATACGTTTCGTCCGAATTCATACGGACACCTCAGTCGAATAAAAATCATTCGACTGAGGGTGTCCGTATGAATTCGGACGAAACGTATCAACCCTCAGATTTGTTTTGAGTTTTCATTTCTTGTTCACCATCTTTTCTACCTACCTCATACTGTCGTATTCTACTACATCCATCCTATCTCCATATATATATATATATATATATATATATATATATATATCAAACCAATCTGCACGAGCAGAATGCGATTCAAGCTCAATTTCTTAACCGGAGTTTAACAGGTTGGAATAGAGAGTCTTCCTTCTCCTAGATTGGTTACCTAACTAAGGTAAAAGATCCCAGTCCGTCCTACAATTTTACCCATAGTTGGAGGGAGACTAGCTGGATTCATACCTTTCCCAAGGATATTAGTATTATGTGAAATGCAAAAAGCCTTTCCGGGATTTGAACCCGGGTCGAAGAGTCCATTTCCAACGAATCTAACCATTGCGCCACGCGCGAAATTCAGATTTAAGACCACGAAGTAACAGTAGCTTCAGAGTAAAAAAAACCCTAGCACCTATATGATTGTCCCAAACCCTATTGCCCTTATGGCAAGCCCCAACCCCTTTTTATATTCCGCCCTGTCGGCTGGGGCGTCAGAATGCACCGACTGCACCTCTGCAGAGGGGTAAGACTCCCCCAATGGGGCCACCTGTTGGCCGTGGGTGGCGACCCGTGATGCTTAAGGATAGAGCCCAGGTGGATGAGCAGTTCATGACATGCAATACTCCACTTTGGCCCTATCTTGGGCTAGACGGGCGGTCGGAGAGGCCCTCTCCGATCAATCGGCTGATCAGGTCAAGCCCTAGCACCTATATGATTTTCCCAACCCTATTGCCCTTATGGCAAGCCCCAACCTCTTTTGACCATATTGATGCTAGAAGGCGGTGGCTGCGGGTCTACATGTCCTGGGAATGACGTTAAACTCTATCTGATGGTAAGGTTCCAGTTTTGGAGGTTTGGGGAATGTGGAGCACCCCTTCATCACCATTGCTCTCTGGTCCACTCTGACCCGGAGTGGTAGTACCTGTTAGGGTCCCATCTATGGGTTAAATAGAAAAACATGAGTTTATGAAAAACTGAGTATCCATTAAAAATGAATTTATTTCAAAACTAAATTTCGTCTGGGGCTTTAGAATACACCGACTGCACCTCTGCAGACAGGAAAGTCTCCCCCAATGTGACCACCTGTTGGCCGTGGGTGACAACCCGAGATGCTTAAAGATGGAATCCTGGTGGCTGAGTAGTCCATGACATGCAACACTCCACTTTGGCTTTTACTTAGGCTAGACGGTCGGTGGAGACGCCTGATCCATAGGCTGGACACGTCAAGCCTTAGCATCTATACGATTGCTCAAACCCTATTGCCCTTATGGCAAGCCCTAAACCCTTTTTATCATATGGGTGCTAGAAGGCGGTGGCAGAGGGTCTACTTGTCCTGGGAATGACGTTAAACTCTATTTGATGGTGTGGTTCAAGTTTTGGAGGTTTGGGAAATGTGGAGCACCTCTTTATCCCCAGTGCTCCCTGGTCGACTTTGACTCAGAGTGGTAGTACCTGTTAGGGTCCCATCTATGGGTTAAATAGAAAAATGTGTTTATAAAAAAAATGAGTCCATTAAGAATGAATTTATTTCAAATCTTTATCGGCATTAAATGACCCATCGAGGTTGATATGCCATAAAACAAATAAAACAATCTCGGCAAAGTTTTGATTACAGAAAAATGTTCATTATAATAAGAAGATGCTTGCGATCAAAAGCACATGCAATGATTTGGTTTTGGTGCATTCCAAGGCACGTCAACCTTTGTTGGGTTATTTTATGCCGAAAAAAATTTTGTTTGATTCATTCCCGATGGGTATTCAATTTTTTTTTCAAATTTCATTTTAAAAAACATGTTTTAAAAACTCATTTTTTTTTCTTTAATTTAACCCATAGATGATACCCTGACATGTAATACCACTCTGGGTCAGAGTGGATCTGGGAGTAATGGTGATGAAGAGATACTCCACATTACTCAGAGCTCCAGAATCAGCAATTGACAGTAAGGGTAACCCAAAGCCAAACTTTTTTTTAGACCTTATTTTTCTGACGCAGGTATCATTGGGGAATGAGAAAATTTTTGATAAATAAACTAATAGTTTTTCTTTTTTTTAGGGGGGGGGCAAATTCTTATCTTTTACAGAAAATCAGATATTCAATTTTGAATTAAATTTAAAACCACCACCTATCATACACAATGGCTCCCAGCAAAAAAAAGTTTTTGCTGAGGTGGAGCTCCACACCTACCGTCAGCTCCCAGATGATGTTCCTTGATAAAAACAAATTCCAGACGAAAAGAATTTTCCAATGCAGAGTGGCCTATTGTTGGTATCAGCCAAATAGCAATGGAGTCTATCCCCTTTTCGCTAGTGCTAGAACAGGGAGATTGTTTTTGCTGAGGTGGAGCTCCACATCTACCATTAAGCTCCCAGGTTCTACTTTACCACACAGATCAGTTTACCCAATCTATGCTACTCATATATAAAATAATAAAATCAGTAATTTTGTCGGTAATCACAGAGAAAATTTTGATAAAAAAAACACGGATTCAATTTTTGGAGGAAAATTTGTCAATGATTTTTTACTAATACACCAAGGAGAAACAAATATTTGTACATATCCAAATATTGTGTTTGTTGTGCAATGGTTATCGCCGTATGGAAGTTATTGCTCTCAACTAGGGCTTATTTTGAGGGGAGGTATTATATCAAAATCATTCTGAAAAAATCATGCTAGGTCTTATTTTGCAAGTACGTCTTGTTTTAGGGGAAACACGGTACTATTTAACCCATAGATGGAGAGGGTGGAGAGGGCTCATACCTTTCCCAAGAGTACTAGTTCTTAAGAAAAACATTAATAGGATGACTGGAGCTTGAACTTGCTTATAACAATGCCATAGTCCAGCACATTAGCCACTATGCCATAGGAACTCCTCCCGAGGATATTATTAATACTCATGTCCCTAGTAAGTAGGATATCATCAACTTGCAACACTCTTTGATTATAAAAGAGACAATCCAAATGGGTGTCGTCAACTCAGGTAAATAATGGACCATTCCGGGTTTTTTTTATATAAATAAAGAAAGGGAAATGAAAGGACATGCTACGTAAAAATAGAACAAGAAAGAAAGAAAGAAAGAAAGAGAGTAGAGGAAAGAGAGTAGAGGAAAGAGAGTAAAGGAAAGAGAAAGGGTGAGCGCGCGGAAGCAGTAACACTTATCTGTTCCAATCTAACATAATGAAAATATGAGGAAAAAAAAAGGAAAGAAAGAAAAAAGACTAGAGAGAGAGAGAGAGAGAGAGAGAGAGAGAGAGAGAGAGTTAAATAAAGATTATTATCATTTAACATATTGAACTATTTCGCAATAGCTCTTAAGTAAACATGCCAAACGTTGTGATAATTGAATTATCAAACTGTGGTATATTCAGGGGCCATGCTAGTTGAATTATATTATTAGTCTGGTTAAATCGAACTAAACGGACCTAAATTCCACCATCTTATGTCACCCCGCCGAAAAAAAAATACTAAAAATCAGGGAATTAACCAAATTTAATGAAATTTTCAGTGTTGATATATTAATAAATAAAATATATAATGCACAGTTATTTAAAAAAAACAAAAAAACTTTTACATTTTTTTTCAGGTCAGTTAACTTTGTAACACGTATCTTTGAGGCGTAACACAGATTCTCAAAAATACGTGGTTCAAAGTTAACTGCCCTGAAAAAATGTAAAAGTTTTTAAATAAAATAACTGGTGTATTATATCTTTTATTCATTAATATATCAACATTTCTTTCTTTCAGCGGGGTGACACACGATGGTGGAATTTAGGTACGTTAAGTCCGATTTACCCATGAGTATATGAGGATTTTGAGTATGAAGGCAAAATTTTGTGATCGGAGCAAAGGAAATAAATTTGATATGATTTTCAAATTCATTTTTTATTAATCAACAAATGTATGATGTTTTGGGGGCCAAAGGTAATGTGTCTTCAAAAACAGTTTGAAAATAAATTGAAAATAAATTAAATACCAACATTAACGAATAAAACACATACGTCTTCGGCATAAAATAATCCAACAAGGGTTGACATGCCGTAAAATCCAACAAACCAAATCGAACAAGACCACGTTAAAATTCAGTTTCCCCTTTTTCGGGACACCCTGTATAAGTCTTGAACTAAGTGGTATTGCATGTTGTTAATCTATTCATCGGCCATTTTCAGGTGTATAATCCGTACAAAAAGAGGAAAAATGTTTTGTTTTTAAATAGAAGAAGAAAATTATATATATATATATATATATATATATATATATATATATATCATTGGATCAATATACACACTACATAACACGGTCATTGCATACACACATAATTATTATTAACAGCGTACTAAAAATACACTCTATTAATCGCACAAAACATACGTAGCCAAGGATTCCAAACACAAATACGCAGATTCATACGCACACACGCACGTGGATACGATGATAACATCTCAGTCTATACGCATTTCCATGCGCACGTGCATGACAACATACGCACACGTAAAAGCAAAAAGGCGCATCCGACATCACGTAAACACGTAAACATGCAACACGATAATACAATTAAAAATATTAACCATTTGTACCATTTCTTTCATTTTTTAAAACTATTTCGTTTTACCTGATGAAGGCACAATTATGAAACTGCTCAGAAATAAAGATTATTCATATGTTGATAAATAAATGCTAAACCTTTTATTTGTTCATACGAATAGGAAAGGCATGGTTGGCCACCAATAAACTATCAGTCGTATGGAAATCCGACCTCGCTGACAAGCTAAAGAAACGATTCTTCCAGGCTGTGGTCATGTCGGTACTGCTGTATGGCTGTACCACCTGGACCCTAACGAAACGCCTTGAGAATAAGCTAGATGGGAGCTGCACAAGAATGTTGCGAGGAGCCCTGAATAAGTCGTGGAAGCAGCACCCTACAAAAAAAGCAACTGTATGGCCACCTGCCTCCCATATCACAAACCATATGAGTAAGGAGGGCTAGGCATGCAGGGCACTGCTGGAGAAGTAGGGATGAGCTCGTAAGCGACGTATTACTGTGGAGGCCAACACATGGACATGCTAATGTGGGCCGCCCAACCAGGACCTACATTGACCAGCTATGTAAGGATGATGGATGCTGCGCGGAGGAGCTCCCAGAGTCGATGAGTGATAGGGACGGTTGGCGAGAGACCGTCATGTATATCCGTGCAAATTGCGCGACATGATGATGATGATGATATATATATATATATATATATATATATATATATATAAGTAATCCACAGACACGTGTTTTGAGGTTTCACTTTTCATCAGTGTGGCTATACGTTAATAGCTATACCTGGGTTTGAGACCCGAATGAACATTCGTTCGCCAATCCTCTTACCCGTACGGCCATAGGCAGCTGTCAAATATAGGAGAATATTTAATCGCTACATTTCTAAGTGGAAATGAATTCACTAGAGTCCACAAACATTTGTAAACAAAGCGAGGGTTAGCTAGACGCCAGAACGGTGAATTTGCAATTAAATCCCTATTCAGTCTCTAGTGGCGGAGATTGTGCTATGCACTGCTGAAGAGACATAAGGAGGTCGAAACATCTGTCTAGTGCTCCGGATGTCGCACATGGTGATTGCCGAGTTGTTTGGTCATGGTAATTTAATTCATTGCTTTATTTGCATAATTAAATATGTATTTCCTTGCGAATTCCACCCAAATATTAAAAAGTTGGCCAGAAAACTCGAAAAGATCAAAAATAAAATTGTTTAAACAGATGTGTATTTTGTTTAATTCTCCATATATATATATATATATATATATATATATATATATATATATATATAAGTATGTCAACGTGTGGGAGCGCCACACCTACCATCAGCTCCTTACTTTACCTGTGCTACTCATACGCTGAGTTGGTGATGGCCGGTATCGAACTAGGAACCTTGTGGTTTCTAGCCGAACGCTCTACCGACTGAGCTAACCCGTGTGTGTGTGTTGTGTGTGTGTGTGTGTGTGTGTGCGTGTCTGTGTGTGTGTTTACACGGAAGTTATTCGATAAATACGGTGAATATGACCTACAAAGTCGAAAAGAAGAAAATGTGCAGTTAGACCCTTTTACTAGAAATCATTAGAGATGGGTTTATTCCGTGTTCCAGATGACTATCTGAAATCCCTTGTTTACGGACAACTACACCCGGAATTTTTTTTACCGGAGAGTCAGAGTGTTTTCACTGTATGGGCTGTCTTTTTTGACTCAGGTCTGAGAGGCAAACCATATTTAGAGGCACGTGTACACATGTTTTTTAGTAAAAAAAATTTCTTCGAACTTTCAGATTGTTTGCACATCGGCAGCCACCCCAAAATTAATGAGCGAATTCTGTTCAACCGTGCAGTGGTCTATTTTATCAAATTCAAATATAAAGATTGTGGAATAAATTCGGAAAAATAGAATTTGGAAATTTTTAAAAAACATTCTCATTACCTATTAAATGACTCTATTATATATATATATATGCAAGGTGTGTAAAAAAAGTTTCATGGTTTTTTTGTACTTTTTGACACACCTTGTATTCTAAAGAAATTAACGTTCCATTCATTATTCATTTCTATCTTGATAAAAAGAGCTTCAAACTTGGCACTTTTATGACACACCTTGTATTCTAAAAAAATGAACGTTCCATTCATTGTTCATTTCTATCTTGGTAAATACAGCTTCAATGTCAGTACTTTCTGACACACTTTGTATTCTGATAAAAACTAACGTTCCGTTCATTGTTCATTTCTAGCTTGGTAAATAGTTTCAAACTCGGCACTTTTATGACACACCTTGTATTCTGAAAAGAAAAGTTCAATTCATTCTTCATTTTTATCTTGTCAAATGCAGTTTCAAGCTCGGCACTTTTATGACACACTTTGTATTCTGAAAAGAATTAATGTTCCATTCATTGTTCATTTTTGTCTTGGTAAATACAGTTTCAAACTTGGCACTTTTATGACACACCTTGTATTCTAAAAAAAAACAACGTTCAATTCATTCTTCATTTTTATCTTGGTAAATACAGCTTCAATCTCGATACTTTTATGATACTCCTTGTATTCTGAAAAGAATGAACGTTCCAATCATTGTTCATTTCTATCTTGGTAAATGCAGTTTCAAACTCGGCCCTCTTATGACACACCTTGTATTCTGAAAAGAATTAACGTTCCATTCATTCTTCATTTTTATCTTGGTAAATACAGTTTCAAACTCGGAACTTTATGACACACCTTGTATTCTGAAAAACATCATGTTCGGTTCATTGTTAATTTCTATCTTGGTAAATACAGCTTCAAACTCGATAGTTTTATGACATACTTTATATATATATATATATATATATATATATATATATATATATATATACATATAATATATATATATATATATTATATATATAACTCAGACTCGAGGGGAAAATCTATTTATTTATTAAATTATTATTTTGTGTGTTCGAATCTTATTTACATTTTTTGAGAAATCAAACAATTATCTTATGTTTACCTTCCTTCGATACATTTTAAGTAGAGCTTTGTAAAAAAATGGAGATAGATAGATAGATAGAGAGAGAGAGAGAGAGAGAGAGAGAGAGAGAGAGAGAGAGGGGGGAGAGAGAGACGGTGAGACAGTGAGTGGGAGTCACTCAGCAGCAGTCAGCCAGTTAATTCTCATTGCTTGTTTGAAAAGGAACTTATTCTCTCACACTCTGGGAGCAATTAGAGAAAGTATCCATATAATGAATATGTATTCTAAATATATTGAGAGGGTGAGTGGAAAGAAACAGGCAGAAAGTAAAGACAGGGAATGGTAGATTTTTTACTTAATTGCAAATTACGACTAATTAGAACCAAATGAAATGGAATTTTTTTCAAACATTAATTAGATTTAGGATTAAATTATATTCTGAGATGTGTTTTGTTACATAAAACTATTTAGGAAAAAGCCTTTAGGTGGCAAGTTGATTCGCTCAGCTTTAGTATAATATATATATATATATATATATATATATATATATATATATATGTATATATATATATATCAATTCAGATGATGAAACTCGAGTAGGTTACTTTATATCCATTTCTTAGATAAATTTTGCTCTACATTGTATTGAGCACTTTATATTTGTTTTTCACTGTCTTAACCCCTGATTTCTGTGCGCTCCCAACGATCGTACTCCGTACCCACCGATAAGCCACTACTCATACATATATATATATATATATATATTAATATATATAATATTATATATAATATATATATTAATAAGGTTTTTTTATAGTTTTTGTTTGAAGCATTGTACGCATGTGTAAAAATAAATTAGAAAGGTAATTGACAATGCAATGGAATAGGTTTGAAAATTATGTTTATTTACCTTTTTTTTCCCTAAATATTTTCGGGATAAATCCTATCTTCAGATGTTTTAGAAGTACTTGTGTTTTTTAGTACTTATTTTACTGCGCAGGTGTAAACGTATGTTGTTTATTAAGTTGAAGGAATGCCGGATGTTTGAAAATATTCGGGTTTTTCCGTGATGATTCGTCGGCCCGTTCGTGCGTGCGCGTATGCAATTTCTTCGAAATTCTTTTAATTTTCTTACTATAAATGCAGCCTCGCTCAGGCGTAGTGAAATAAGGTTTTTTTTTTAATAGTTTGTTTGAAGCATTGTATGTACTAGCAAATATATGCACCCTCCGGGTGCAAGTATTTAAGTTTTATTATAATAATCTAAATTTAAATTAGAAAGGCTAATGAAACTGAATAAGAATGCAGATAAAAAGATTTGGAACAGAGGGGGTATAATCGAAAAATAGAACAACTTTGAAACTAACTCTTCCATCATTTTCCATTACTCCCGTCTTTCATTGGTAAATTTTCCTAATTTAAAGTATTTAGTTTAAAATAGGAAGTAAAGAAATAAAATTACAGTTATTTCTTCTTGTTAATGGATTTCTTTTCAGATTTATCCACGAGATTTTTGCTTATATTCAATAAGATAAAACCAAACAATTAGAAATCAATAATAATAAGCACATATTTATTAAAATCACATTAGCCTTCCCATTCACACTGTAAACCGCTATTTTGTTGTATAAATAAATACAATTGCAAGTTATTAGCATGTAGATATGGTCAACAGTCGTAATGATGTAAAACAATTTTATTAATAATTGAGGTTTAAATAAAAATAACATCATTGGGAATGTGATGTCAATAACTAAGGGAATTGTTACTTGAGTAGTGATTTAGTTTCGGTTACAGACAGAAAAACACACAATCTCCATTATAATAAGATGTGTAAAATAGAAATTAGAAGGCAATTGACAATGCAATGGAATAGGTGTTGAAAATTATATTTATTTACCTTTTTTTTGCTTCAAACAAACTATAAAAAAATTTTTTTAAATAAATCTCACCATGATGTGCTGTTTTGAGAGGATATTTTGTAGTCCGGAAACTAAGAAATTAACAGACTAAAATAGATGTATAGATACTAACAGACGGGTATAGCTAGCTAGCTAGATAGATAGAGAGAGAGAGAGAGAGAGAGAGAGAGAGAGAGAGAGAGAGAGAGAAGAGAGAGAGAGACTTACAGACTAAAATAGATAGATATGAAATAGAAGAGAGATAGATTTGAAATATAGATAGATATGATAGATATTAACAGACTGAGATAGATAGAACAGAATAGATATATATTAACAGACTGGTATAGTTATTATATATATATATATATTATATATATATATATATATATATATTATATAATATAGAGAGAGAGAGAGAGAGAGAGAGAGAGAGAGAAGGGTAGATAGATAGATAGATAGATAATTAACAGACTGAATTAATAGATAGATACATATATAGATAGATAAATATTGATAGAGATAGATAGATATGAATATAGATAGATAAATAGATAGATATTAATAGACTAAGATAGATAGATAGACAGATATGAATAGAGATAGATAGATAGATAGATAGATAGATAGATAGATAGATAGATATGAATAGAGACAAATAGATAGATATAAAGATAGATAGATAGATATCAACAATTTACAATAGATACATAGACAGATAGATAGATAGATATTAATATAGATAGATAGATAGATAGATAGATAGATAGATAGATATGAATGACATTTTCGTGAAGACAGTTTATTAAAAAGTCACTTATGTTTTTGGTGGAGTGTGTTGTCATTAATAAGTTCCTGCATCGCCGTATTTCTAAAAAAATGTATTCATTTTAAAAGCTGTAATGTTTTTCCGTAGATAGTATGTAAGTAAAGAAGATGAAATAAATCCGTCATAAGTTGAGAAGATGAATGGAAGGATATAAGTATATTTGTACGGAGGAATATTATTATATGCTGACACGTGTTTAGAAGGAAATTGTTTACATATACAGCATTCTAATATATATATATATATATATATATATATATATATATATATATATATATATATTATGATTCGGAGATAATTCTAATTGCAAATAAGGACATTTTAAAAATAGGTTACCGGAGAAAAGAAAAATTAGAAAAGCTAACACGTATATATATATATATATATATATATATATATTATATATAATGTACCGTTCATAGCAAAAGACACATACATATAATTGTCTATAATCAACCAACATCTTGATTTACACGGTGGGGTTAACCCTGAAGATCCTCAACATGGTGAAACTTGAGTAGGTTATCACTTGGTCCTATATTAAAATAAATTTGCTCTACCAACGTATTGAGCACTTTTTTATTTTTTATATCACTGCCTTACCTTTATGAACTTCACATCAACCACCGTGACCATATTCACCGGTAAGTCATTTTTTCCATAATAATATACGTATATATATATATATATATATTATATATATATATATATATATATATAGAGAGAGAGAGAGAGAGAGAGAGAGAGAGAGAGAGACAACACACACACACAGACAGACGGACACAGAGAGAGAGAGAGAGAGAGAGAGAGAGAGAGAGAAAGAAAGAAAAGAGAGGGAGAGAGGATTAGAAAGAGAAAGCGATAAATAAAAGAGGCAAAGAGATAAAGACAGAGGGAAAGTGAAAGAAAGAGTTGCTGTTATTTAGTTGAATGGAGGACCTACTAGTTACATGCATATACTATTCCGGTGTCAAATATTGATTAAAAAGGGACAAATAATTCGATAAAAATATGTTATTTATTTAATTTATTTCACTTTACTTTATATATATAGATAGGGGGAGGTACAGAAAGAGAACATATACAGAAAGCCGCCAGTTTAAGATGTTCATGTTCAATTGAAATAGGAACAAGTGAAATAAAATAACAAGAGACATATAATTGGAAGGAAATATTTTATTTATTTAATATTTTGAATTCGTTACATCATAAAAGGAAGAATTCTCCCCTTTTAACAGGGACAAATGAATGAGAGAGAGAGAGAGAGACAGACAGACAGACAGACAGAGACACACACAGACACACGCGCACACACACACACACACACACACGCACATATACATATAAACACACAAAGACAAGAGAGTAAGAGTAAGGAATAAGCGGAAAGAAAGAGTTGCCGTTATTTAGTTGAATGGAGGACCTACTAGTTACATGCATATAATATTCCTGTGTCGAATATTGATTAAAAAGAGACAAATAATTCAATAAAAATATTTTCTTTATTTAATATTTTGAATTCGTTACATCATATAAATAAAAAGAAGAAACCGCATCGTATATTTCTTGATGAAACAGGTTTTTGAAAAAACATCTTTTTTCCAGAGATCACGAAGATAATATTTTCTTTTATTTAAGGAAGATGAAACGAATGTCTGAGCACACCCATTTACCAGGGGGTGTTGCAACGGCTCTTCAAGTAAGAAGCGATCTTGGGGTAGGAACCAACACGGTTGTAGAGACCCATCATCTTGGGTAGTTGCTGAACATAGATTGGTTCTCCCTGAACATATTCTCCATACAACAATACATCATCATATCACACCACATCATCTGAAAGATTGAAAAAAAGTAAGATAAGATTAGATACAATTAAAGATTTATGATTTTTAGAAAATATTATTACATAATCTTCATTTGTAAGTCTAAGACAAAACAGTTATTCTTTTATTTAAAGGCAAAATATAAGTATTTTTGTATACTAAGACCGTATAACGACGGAAAGGAAACACACAATATGTATGGAAACAATAAAAATTGTGTTTCAAAACACTCATGAGTTATGGGTTAGATTTTTTTTATTCTTTAATATTTTAAAAGTAAAAAAAAGAAAAAATATCCTTAAATAAATGAACATTGTACATTTTAGGGGATTTTTTTAATTTTTGTTTGATAAATAATTTTCTAAGTTTTTTTCCTTTTTATACATCTCTTACTCCACTCACCACCCTTTGAATCTCTCTCCTGGGTGCTCCTAAAATACTTTTAGTCCGGTCAGGGACTGGGTACTTTTGCTAATCACTCCCTAGTTGAGTAACACAATATTACAGGGGGAACAAGAAAAAACAGAACATAAATTATCTATTTATTTTCCCATTAAACTAACCCTAAACCCCAACTCTAACCCTAACTCTAAACCCTAAACCGTAACCCCAACCCTTGTTGGATTTAAACTTTTAAAAATATTAAAATTGAAATTAACAGTTTTGACTATTTCCTAGTTGAGTAACGTGATATTACAGAAGGACCTAGAAAAAACAGAACCCAAATTATTTTCCCATCAAACTAACCCTAACCCTTGTTGGACTTAAACTTAAAAAAAATTTAAAATTAACAGTTTTATTACAAAATTTGTGGGTTCTGTTTTTTCTGGATCAACCTGTAATATTGTGTTACTCAACTGGGGGGGTGGGTAGGGTTAGGGTTTAAGGTTAGGGTTGGAGTTTAGGGTTAGTTTAATGGGAAAATAAGTAAATAATTTGGATTCTGTTTATTTTGGGTCACACATGTAATATCATGTTACTCAACTAGAAAATAACAGATATAAGTATATACTAAATAATTATCAAGTTTTAACTAAAAAAACAAACAAAAATAGAGGAAATTAACACAGAATCTATTATCTAAAATCTACACGAGTTCATAAGTAAAGATGTATACAAAACTATAGAATTATACAACGTACACGTCTTCTTAGTGGCACCTGGTGTAATGGTTAGAGTCGTAGAAAATTGACAAATAGATATATACATAACCTTAAATTATATATTTTCATTTTAAATATAATAATAATGATAATAATAATGAAATTTATTGTGTACAGTGCTCAACTCATCAAAGTCTCATGTCTACTACATAGAAAAATGTATTAGTGTTAGGAACATGAATAGCATACAGTAATAATATATATGTATGTGTACAGTGCTCAGGTTCACAACAACTCATCAAAGTCTCATGTCTAGTACATAGAATAATGTTTAGTGTCAGGAACATGAATAGCATACAGTAATAATATACATGTATGTGTACAGTGCTCAGGTGCACCACAACTCATCAAAGTCTCATGTCTTGTACACAGAATAATGTATTAGTGTCAGGAACATGAATAACATGCAGTAATAATATACATATATGTGTACAGTGCTCAGGTGCACCACAACCCATCAAAGTCTCATGTCTAGTACATAGAATAATGTATTAATGTCACAGTGTGTACAGTGCTCAGGTGTACCACAACTCATCAAATTCCCATATCTAGTATACAGACTAATGTATTAGTGTCAGGAACGTGAACAGCGTACAGTAGTAATATGCATGTATGTGTGCGCGTGTGTGCATATGTGTGTGGAGAGTGGCATCAGGTATAGTGTCGGCGGACTACACGAAGCATGGAGGCTTTGAAAGACTCAGTGCTTCGACAGCCTACAACAGACGCGGGTAATTCATTCCATGCCCCCGCAACTCTGAGCGTGAACAAATGTTTCCGAAAGTCACGTGAGCAGTGCTGTTGTCTGACTTTGTAGGCATGCCCACGTGTGTTAGAAAGATGGAGATCAAAAAGGTGCTCAAGGTTGCTGTTGTTAAGATGATTAATGACCTTATGAGCGTTTAACAGGTAAGTTGCCAGACGCCGAAGTTTCAGTGAATCCATTCCCAGGGCAAGCGAGACGTTCAGAGTATAGCAGTATATAAAACACTTACATTATCTCCCATAAAGTACTGGCTTCCACCATTGCGCATGCACAGTGACCTCTCCATGAAGGGCATAATCCTGTTGAAGGTGTTCATGTATCTCCAATACATGTAGTTCTGAAATAAAAAAAAGGAATATGAAATATAAAACATGTCGCAAAATAAATATGATAAAAATGAATAGATAAAAATTAAATTAAAAACATTAAATTAAATTAAAAAATAAAATAAAATAAAATTAATATGAAATAAAATAAGATGTGTACTTACGTCGTAGTTGCTGCATGAGCTGTCTCCTCCGAATCCCCAGTCGTTCATGTTGTACTGAAAAGACAATTGAAAATATAGGTAAATAAGTATTACTAAGTAAAATTACCGTACTGACCTATTGTCGGTATATGCCTAATAACGAGGGAGTCTATCCTTTTCGCTAGTGCTAGACCAGGGAGAACCCGGAAGATATCAATAGGAGCTGTACAACAAGTAATCTATACATACAAAAAGGGCAGTTGTGTGTATATGTATGTCCGGAGGAAACTTCCAAAATAAAACAATTAACGACAAAGTATCACTACCCATTGCTCCATATGAGGACACTTATTTGCATCAAAATCGTGCATCATTTCATAGAAGCAGTCACAAATATAAATTCACTCATCATATCCTTAATTCCTTTATAAATTCATATCTTTTAACATTAATCCTCATTTTTCAAGAAGAAATTCTTTAAAAATGACACCCCTACTTTCTGTAGCCGTGGGGAGTGTGGAGTCACCCATTCCTCAAGGCTACAATAGTGGAGTGTCATTTCTCTGGTGATTTAACATTTTAGACTCCCCCATTCCAGGCGATTTTACCCTGATTCACTCTGATCCTGAATGAGATAATTCTGCTCTAGGCCACACACACAACAATTATCTTATTATTTTATTTTAATGTATTTACAGTCGAGGGTAGCCTAGCAAGCGAAAGTGATTTACGATAGAACAGCTTGAATTTACCCTACCCCCCTCTCTCTCTCTCTCTCTCTTCTCTCTCTCTCTCTCCCATCTTACTCCCGCCCTCTCTCTCTCGCTCTCTCTCTCGCTCTCTCTCGTGAAAAAAGAAGCCCACGAGCTCTAAGAAAATAAATAAACAACCCCTTTTTGATCCCTAGACTTTTGTATGTTGTTTCTTCGAGCTAACGACGACTACTATGATAATACTACTCGACTGAAGCCCTAGGCACAGGTTAGACATTATTCCTGACCGACCAGAACTCCCCAAGTAAGAGGAAGTTTGTGTTTTGGATAAGCAAACTAACCTCGGACGCTGTAGTTTGACCACTTTTAGAATTCCAATGAGCAAATATGTCGGGAGAAAAATATAGGCCGCTTAATGCCCGACGCGCGGGGAGGGACCAGTAAGCGAGCTTTAAGTGGGTAGCCACCAGACTAGGTAAATAGTTGGTTGCCGAAATTCAGTTGGGCTTTGCAGCTAACCAACTTCAAAAAAACGCGCGACCCACTGTTAACTCGTACTGGGGGTCAAAATAGTTGGAGGGGGAAGAGAATGCGGAAATGCACGTTTAACCACACGCTTTCAGCTTTGTACTACTGTCTAGTTCTGTCCACCGCCTCCGTGGCGCGGACTTTTAAGGCCTTGGTATGAACCACTACGAGGGGGTGTCAGCATTGAAAGAGGGGAAATGGGAATTACCCAGTCGGCGACATACCTCATCAAACTCGCTACCAAGTTAATAAAGATTAGAGGGGGACTGAGAAAAATAATTTCTCACAAATATGTAAAACATTGTTTTATTTAGTTTTTTTTCTTTTCTTCTTTTTTTGAATTGTCCAAAAACTTGCGATAAGATAACATCATACTTATTCAAGTCTTCCATTATGTTAAACTAGCAAATATATGCATCCTCCGGGTGCAAGTATTTAAGTTTTAAATGTAAAGAATATCATAATTAAATTAGAAAAGACTAAATAAGATAGAAAAAAAAAAGATTTGAAACATGAAGGGGGCTATAATCGAAAAAATAGAACAACTGAAACTTATTTTTCCATCTTTCATTACTCAATTTTTCTAATTTAACTATTTAGTTAAGATGGAAGTATTTAATAAAATTACAGTTATTTCCTCTTTGTAAATAATTTTCTTTTTAAGATTTATCCTCAGTGTTTGCTCTTATTCATTAAGATAAACACAAAACAATTAGAAATCAATAATACAGCACATATTTATTAAAATCAAATTTTAAATATCAATATGCAAATTAGCATTCCTCGTTCACACTGTAAACCGCTATTTTCTTGTATATATAAATACAATTAGATCTTATTAGTACGTAATATGGTTAGCAGTAATTAATAATGTAAAACAATTTTATTAATAATTGAAGGATAAAAAGAATGAAATCATGAGAATTTGACGTAAATAATTAAGGGTGAATTGTGACTTGAGTAGTGATATAGTTTTCGGTTACAGACAGAAAAACACAACACCATCTCCATTATAATAAGCCATATGGGGAAGGCGTATTTTTACTAAATCGATTTGAAGGTTCCCGACGGTCTCACCAGACGTAAAATCTTTTTTATTTAACATAGATACACCAATTTTTAACATTGATTCTACAAATTTCAATTAACAAAGCAAATTATATACAATTGACTGAATATTTTAATTTAGTGTATAAAATATTACTTCTGTTAATAATCTCGATATGTCAAAACTACTTTTGTCCCGTAACACAATCAATAAACACATCCTTAGTCTTCGGACATGCGCAGCAGTTAACCGTAATCGATATAGGTTAATTAGTCAAAACCTTTCAAATTTATGTTCAAGAGATATATGAAATTAATGTTTGTAAAATATTTTTTTCGTAAAACTCTAAACGTTAAGTAACTTTAAATGTATGCCGACCCTCTTTGTTTGGATGATTGTGTAGTTGATCAGTTGAAGATCGAGTTATGGGTCCCCTACAATTGTGTATAGGACCACGGAAATGTAGTTTCTATAGGTTAAACCAAAGAAGAAGAGATTGATAAAGAAATAAACTTCTATATACATAATTTATTAAAGGGATTGTTGTATTTTTCTGTTCCTGTAACCGAAACTAGTATTACTATTCAAGTCACAATTCCCTTTGTTATCCATGACCATCACACAATTCACAATGTATTTATTTTCATTAAATGCTCAATTATTAATCTAAAAATTGTTTTACATCATTAAGACTGTTGACCATATCTACATAACGAATAACATGCAATGGTATTTAATATTATACAACAAAATATGTGGATTACAATGTGAAACGGAAGGCTAATTTGCATTATATTGGATATTAAAAATGTGATTTTTAATAATATCTTTGTACTATTGATTTATAAATGTTGGTTTTATTTTTAAATGAATATAAGCAAAAACATCTCTTCAATAAATCTTAAACTGAAAATCCATTAACATGAAAGAAATAACTGTAAATATTATTCTTTACTTCCTTTTTTAACTAAGAATAGTTAGGAAATAGGAAAATTTACCCAATGAAAAGATGGGAGTAATCGAAAAAGTGATGGAAGAGTTTAGTTTCAAAGTTGTTTCATTTTTCAATCATACCCCTCTGTTTCCAAAAACTTTTTTATCTGCTTCTTATTCAGTTTCATTAGCCTTCTAATTTAAAATGATATTTCATCTTATTAAAACTTAAATACTTGCACCGCGGAGGGTGCACTAATATTTGCTAGTACAATGAAGTATTAGTTTTCATTGTTCTTTCAGTGGTGTTGCAGTCTGTTGTGTCTGTGCATAGTTGTGTGTGAACAACTGTGAGCATGGGTGTTTATATTAGTGTGATTGCCTTGCGTTCAACATGAAGTAGTTTTATCTGTGATTGGAACTTGTGATTGAAAGTTGAATTTGTTGTTGTTGAGAGAGAGAGAGAGAGAGGGAGAGAGAGAGGAGAGAGAGAGAGAGAGAGAGAGAGAGAGAGAGAGAGAGAAATAGGAGACGAAAAAATAGATCGGACCTGTTGAGTCGTATTTGATGTTTTCGGAACGTTCCCACTGTCGAGTTAGGAGGCATCCGCTCCAACTCTGTCGAGTTCAGGAAGAGCGAAAACGCTCCTCACTGTCTGTATTCCTCTTTATCTGAAGTTTTCTAGCTCTTATGGGCCTTTTTATAATTTTTTATATTCATTGTCTACGTTGTCCTTAAGCTAAAATATTCCTCAAATATCAGGTGATTTGCAATGATGCAAATATCCGATATATTTGTATCTGTGGAATTCTGATGACATAAATTATCGATGAATTTAAACCAATTTGTTTCTGTTGTTTGCTGCTAAAATTATTTCCAAACTTAATCCGCCCTGTCGGCTGGGCGTTAGAATGCACCGACTGCACCTCTGCAGAGGGGTAATTACTCCCCGCATGGGGGCCACCTGTTGGCCCGTGGTGGACGAACCCGTGATGCTAGGTATAGAGCCCAGGTGGAATGAAGCCAGTTCATGACATGAAATACTCCACTTTGGCCCTTATTCTTGGGCTAGACGGGCCGGTCGGAAGAGGCCCCTTCGATCAATTGGCTGCGTCACGTCAAGCCCTAGCACCTATATGATTTTCCCAACCCTTATTGCCGTCAATGGCAGCCCAGCCCCTTTTATCATATGGTGTAGCTAGAAGGGCGGTGGCTGCGTGGTCTTTAATGTCTTGGGAATGACGTTAAACTCCTATCTGGATGGTGAGGTTACCAGAATTTGAGGTTTGGGGAAGTGGAGCACCCCTTCATCACCATTGCTCCCAGGTCCACTCTGACCGGAGTGGTAAGTACCTGTTAGGGGTCCCATCTATGGGTTAAATAGAAAAATATATTTATAAACACAAATGTATTATCCATTAGAATTGTTTATTTCAAAAACTTTATCGGCATTAAATGACCCAACTGAGGTTGATATATGCGTAGAACAAAACAAACCAAAAAAAAAAAAAAAAAAAAAAAAAAAAAACTAAATATTATTCGAATTCTCTTTGTTTACCTAATTCTAAACTCATGACATACCATTGTTAAAACAGTTATTTAAGAAACTTAATTAATTTAATTTGGTCAATTCCACATGCCCGAAAAATATTAGGGGCCAATCCCTATAAAAAATACTATATCAAAATGAAATTAAAAAACTATGATATAAAAAACTATATATGAATCAATATCATCGGTCATTTGCATATTGATTATTAAAAATGTGATTTTAATTAAATATGTGCTTAGTTATTATTGATTTCTAATTATTTGGTTTTATTTTAATGAATAATAAGCAAAAATCTCTTCAATGAATCTTAAATGAAAAACCATTAACAAGAAAAAATAACTGTTCATTTTATTCTTTATTTCCTAATTTAGCTAAATAGTTAAATGAATTAAAATTCAGCAATGAAAGACGGCAGTGATGGAAAGAGTAAGTTCATTTCTATTTTCTATTATACCCCCACTCTGTTACATATCTTTTTATCCTGCCTTCTTATTAGACTTTCTTAATTTAATACAATTTTTCATTACATTAAAACTTAAATACTTGCACCCGGAGGGTGCATATATTTGCTAGTATATACAAAAAATGTTGTTCTGGTTCCAACGGGAGAACATTTTAATATTCTATAAAAAAGAAGAAGGTCCGCAAAAATGTATTATGTTATATATATTAGAAGGGGGTTCTAACCATTACACCAGCTGTTTTTTCCCAGATTTTCGTTTGTTTTGAACTCAGTATATTCCACTTTTGGTGACTTGCTGCACAACAGTATGAGAAGTAAACAAACAAACAATGTGTTTGAATATGGCTTTTAGCCGAAAACTTTTGGGAGAATTATGTGCTTAATTGAAGTCATACCTAATTTTTAAAATCAATTAATTGATAATTAATGAATTAGTCAGGCATACCCGTTCAAATGTAAGGCTAAACAAATCGAGAAAAAGTCAATCTCTGTATGTACATTTCAGCCCATTAGGCCTCATTGGAAAAACAGCTTGGTGTAATGGTTAGAATCCTCGCCTGTCAGCTTGACAGTCAGGGTTCGAATGCGCACACAAAAGCAGTCTTCCTGTCTATCAGACAGACAGAGACAGAAGAGAGAGAGAGAGAGAGACAGAAGAGAGAGAGAGAGAGAGAGGAGAGAGAGAGAGAGAGAGAGGATGTACANGAGAGAGATAGAGAGAAGAGCGAGAGAATGTACCCCAGAGAGAGTTAGAAAAGAGTTGCATTCATCAAGTATGATGGACGACCGACAAGGATAAAATTGAACTATTATCCAGTGTTAAAAAATGATTAAAAAGAAGAGTTTTTTTTGAAATGCAAGATTTTTATTGATTTAACATTTTGAATTCGTTACATCATACAAATAAAAAAAAATAAACCAATGGAATATTTCTTGATGAAACAGATTTTGAAAAACACATCTTTTTCCAGAGATCACGAAGATAATTTTCTTTTATTTGAGGAAGATGAAACGAATGTCTGACACACCGATTTACCAGGGGGTGTTGCAACGGCTCTTCAGGTAAGAAGCGATCTTGGGGTAGGAACCAACACGGTTGTAGAGACCCATCATCTTGGGGTAGTTGCTGAACATAGATTGGTTCTCCCTGAACATATTCTCCATACAACAATACATCATCATATCACACCACATCATCTGAAAAATTGAGAGAAATAAAATAAGATTAGATACACATGAATATGTATGGTTTTTGGGGGAAAAAGAAAAAACTTTGGCTCGGACAACAGAACTCGACCAACACAGTAATAACGAGCTAAAGACACTTTTAACAAAAAGAACAAAAAATAAATAAATAAAAGAGAAAAAGAACAAAAAAAGAAAAAAAAAAGAAAAGAAAAAAGAGAAATTAAAAAAAGAAAAAAAAAGAAGAAATAAAAAAATTTAAAAAAAAAGTTAGCCCGACCAAGACCTCTTTCTCAACCAGAAGCACCACGTTACAACCTACACCCCCTCTCCCCGAGATCACAGCAAAAAATATCCTTTTTATATCTACTAGAGAGGAAGCTTTCTTGAACGGATGAGTCCAATACATGTCAATGGGGGTTACATAATGATCATCTTCTATAAACACAAATGTACGTATTTGCTTTGAATAAAAAGTCAGATTGACTGAGGAAGTTCTTCGCGTCAGAAGGACGAAATATTTCTCTCCCACTTGGACTTGTTTGAGTCATCATTTTTGTTCATTTTTCCTTTTACCTCACCTCATAATGATCATATCCAAGTCTAAGAGAAAACAGTTATTGTTTTATTCAAAAGCAAAATATAGGTATTAGTATATACTAAAACCTTATCAAGGTGGAAAGGAAATATAAAAAAGGTATGGATAAAATAAAAAAATTCTTTCAAAACACACATGTGTTTAGGGTTACATTTTTTATTCTGCAATATTTTATGTGTAAATAAAACAAAACAATCCAAAAATAAACGAACGTTTCTCTGAATGTTTGAGATGATTATGCTTGATGATTAGTATTATCTGCGTTATTCGGACTATTTTACTCATCTTTATTGTTATTTGTACAACGTTTCGCGCGATATACTCTCCGGCGTTCTTTAGGTATTTCTTGTTGGACTCGGGAACCTTCTCGGACTCAGATTTTAATAAGGTCTTTAACCTGTCCATAGCATTCCATGCTTTACCTATACTGTCAACTTAGATTCTTTTCTTCTCGTATCTCTGTTCCCCAACGAAACGCTTCAAACATTTCACCACTTCTTGAAAATCTTCAGGCAACCCAGAACTAACGCTAGGCCGGCACTGGTTACAACCCGTTTTTGATAAACAACCAACCATTCTCCTATTTTTTTGGAAGTCATTCACAATTACCACACTTCATTTCGTCCACATTATTTTAAGAATAGAAACTTACGTTGTCTCCCATGAAGAATTTGCTTCCACCATTGCGCATGCACAATGACCTCTCCATGAAGGGCATAATCCTGTTGAAGGTGTTCATGTATCTCCAATACATGTAGTTCTGAAAAAGAAATGAGGTAAAATGTGAAGTATTATCAGTAATTAATTAATCAGTGTATTTCGTTGATTGCATTCAGTAAAAATTGAAAGCTCAAAGGTACATATAAAGATTTGCGTATATATTTTTACATAGTTTTTGATCCATTTCTCGAGAATTTCGGGTTTTCCAAGAGGAAAAGAAAATGTTGATAATTTTTCACTATCAGTATGATATCCACTAGTGCAGCCAAATGCAACACATTTGTTAACCATTTTTGTAAACAAATTATCGCGAAAAACTTTTAAAAGATCAATATTTAAATGTAAAAAAATTATGCGTTAGTAATTTTACCAAAATAGCGTCTATAAGGCAAAACAGACCGTATACGTGATTGAAAAGCATAAAAACAAGGTAAATCGCAGCCATTTATAATTCGTAGATTAGTGAAAGACAAAGTATAAATAACGTATTTTAATTTCGAAAATAATTTAAATTAAATTAAAATAATGACTAATAAATTATAGCGGTATTATTTTATTATTTTGTTAAATTTTTAAAGTTACCTCCCTTTCTGCGTCAAGTTTATAAGCGGCCCAGAATGAATTAAAATGTAATTCGGCCTGTTATTTTTTGCCTCTTAATGTATCATGTTGGGCCGTATATATTAGTAGGCCGTGGTTAATATTATGTTAGATGTAGTGGGGGGTACATTTCACGGGGAAAATTGGTGGTACCCACGGAAAACTTCAATATATGCAACATTTACGCTTGGAAAAAAAGTATGATATCTTATTATAATGGAGATTATGTGTTTGTGTGTCTGTAACCGAAACTATATCACTACTCAAGTCACTATCCATTTAGTTATTATACATCACATTCTCCATGAATCATTTTTATTTAAGCCTCAATTATTAATAAAATTGTTTTTCATTATTAATACTGATGACCATATCTACGCTCTAAAAACATGCAATTGTATTTATATGTACAACAAATAACGGTTTACAGTGTGAACGGGAAGGCTAATTTGCATATTAATATTTAAAATTTGATTTTAATAAATATGTGCTTGGTATTGTTGATTTCTAATTATTTGATTTTATCTTAATGAATATGAGCAAAAATCTCGGAGATAAATCTGAAAAGAAATCAATTAACAAAAAGAAATAACTGTAATTTTATTCTTTACTTCCTAATTTAACTAAATAGTTAAATTAGAAAAGTTTAGCAAGGAAAGACAGGGGTGGAAAAGGAAGCTACAGCTGTTTTATTTTTCGATTATACTCCTCTCTGTTTCAAATCATTTTATCTGCATTCTTATTTAGTTTATTTAGACTTTTTAATTTAATATGATATTTTATGACATTAATACTTGCACCCTACGGAGGGTGCATATATTTGCTAGTATAATATAATAAGCCTTAACTGAGACGTTATACATTGAATGTATTGAGAATTGATTTAAGATAAAAAAAACGGTGACTTACGTCGTAGTTGCTGCAGGTGCTGTCACCTCCGAATCCCCAGTCGTTCATGTTGTACTGCGAAATGAAAAAGAAATGAAGAAGATATGCATAAATAATGGATAATTTATTATTATCTTGAAAAATTTTTATCAATTCGAAACTTTAAAAAGAAACATTAAAAAAACTCATGATGATTTAATGAAAAAAAATTGTATTTAACAAAATAGAAATGAACAATGAATGGAACGTTAATTCTTTTCAGAATACAAGGTGTGTCATAAAAGTGCCGAGTTTGAAGCTGTATTTACCAAGATAGAAATGAACGATGAATGGAACGTTAATTCTTTTCAGAATACAAGGTGTGTCATAAAAGTGCCGAGTTTGAAGCTCTATTTACCAAGATATAAATGAAGAATGAATGGAACGTTAATTCTTTTCAGAACCCAAGGTGTGTCATAAAAGTGGCTAGTTCAAAGCTGTATTTACCAAGATAGAAATGAACGATGAATGGAACGTTAATTCTTTTCAGAATACAAAGTGTGTCATAAAGTGCTGAGTTTGAAGCTGTATTTACCAAGATAGAAATAAACAATGAATGGAACGTTAATTTTCTTCAGAATAAAACGTGAGTCATAAAAGAACCAAGATTAAAGCTGCATTTACCTAAATAGAAATGAACAATTAATGGAAAGTGATTTTTTTTTAGAATACCAGTTGTGTATAAAAGTAGAAAGAATATCGATACTTTTCGACACACCTTGTATATACAGCAATTTCGAAATAACTGACTCACCCTGAAGTGTCCGTTCTTCCAGTGGAACCACCTCATGTAATCGTGCATGATTTCATAGAAGCAATCACAGATGTAGTCACACCTCATCATGTCCATGGGACTCTTGGGATAGAAATCTACAAAATAAATTTATAGTGATATACTTTATGTATCAAGCAAACAACGAATTCGTCTAATTTGCATATTCGTTTGAAATAAAATTAATTTTCGGATATTTTCTTACAAGTACTTAGCTTGTCATTAATATCCATGCCCAATGTGAAATCGGTAATTTTCCCAATGCAAATGTGTGAGTTAAAATACATAATATTGCAAGTCTAGCAGCTGGAAAATCCGTCGTCGTAGTCAAAATAATCTTTAGCAGTTCAAAATCACATTTCCTATTTAGTTTTGTTTCTGTTGGACTAAAATCCATTTCTTTACTGGTTCATTCGCAAAGCGCTTCGTCGTCTTCGTCGTCTTCGTCGTCGTCGACTGCTTCTGTTGCTGCTGACTGCCCAGCGCTCGACTCACTTGTTATTTATGGACATATTTACCCAAACATCCGGGCACATCAGTCGAACCTAGTGTCCGTCCAGTGCCCAAATAGCATTTGTTTTTGCATGCGGGAGGACGCGAGTTCGATCCCGGCAGACAAGACAATGTCTTGCTCTTTTTCCTTTCTCGTTCTCCGTCACAGATACGTATGGAAATGCTATGTATTCAATCTTTTTTGTTTTTGTTTTGTTGGCATCCGTCCGTCTACTAAAGACAATGGCGTCCATTTTTTGAAAATCTGCAACTACGTGAGTGGCTGAATAGACCAATTCTTGAATGGCAGTCTCTGGTGCAGTGACAGCAAACAAACAGTGATGCTTGCTGGAGTTGCTGTTTTCTCTCCTTCCTTTTGGCTCTCTTTTCCGTGGCAGCTTCTTCCCTCTCTTTTTCACTCCTTTTCGTTCCTTGTCTGACGAGGAGTCGACAGGTCGCATGGTCTTTTGCACAGGCCTCCCATGTCTTGGTGTCGATGTGACATCTCTTCATATCCCTCTTGCAGGCATATTTAAAGCGCAGGCGTGGTCTCCCTACTGGTCGGGTGCCCTCCGCTAATTCGCCTTACACTAGATCTTTGGGGATGCGGTCTTTGTCCATGCCAACGCAGGTGCCTCTCGCAGATGATGGTGGGCATGCTGTTCATGTTTACTCGTTCCAGCAAGTTCGGGAAATCTTCAAACGGGGTACATACTCTCAGTAAACACCGTTTATTTCTCGTGTTCTCGAACTCGATGGTTCAAATCCTTGGATAAACGAATAATAAACACTATTTTCACCATCCTCAACACTCCTTTTCACTGCCTGGCTTGAAAGCTTCCCAAGCTACAAACTACTAGTTTTCCCCTTCAAACCGATCAAGCAGCATGTCTACAAAGAGATACTGCGGTGTTTGTTTCGTTCCGTGCACGAGAAAAGGCGAGAGATGTGGCAGGGCAACTCGTGTATGCTTCACGATGACAACACACCTGCCCACACTGCCAGGAGTATCCGAGAGTTCCTGGCCCAGAAGAACATCAATACATTTCTATAGTAAAAAGCATTTCCAATGCATATTTATAGTAAAATCATTTTCAATGCATTCCTATAGTAAAAAGCATTTTCAATGCATTCCTATAGTAAAAAGCATTTACAATACATATTTATGATAAAATCATTTACAATGCATTCCTATAGTAAAATAATTTACAATACATTCCTATAGTAAAATCCTTTACACTACATTTCTATAGTAAAAAGCATTTGCAATGCATATTTATAGTAAAATCATTTACAGGACATTCCTATCTACTCACCCGACCTGGCTTCATGTGATATTTACTCTCCCGCAAACTCAAGGGAACCCGTTTTGAGGATGTGCACGACATCAAAAAGAGCATGACGACAGAGATACGGAGAATCCTGGATAAATTCTTTTAGGAATACTTGCAAGCTGGTATAGAAGGATGGGAAAGTCCATTAGACTCCAGGGGGGTAATTTAAAGGGGATACATCATAGTTTATAGTTTGGATTTGAAATAATTGTTTTTGTAACACAAGTCCTGGAGCGTTTCTGACATACCTCGTACATTTATAATTTTAAAAACATCCCATCTTGGTGTAATGGTTTGCAAGTTGGTCTCGCACATCCATTAATACTGAATAACGAGTCTGACTTTATACAATATCGATCTAAGAAAAAAATCAAACAAATAAAACGAAACAAAAAAGATTATAATTGTGTTTATGACTTACTGTGTTCCCTGGCCAAATACCTGCAGATGGCCATGGTCTCGGGCATCATGTCACCATTGTCCATTTGGAGACAGGGGAGGTAATTACAGGGGAAATCTGGAATAAAAAATAGAATATATTGTCAATAAATACATTCGTTGAAAAATGAGGGTAACTTTTTTATTAGTTAAATAGACGAAATAGTCTAAATGAAATTTGAATAGACAATGTTGTTTGAATATATTCATATTTAGAATAAAATCATTTACAATGAATCTCTATAGTAAAAAGCATTTGCAATAATATTTAATAGTAAAATCATTTACAATGCATCCTATAGTAAAATCATTTACAATTTATTCCTATAGTAAAATCATTTTCAATGCATTCCTATAGTAAAATAATTTACAATATATTCCTATAGTAAAATCATGTACAATACATTTCTATAGTAAAAAGCATTTGCAATGCATATTTATAATAAAATCATTTACAATGCATTCCTACATTAAAAAAGTATTTATAAAAAAAATTGTAAAAGTATTTAGTAAAAATAATTTACAATGCATTTCTATAGTAAAAAGCATTTGAAATGTATATTTGTAATAAAATCATTTACAATGTGTTCTTATAGTAAATTAATTCCTATTGTAAAATCATTTAAAATGCATAAAAAAGTATTTATAAAAAAATTATGAAAGTATTTAGTAAAAATCATTTACAATACATTCCAATAGAAAAAAAACTATTTATAATGCATATTTATAATTAAATCATTTACAATTTGTTCCTATAGTAAACTCATTCCTATTGTAAAATCATTTACAATGCATTCCTACAGTAAAAAAAAAGCATTTATAAAAAATTTATAAAAGTATTTAGTAAAGATCATTTTCAATGCATTCCTATAGTAAAATCATTTTCAATGCATTCCTATAGTAAAATCATTTTCAATGCATTCCTATAGTAAAAAGTATTTGCAATGCATATTTATAATAAAATCATTAACTATGCATTCCTGTAATATAAACTATTTGTAATGCATGCATTTACTTGATTGTTTGTCGGTTGGTGGGTGTTACGGCATGTCAACCCTTTTTGGGTCATTTTATACCGAAGACGTTTTTGTTTTATTTATTTTTGATGAATACTCATTTTTAAGCACATTTTTTCGATTCAACACTTAGATGGAATGCTACCCAGTACAACCCCTCCGTGTCAGCCACCCCTTTCACCAGACAATATCTATGGGGTTACTGGGTTAGTCACCGATAATCCGACTATGAAACGGGTAGTACTGGGTTACATGGTACATTGAGTGACAGGATCAGATTTTTACAGTACGATCCAAACTCTATAATAAAGCATTTACTTCGTTGACTTTCGGCGTTTTTTTTTTTTTTTGGTCATTCATCCCAATATCGACGATCATTTTCAAAAAGGTGTTTTGGTCATCTTTTTTTTTTTGAAGTTTTCTGTATTTACAAACTGCACCCTCTGTTTTTCACGCCATCAGAATTATAGACATAAAGATTAGAATTATATATATATATATATATATATATATATATATTATATATATATATATATATATATATATATATATATATTCCTCATGCTTTGAAAATTAAAATTTCACCTGAATTTGTTCCTTATATTCTCCAGCCATCTTCTCTCCTTTTCAAAATCACGGCAACTGTTTTCTCCATCGCGTTAGAACACTTTCTACAAGCGATTTCAAAAAAGTTCTTTTTTCGAACATCTCAGAAATGTTCCGTATTTCAACCGATTTGATTTAAAACAATAAAGATTTACTCTGACGAAGGCCGCTATTTCTTTGTATACTAAACATTTCTGTAGTTTTTTCTATTATTGTTATTTTATTTTATTTTGTATTTAAAATAATAATAGATAGAATACATGTATGCATGGATAAACTCCTGGCCGAAACACGTGTCAGTAAAACCAATAAGAATAGGAATATTCAAATAAGATACCACAGACAATTCCTTACCATTCCTGCAACGATCCCAATCGGAGAATTCATATCTCTTGTCCATGTACTTGAAGCCAGCCATGGCCATTTTCATACGAAGGATCTCGGCACTTTTTTTCATTTAATGATATATCAACCTGTTTGGGGTTATTTCATGCCTATAGAGGGTTAGCGAATTGCATAAATTGTATCATTATATTTACTGTGTCTAGTTTCTGGATATCTGTATGTATATCAATTATTCCTATTTAGAACAAATAATTTGTAAACACATCTATTTAATCCCTAGATCGGACCATAACAGGTACTAACACTCTGGATCAGAGTGGACCTGGAAGTAATGAAAATGATTCGGTACTCTATAGACCACAGAGCTCCGGAATTGGAGCCTTATGAGCGAATACTGTTTTTAGCCTGGAAATACATGAACGTTGAAAATAATTAGAAAGATAGAGAACAAACAATTTCTTACCATTCCTGCAACGATCCCAGTCAGAGAATTCATATCTCTTGTCCATGTACTTGAGACCAGCCATGGCCATCATCATACGGAGGATCTCGGCACGGCCACGGCCATTGAAGTAATGGAGAGTGTAGTTAGGCATAGTGACTTTGGTTTCTGATGGTCGGCTACCAAAAAGAGAATGGAGTGTTGTTCTTCGAGCGACTGTTAGTCTTCTCTGACGACCAAGCACAGATCTGTTCGGTATTTATACTGTCAGGGTAATCAAGTTGTTAGCACCGATGAATAGGTAGACGCTAACCTATTCAAGGACGACTATTCAATATTCCTCGCTTGATTGTGGTTTAATTTTAGTTGTACTTTAACCGTTGCCAAAATTCAAATCACAAAAACTTTGTTGTTTCTTTTTATATACGAATGAGTTCGCCAGAAGTGTTTATTGTCTGCGGTAAAATTGCTTATATAATAAAAGAAAATAAACGAGTCTACGATAAATTTGCTATATTTTTCGGAGGAAATAAAGAAATTGTGTAAATTTCTTTTTCCTTCGAAAAATATAAGCAAATTTATCGTGGACTCATTTATTTCCTTTGATGATATAAGCAATTTTACCGCAGACAATAAACACTTAATTCACTTATTTTCTAAAGCAGTGGTTCTTAAACTATATACAGTCTGGGCGCACTTACAGTACTACAAATACTTGATAGCGCACTGTATCCAAAATAGGACTAATATGTTATTAAGTTAACTCAGTGGTTCTCAAACTTTATACAGTCTGGCCGCACTTACAGTACTACAGATACTTGATAGCGCACTGTATACAAAATAGGACTAATATGTTATTAAGTTAACTGTTAAATATATAAAAATAACACATTTAACAAAAGCAAACTTAACATGCCTCTATGAAGTTTATTAATTTAAAGTTAATGAGAAACATGAGCTTGATGAGACCTTGCGATTTCTTCAATGTTTGGTCTTATGTTTCAGAGACAAACTCTCATTTCCTCATCAATGCATTGAAGAGTTCCTCTCTTTTTACACTTAATTGTTGAGGGAGTTGAAAATCCCAGTTCACATAAATATGAGGTGGAAGATTGCAATAAAATGACCAGCGCTTTTTTTAGATATTGTTTTCAGGAATACTACGGAGTGCACCTGAAAAAGCTCGGGCGCACCAGTGCACCCGGGCGCACTGTTTGAGAACCACTGCTCTAAACTCCCCACCCACGCACCTAGTTGAATATATACGACACCCTATTTGAAATTTAATAATACGTTTCATTGACAAAAGGAAACAGATACTACAATTTGATCGTAAACTAAATTCCATTATGGAAGCAAAAAACTCACACCAAAGTCAGAAATATAAAAAGGTTTAGTTAATACAGTTCTAAATGACAATCATTTGTAGATTGCTGGTTCAATCCTGGATAAGGGTGGTAATAACATAGAATAGTTAACATAGCTTAACATTTGTATCCGGTCATGGATAATGTATTGAGAACATTCTAACGAGATGATTTGATTTTTCGGACAGTTTTTCTCATATTATAGTTATATATACAGTATTTTTTTTAAAGGCATTGGAAATGATTTTTACTATGAAAATGCATTGGTAATGGTTTTTACTATAAAAAGGCGTAGGAAATGGTTTGTACAATAAAAATGCATTGGTAATGATTTTTACTATAAAAATGATTTAGAAACGATTTTATCATAGAAATGCATTGGAAACGTTTTTTTTTAAACTATAAAATGCATTAGAAATTATATTTATTATAAAAATGCATTGGAAAGGATTTGTTCTATAAAAATCATTGGAAATGTTTGTTACTATTAAAATGCATTGGAAATGATTTTACTATAAAAATGCATTTGAAATGATTTTTACTATAAAAATGCATTCGAAATTAATTTCTTATGTAAAAATTCACTGAAAATTATTTTTATCTATAAAAATTCACTGGCAATTACTTTTTACAATAAAAATGCATTAGGATATAACACATGTGCTGGAGTACCGTCTCACTGTATATATGTTATGTATGTATGCGATGTATGTTATAGAGAACGATGCTCCGGCTCAGAATTACAGTCGTCGAAACTGCCCGTTCCAACGTCCCGTTCTTATGTTGTCTGTTGATTTACAGGAAGGCTGAAAAAGAGCTGGTTTCGTTCCTTTTACCAACTCGGCTGAAATAGGATTAAATAACCAATAGCTGTCAACGGATCAACAAAACAATTGAACACAACGCCTTTTTATGCTTATGTACAACTTATATACATTTATTTTACAAAGGAGCGAGGTGATTTCTTGTCAGTTGATTGGCGATCTACAGCTAGTTTTTGGCTAAGTTATCAATTTTGTACCGAGTGGCAAGGCATCAGAGTGTATCGGTAAAGTTTTATCAAGGGCCCCGAGCCATGGCAAGCTCTCTTCTCCGGTCTTCGTTCTGTCCCGGTCTCTCCCGCTTCTCTCTCTTTCTATTCGTCTCTGACGGTCTGTCGGTCTGTGATTTATGGGATCCAGACCTCCACACCCCTAACATATGTCTCTGATTGGCCAGCCACTCGATACTATTGCCTACGTGTCTAAATGATCTTGTGCCAGCCTAGCTCGTATCTTTCCATTTGGAGTCAAGGCCAACAAGTTTTTGAAATTGTTGCCGAACTTTTCAAAAACTGGAATCTTATTTATTAAATTTATTATTTCATTTTGTGAAGTTTAAAATTCCGATGATGTATATCAAATTCCATAATTTAAGGAATCTCTTTGTCTAGGTGAAAATTCTTTGCTTAGATGAATTTATATTTTTAATATAAACAATTATTATTATTATTATTGTTTTTCTTATTTTTACTTTTAATTTTAACAAACCACCATAATTAATAATTAGGGTAGTTTTAATTAATTAGTACTTAATTAATAGATTGACAATCAACCCATAACACAATAGTGTTACAAGAAAATTATTTTTACTATAAAAATGCATTGGAAATGACTTTTGATTTAAAAATGCATTGGAAATGATTTTTACTATAAAAATGCATTGGAAATAATTTTTACTATAAAAATGCATTGGAAATGATTTTTACTCTAAAAATGCATTAGAAATGATTTTTACTATAAAAATGCATTGGAAATAATTTTTACTATAAAAATGCATTGGAAATGATTTTTACTATAAAAATGCATTGGAAATGATTTTTACTATAAAAATTCATTGAAAATTATTTTTACTATA